>CM039680.1:135949667-136318742 GCA_022537955.1 Schmidtea mediterranea
TTATTTCAATTATTATCCAATAAATTTGAAATAGAATATCAATAACTAAATAATATCTCAATTTACAATTATTTATTTATTTTAATTATTTCCAACTAAATGAAATAATAACAATAAATAAGAATAATCATTCTCACTTTAAAATTAATCTTAATTCTTTTTAATGTTTCCAAAAAATTAGAAATAATATCAATAACTAATAATATCCAATTTAAATTAATTTAAATTTATTTTAAACTTATTATCGCAAAAAATTTGAAATAAATATCAATCAACTGAAATAATATCTCAATTTAAAATTAATTTTATTTATTTTAATTTATTCTCCAATAAAATAAAAATAAAATCAATAAATTAATAATATATCAATTTAAAAATAATTTAATTCTTTTTCAATTATTAATACATTAAATTTGAATACCAATATCAATAACTAAAACTAGATGCCTTAATTTTAAGTAAAATTTTATTTATTTATTAATATCAGAAAAATTTGAAATAAATCAATAACTTAAACTAAATCTTCAATTTAAAATTAATTAATTTATTTTAAATTTTATCCAAATAAAGATTTGACAATAAATATCAATAACTAAATATGATATCTCAATTAAAATTATTTAATTCTTTTTATATTATACAATTAAATTTGAAATAATATCAATAACTAAACTAGGATCATTTTTTTAATTTAAATAAATTTAATTATTTTATTTATATCCAAAAAATTTGAAATACATAACAATTACTAACTAATATCTAAATTTAAAAATTAATTTAATTTATTTTTAATCTTTATCCAGAAAAATTTGAAATAAATAAATAAGTGAGTAATATCTCAATTTAAATTATTTATTTATTTAATTATTATCCAATAAAAATTGAATAAATAACATACTATAATAATATCTCATTAAAATTAATTTTTAATTTATTTAATTATTATCCAATAAGAATTTGAAAAAAAATATCAATAATCAAAAAATTATTTATTATATTAATCTATAATTTATTTTATTATTATCCAATAAAAGTAGAAATACAATATCAATAACTGAAAATATATCTCATTTAAAATTATTATATTTATTTTTAATATATATCCAATAAATGAAATAAATATCAATAACTTAAAATTATCAATTTAAAAATTATTTATATTTATTTTAATTATTATCCAATAAAATTATAGAAATAAATATACAATAGACTAAAATAATATCTTCATTTAAAATTAATTTATTATTTATTTTAATTTATTATACAATAAAATTTGAAAAAAATATCAATAACTAAAACATATATCAATTTAACAATTAAATTTATATTTTAATTATTGATCCAATATTGAACTATAAATACAATACAATATAATAAATCTCAATTTAAAATTAAATATGAATTTATTTTAAACTTATTATCCAATTAAATTTGAAAATATAAATACATAAAACATAATATCTCAATTTAAAATTAATGCTTAATTTTATTTTAATTATTATCCAATAAAATTGAAATAAATAACATTAACTAAATTACATTTATTTAAAAAATAATTTAATTTATTTTACTTATTATCCAATAAGAATTACGAAAATAAAATATCAATAACTAACACTTACCTTCAATTTAAAATTAATTTAATATTTATTTAATTATTATGCCAATAAATAAGAAATAAAATATAAAACTAAAATAGGATATCCAAATTTATAAATTAATTTATTTATTTTATTTATATCAAAAAATTGAAATAAATAACCAATAATAAACTAATATCTCAATTTTAAAATTATTTATTTTATTTTAATTATTATCCAATAAATTTAAATAAATATCAATAACTAAAATATTTCAATTTAAAAACAAATTAATTTTAATTTCATTATCAATATTACATATTAGAATAAATATCAATAACTAAAAAACTTTCTACTTAATTTAAATAATTTTATTTATTTTAATTATTATCAATAAATATGAAATAAATATCATAACTAAAATAAATCTCATTTAAAATTAATTTAATTTTATTTTAATTATTATCCAAAAATTGAAAATAATATATCAACTGCAAAATATCTCAATTAAAATTATTTAATTTATTTATATTATTATCCAATAAAATTGAAATAAATATAACTATAAAATAAATCTCAATTTAAAAATCTTTATTTATTTTAATTATTATACAAAGACAATTTGAAAAAATATCAAAACTAAAGCTAATATATTTCACTTTAAAAATTAATCTTAATTATTTTTATTATATCCAATAATTAATAAATAAATTATCAATAACAAAAATTATCTCATTAAAATTTATTTAATTTATTTAATTAATTCATCCAATAAAATTTGAAAAATATAAATAACTAAAAATTATCTAATTTAAAATTAATTCTATATTGTTTATTTATTCCATCCAATAAAATTAGAAATAAATATCAATAACTAAAATTAATTATATTTAAAATTAATTAATTTATTTTCAATTATTATCAAAATAAATAAATAAATATCATACTAATAATATCTTCAATTTAAAATTAATTTATTTATTTTAAATTTATTCCAATAAAATTAAAATAAAGTATACAATAATATAATAATATCTTCAATTTAAAATAATTATTTAATTTAATTATTATCGCATAAAAATTGAAAAAATATATCAATAACAAATAATATCTCTAATTAAAATTAAATCTAATTTATTTTAATTATTCACACATAAATTTGAAATAAATAAACAATAACTAAAAATTAACTTTATTTAAAATAATTTGATTTATTTTAATTTTATCCAAAAAATTGAAATAAAATATCAAAACTAATCTATTAAAATAACTAATTATTTATTTATTATTATAAAATTAGAATATAACATAAAAAGTTCTATTATTATTAATTTATTATTATATCATAAATTTGAAAAAAATATCCAAATAACCTAAAATCTAATCTTAAATAAATTAATTTAATTTATTTAATTATTACCAATAAAATTTGAAATAAATATCAATAACTTAATAAATCTCATTTTAACATTAATTATTTTTTTTCTAATTTATATCCCATTAAAATTGAAATAATATCAATAACTAAAATAATACTCATTAAATAAAATTTAATTTATAAATTAAAATTCCAAAAAATTCTTGAAATAATATCAATAACTAAGACTAATATCTCAATTAAAATATTTTATTTATTTAATTATTATCTAATAAATTTGAAAATAAATATTATAACTAAATAATACTCTCATTTCAAAAAAATTATTATTTATATTAATATCCAAAATAGAATTGAAATAATCATAACTAAACTAATTCAATTTAAAATTAATTTAATTTTATTTTAATTATTTATCAATAAATTTGAAAAAAATATCAATAACTAAAATAATTTTCTCAATTTAAATTAATTTAATTTTCATTTAATTATATTTCTAAAATTGCAATAAATTCAATAACTAATAATATCTTCAATTTAAAATTATTTAATTATTTTAATTATATCCAATAAAACTAATTGAAAATAAATATACAAAACTAAATAATTCTATTTAAAATTAATTTATTTTTTATATTATTATCCAATAAAATTAGAATAATATCAATAACTAAAAATTATCTTAATTTAAATTAATTTATTTATTTATTATTACCAATAATTAAAATAAATAACAAAAACGTAAACTATATCATCATTTTAAAATTTAATTATATCTTTTAATTATTATCACTAAATATAAAATTGAATATTCAACAACTAAAGACATCATCCAATTTAAAATTAATTGTCAATCTTTTAATCTCAATTATTATCCAATTAAATTGAAATAATTCAATAATAAACTAATTTCAATTTATAAAAATTTAATTTATTAATTATATCCACATAAAATTGAAATAAAGGAACAATAACTAACTAATATTCAATTTTAAAATTAATATTAATTTATTTATATAATATCAATAAAATAAAATAATATCAATAACTAAAATATATCTCATTTAAATTATTTTATTTTTTGAATTATTGATCCAAAAAATTTGAATAAAATCAATAACTAAATGAATATCTATTAAAATTAATTTAATTTATATTTCTAATTATATCCAATAATTTGAATAAATAACAATAATATAATAAATCTCATTTAAATTTAATTAATTTTTTTTATTTATTATCCAATAATAATTGAATACAATAACAATAATAAAATAATATTCAATTTTATAAATTATATTTATGTCTTTAATTATTATCAAAAATAAAATAAATATCAAACTGATCATATATCATCTAAATTTATTTATTAAAATTATTTTGAATTCTTTTAATATATTAATTAATCTAAATAAATATCAATAACTAAATATAATAATCTCATTAAAATTATTTAAATTTATTTTAATTATTTACCAATAAATTTGAAATAAATAATAACATAACTAAATAGATCTAATATTATAATTATTTTTCAATAAAATTGAAAATTCATATAAACTAATTTATTATTTTATTTATTATATCCAAAATTGAATAAAAACAATAACTAAACTAATATCTCAATTTAAAATTAAATTAATTGTTTTAATTATTATCCAAATAAATTTGAAATAAATATCATAACTAAAATAAATCTCAATTTAAATATAATTTAATTTTCAAATTATTATTCAATTAAATTGAAAATACAATATCAATAACATAAACTAGACTATTAATATTAAATTTATTTAATTTATTTCAAAAATTGAATAATACAACTAAATTCATTAAATTATTTTATTATTAATTCCAATAAAAATTGAAATAAATACAATAACTAAAATAATATCTCAATTATAAAATTAATTTAATTTAGTTTAATTATTATCCCATAAAATTTGAAATAAAAATATCAATAAGCTAAATAATATTATCTTATTAAAATTAATTTAATTTATATTTAAATATTATCCAAATATTGGAAATAAATAACAATAACTAATAATATCATCATTTAAAATTATTAATTTTTTAATTATTTCCAATAAAATTAGAATAATAATCAATAATACAAAACTATACTCAAATTTAAAATTAATTTGATTTATTTTATTGTATTATCTAAAAAATTAAATAAATATCATAACTGTAAAAGAATCTATTTAAAATTTATAATGATTTATTTTTTAATTATTATCCAAATTTAAATTTGAAATAATAAATACATAACAATCTAATACTCAATTTAAAATTAATTTAATTTATTTTAATTTTATCAAAAAATTGAAAAATACATAAATCCTAAAAATTATCATTAATTTAAAATTAATCTAATTTATTTATAATTATTACCAATAAAATATGAAAAAATACATAACTAAACTTATCTTTAATTTAAATAATTTAATTTAATTTTATAATTAATCCCCAAAAAAATTTGTAATAAATAATCATAACGTAAAATATAATCTTCAATTTAAATTAATTTAACTTTTTTTTATTATTATCCAATAATAATGAATAAAATTACAATAACTAAAATAATATCTTAATTTAAAATAATTTGATATTTTATTTATTATTCAATAAATTAAAATAATATCAAAACTAAATAATAAATTTCTAATTAAAATTAATCTTAATTATTTATATTTATTTTCAATAAAAATTGAAATAAATAAATAACTAAAATATATATCTTATTTAAAATTAATTTAATTTATTTTAATATTATCCACAATAAATTTGAAAAAATATACAATAACTAAAATATATCTCATATTAAAATTACGTATTTAATTTTAATATTATCCATAAAATTGACAAAATAAATAACTAAATAAATCTCAATTTTAAATAATTTCACATTTGAATTTAATTTAATTTATTTAATCTATCAATCACAAAATTTGAATAATACACAATAACTAACAATCTTAATTTAAATTAATATTATTTTTTTAATTATATCAAAAATTTGAAATAATATATAATAACGTAAACTAATATCATATTTAAATAAATTTAATTTATTTTCATTAATTATCCAATAAAAGTTTGAAATATATCCAATAACAAATAATATCTCAATTTAAAATTATTTAATTATTAAATTATTATCCAATAAATTTGAAATAATATCAATAACTAACAATAATCTCAATTAAAATTATTTAATTTATTTTTAATTATTATCCAAAAATTGAAATAAAATCATCATAACTAAAATAATTCTAATTAAAATAATTTAATTTATTTTAATTATGTATCCAATAAAATTTGAATAAATATACATAATCAAATAATATCTCAATTTAACTTAAAATTTAATTTATTTTCATTATTATCAGAAAAATTGAATAAATATCAATAAATAAAATAATATCTAATTAAATTAAATTTATTTATTTATATTATTATCCAATAATTGAAGATAAAAACAAATAACTAAAAAATGATATCTCCAATTACAAATTAATTTAATTTATTTTAATATTATCGCAATAAAATTTTGAAATAAATATCAATACACTAAAATAATCTAATTTAAAACTATAATTTTATATTTATTATTAATCCATAAATTATGAAATATAATAACTGAAACAATACATATTCATTTTAAATTATTATAATTTATTTAAATTATTACCCAATAAAAAGAATAGATATACAAAACTTAAAAATATCTAATTAAAATTATTTAATTATTTTATTAATTGATCTAATAAAATTATAATAAATACAATAACTAAAATAATATCTTAATTTAAAATTAATTTATATTTATTTTAATGTTATCCAATTAAAATTTTGAATAAATACAATAACTTTAAAAATATCTTAATTAAAATTATTATTTAATTATTATTTCTATTATCAAAAATTGAATAAATATCAAAACTAAAACTAATATCTCAATTAAAATTAATTTTATTTTTAATATATTACCATTAATATTGAAAATAATATCAATAACTAAACTAGGATCTACAGTTACAATAGATTTAATTTATTTCAATTAATATCAACAAAATTAAATTAATTTTAAATTGAGATATTATTTTAGTTATTGATATTTATTTCAAATTTTATTGGATAATAATTAAAATAAAATTAATTAATTTTAAATTGAGATATTAGTTTAGTTATTGTTATTTATTTCAAATTTTTTTGGATATTAATTAAAATAAATTAAATTTATTATAAATTAAGATCCTAGTTTAGTTATTGATATTTATTTCAAATTTAATTGTATAATAATTAAAAAGAATTAAATTAATTTTAAATTGATATATTATTTTAGTTATTGATATTTATTTTAAATTTTATTGGATAATAATTAAAATAAATTAAATTAATTTTAAATTGAGGATATTATTATTTAGTTATGATATTTATTTTTAATTTTATGGTTGGAGGAGATGATGAGAGAAGTAAATTAAATCTAATTTTAAATTGAAACATAATTTTCAGTTATTGATGTATTTATTTCTAATTTTCATTGGATAATTAAATAAATAAATTAAATTAATTTTAAATTAGATAATTAAGTATATTGATATTTATTTCTAATTTTATTGGATAATAATTAAAATAAATTAAATTATTTTTAAATAAGATAATTTTCAGTTATAGAATTTATTCTAATTTATTGGATAATGTAAATAAATAAATTAGATTATTTTAAATTAAAATAATTTTTAGTTATTGAATTTTTTTTCAAATTTATTGTATAATAATTAAAATAAATTAATTAATTTTAATGAATATTATGGTTTAGTTATTGATATTTATTATCTAATTTTATGGATAATAATTAAAAAGAATTAAATTAATTTTAATTGAGGATGATGATTAGGTGAGTGGTGATTGTTTCAATTTATTGGATAATAATTAATTAAATTAAATAATTTAAATTGAGGTATAGTTAGTTATTGATATTATTTCAAAGTTAATTGGGAAATAAATTGAAATAAATTAAATAGATTTTAAATTCGAGATATTATTTTGGTTATGGATATTTATGTCAAATTTTATTGGATAATAATTAAAATAAAATTAATTAATTTTAAATATGAGATTATTAGTTTAATTATTGTTATTTATTCAAATTTTTGGATATTAATTAAAATAAATTAAATTTATTTAATAAAGATCTAGTTTAGTATTTGATATTTATTTCAAATTTAACGCTCTATAATAGATAAGAAGATTAGAGAGTGTGAGTGTTAAATTGATATATTTATTTTAGTTATTGATATTTATTTCTAATTTATTGGATAATAAATTAAAATAAATCAAATTAATTTTAATTGAGATAATAGTGTTAGTATGGTTTATGTGATCAGAATTTAATTGTTATAATAATTAAAATAAATTAAATAATTTTTAAATTGAGATATATTTTAGTTACTTGTTATTTATTTCAATTGTTTATTGATAATAATGAAAATAATTAAATAATTGAAATTACAGATATTATTTTAGTTATTGAATTTATTTTTTAATTATTGGATGAGTATAATGTATATAATAAATTAATTTTAAATTAAATATTATTTAGTTATTGATTATTATTTTAATCTTTATTGGATAATTAAAAATAAATTAAATAATTTTAAATAAGAAATTTTTAAGTTATTGTATTTATTTCTAATTTTTATTGGATAATTAAATAAAATAAATTAAAATTATTTAATTAAGTATTTTTAATATGATATTTAGTTTCTAATTTTATTGGATAATAATTAAAATAAATTAAATTAATTTTAAATAGATAATTTTCAGTTATTGATATTTATTTCTGAATTTTATGGATAATAAATAAAATAAATTAGAGTTAATTTAAATTAAATAATTTTTAGTTATTGATATTTTTTTCAAATTTATTGAGAATAATTAAATAAAGTTAAATATTTTAAATGAGTATTATTATAGTTATTTTATTTAATTTCAATTTTTATTGGATAATAATTAAACATAAATAAAATTAATTTAAATTGAGATATTAGATTCAGTATTGTATTATTTCAATTTTGTTGGATAATAATTAAAATAAATAATTGATTAATTTTAAATTGAAGTGGTATTAGATTGGATATGTGTTGTATTCTGAATTATTGGATAATAATTATAAATAAATAAAATTAGTGTTAAGAGTTAAAGTATAAGTTTTTTATTATTGATATGTATCTAAATTTTATTGGGATAATATAAAATAAATTTGAGTAGATTTTAATTATAAATAATTTTTATTAGTGATATTTTTTTCAAATTTATACTTGGATAATAAATTAAAATAAAATTAAAATTAATTTTAAATTTAGATAGATGTAGTTATTGTATTATTCATTTTTAGTGAGTAATAATAAATAAAATTAAATTAATTTAAGGGATGTAGGGTGATATTATTTTAGTTATTGATAGTTATATTTTTAATCTTTATTTGATATAAATAAATAAATTAATTAATTTTTTATAAATAAAGATAATGATTAGTTATTATATTGTATTTGTCTAATTTATTGGATAATAATTAAATAAATTAAATAATTTTAATAAAGATAATTTTCAGTTATTGATATTTATTTCTAATTTTATTGTATAATAAATAAATAATTAGATTAATATTTATTAAAATAATTTTTTAGTTAGGATTGATATTTTTGATCAAATTTTATTGGATGAATAATTAAAAGCTAAATTAAATTAATTTTTAAATTAGAATATTATTATAGTTATTTGCTTATATTTCAATTTTAGTTGTTGGGTAGAATAATTAGAAAAGTAATAAATTAATTTAAACTTGAAGTATGTTTTAGTTATGAATTATTTTTTTATTGGATAATAAATAAAATGATAGATAATATATATTTAATTAAGATATTTATTAAGTTATTATATTTATTTCTAATTTTATTGGATAATAAATAAATAAAATTAAATTAATTTAAATTAATTAATTTTAAGTATGAATATTTATTCAATTGTTTATGGGATAATATTAAAATAAATTAAATATTTTAAATAGAGATATTATTTTAGTTTATTGTTATCTTATTTTCAAATTTTATTGGATAATAATTAAAATAAATTAAATTAAATTTTAAATTGAATATTATTTAGTTATTGATTTTTTTTCAATTTATTGATAATATTAAAATAATTAAATTAATTTTAAAATGATGATGATTATTTAGTTTGTTATTTTTATTTCATTTTATATGGATAATTAATTAAAGATAAAAATTAATTTAAATTGAGATATTATTTCAGTATTGATATTATTCAATTTTTTTGGATACATAATTAAAATAAATATAAAGATTATTTAATTGAGGATATTAGTTTAGTTATTTTATTGTATCAGTAATTTGTGTGATATTAATTAAAAAAATTAAATTTATTTTAAATTAAACCAGTTTAGATGAGTATGTATTCAAATTTAATTTTTAATAATTAAAAAGAATTAAATGATTGGTAAATGTGAGGATATTATTTATAGTTATTGATTTTATTTCAAATTTATTGATAATAATTAAACTAAAATAATTAATTTAAATAGGTATTAGTTTATGTTATTGTTATTATTTCCAACACTTTTTTGGAATATTAATTAAAACTAACATTAATTTATATAAATTAAGATTCCTAGTTTAGTTATTGATATTTATTTCAAATTTAGTGTTTGTGTTATAATAATAAAAGACATTAAAATTATTTTAAATTGATTATATTATTTATTATTTGATATTTAGTTTAATTTTATTGGATAATAATTAAAAATAAATAAATTAATTTTAAATTGATGATTGGATTCAGTGGTGAGTATTATTTCAAATTTTTTTGGTAAAATTAAATAAAATTAAACTTAATTTTAAATTGAAGATATTATTTTAGTTATTGATATTTATTTCTAATTTATTGGATAATAATTTAAAAGAAGAAATGTATTATTGTTAAAGATGTGATATTGTAGTTTAGTTCATGTTATTTATTTCATTTTATTGGATAATAAGACTAAATAAATTAAATAATTTATTAAATTGAGAGTATTAGTGTAGTTATTGATATTATTTCAAAATTTTTAATTGGATAATAATTGAATAATTTAAATATTTTAATTGAGATATTATCTTTAGTTATTGTATTTAATTGTTCAAATTTATTGGATAACATTAAAAGTAAAATAATTATTTTAAAATTGAGATATTAGATTTAGTTATTGTATTATATTTCAAATTTTTTTGGATATTAATTAATAAATTAAATTTTGAGTTATGATATTAAGATCCTAGTTTTAGTTATATATTTATTTCAAATTTTAATTTTTATTAATAATTAAAAGAATTAAATTAATTCTTAATTGATTATATTATTTTAGTTATGATAGTTTATAGATTTTTTATTGTGATAATAATTAAAAATAATATAATTAATTATATAGTGAGAAGGTGGGTTTTAGTGTATTGGATATTTATTTTTAATTTTATTGGATATATTAAATAAAATAAATAATTTTAAATTAAGAGATAACTTTTTTAAGTATATTGATAATTTATTTCTAATTTATGGATTAAGTAAGATAAAATAAATAGAATTAAATTTTAAATTAGATAATTTTTAAGGTTATTGATATTTATTTTTATTTTATTGGATAATAATTAAAATAAGTTAAATTTAATTTTAAATAGAAATTTTCCATTATTGATATTTATGTTCAATTTTATGGTAATAAATTAAAATAGATTGATTATTATTTTAAAGGTAAAATAATTTTTGTTTATTATATTTTTTTCAAATTTTATTGAGATAAGAATTAACGATAGATAAAAAATTAAATTAATTTAATGAGGATAATATATTTTAGTTATTGATTTATTTCTAATTATTATTGGAATAATTAAAAAGAATAAATAAATTTTAAATTGAGATATATTTTATTATTGTTATTTTTTCTTTTATGGGATAATAATTAAATAAATTAAAGAATAATTTTAAGATTGAGATATTAGTTTAGTTATTGATATTTATTTAACAAATGTTAATTGGATAATAATTTGAAATTAAATTAAATTACATTTTTTAAATTGGATATTATTTTATTATTGATATTATATTTCAAATTTTTGTGTGATGGTAATAATAATTAAATTAATAAATTTTAAATTGAGATATAGATTTAGTATTTTATTTATTTCAAATTTTTTGATATTAATTACAATAAGATTAATATTATTTTTAAATTATGACCTAGTTTTTATTGATATTTGATTTCAATTTAACTGTATAATAATTAAAAAGAATTAAATTAATTTTAAATTGATATATTATTTAGTAGTGTGATATGTAGTCAATATATTATAATATAAAATAAATCAAATTAATTTTAAGGTTGAGATATGATTTAGTTAGATTGTTATATTTTCAAATTTAATGGCATAATAATTTAAAATAAATTAATTAATTTTAATATTTGAGGGATATTGGTGTGGTATTTTTAGTTATTGTTATTTATTTCAATTTTATTGGATAATAATTAAAATAAATTAAATTAATTTTAAATTAAGATATTATTTTAGTTATTGATATTTATTTTTAATTTATTGGATAATAATTAAAATAAAATAATTAATTTTAAATTAAGATATTATTTTAGTTATTGTTATTATTTTAATTTTATTGGATAATAATTAAAATAAATTAAATTAATTTTAAATTAAGATAATGTAATTTATTGATATTTATTTCTTAATTTATTGGATAATAATAAATAAATAAATTATTTGGAAATTAAAGATAATTTTTAAGTTATGATGTTATTTCTGAATGTTTTATTGTGGTGGGTAATATTAAAAAAATTAAATGAATTTTAAATAAAATAATTTTTCATTATTGATATTTATTCTAATTTTATTGGATAGTATATATTTGAAATAAATTAGATTAATTTAAATTAAAATAATTTTTAGTTATTGATATTTTTTTTCAAATTTATTGGATAATAATTTAAAAAAATTAAATTAATTTTAAATTTGAAGATATTAGTATATTATTGTTATGGTATTTCAATTTTTATTGATAGATATATAAATAAATAAAATTATTTAAATTGAAAATTATTTCAGATATTATATTTATTCAAATTTTTTGATAATAATTAAAATAAATTAATTATTTTAAAGTTGATATATTATTTACGTATGGATATTATTTCTAATTTTATTGGATTAAATAATTAAAATAAATAAAATTAATTTTAAATAAAGACTAATTTTTTAGTATTGATATTCATTTTTAATTTTATTGGATAATAAAAATAGAAATAATATTTGATATTTTAAATTAAAATAATTTTTTAGTTATTTGATATTTTTCAAATTTATTGGATAATAATTAAAATAAATTAAGGATTATTTTAAATTGAGATATGTATTTTAGTTATTGTTATTTATTTCATTTTATTGATAATAAATTAAAATAATTAAATTTAATTTTAAATTGAGATATTTTTAGTTATTGCATATTTATTTTAATTTTATTGGGGGTAATTGAAGATATAGTAAGATAAATTAATTAAATAAGATTAATTTTTAAGTTATTAGTATTTATGTCTAATTATATTGCATTATAATTAAAATGAAATTAAATTAACTTTTAAATAAAAGGATAATTTTCATTATTGATATTGTATTTCTCAATTTTATTGGGATAATGTGTACAATAAATTAATTAATTTTAATTGAGATATTATTTTAGTTATTGTTATTTTGTTTCAAATTTTATGGCGATAATAATTAAAATAAATTAATTAATTTTTAAATTGAGATTATTATAGTTATTGTTATTTATTTCAATTTTATTGGATATAATTAAAATAAATAAAATTAATTTTAAATTGAGATATTATTTTAGTTATTGATATTTATTTTTAATTTTATTGGATAATAATTAAAATAAATTAAATTAATTTTAAATTAAGATAATTTTAGTTATTGATATTTATTTCTAATTTTATTGGATAATAAATAAAATAAATTAAATTAATTTTAAATTAAGATAATTTTTAAGTTATTGATATTTATTTCTAATTTTATTGGATAATAATTAAAATAAATTAAATTAATTTTAAATAAAGATAATTTTTCAGTTATTGATATTTATTTCTAATTTTATTGGATAATAAATAAAATAAATTAGATTAATTTTAAATTAAAATAATTTTTTAGTTATTGATATTTTTTTCAAATTTTATTGGATAATAATTAAAATAAATTAAATTAATTTTAAATTGAGATATTATTATAGTTATTGTTATTTATTTCAATTTTTATTGGATAATAATTAAAATAAATAAAATTAATTTTAAATTGAGATATTATTTCAGTTATTGATATTTATTTCAAATTTTTTTGGATAATAATTAAAATAAATTAAATTAATTTTAAATTGAGATATTATTTTAGTTATTGATATTTATTTTAATTTTAATTGGATAATAATTAAAATAAATAAAATTAATTAATATAATAAAGATAATTTTTTAGTTATTGATATTTATTTTAATTTTATTGGATAATAAAAAATATTATTTTTAAATTAAATATTTAATTATTGATTTCAATTTATTGATAATTAAAATAATTAAAATTATTTTAAATTGGATATTATTTTCAGTTTTGTTATTTATTTCAATTTTTATTGGATAATAATTAAAATAAATTAAATAATTTTAATTGAGATATTTTTTAGTTATTGATATTTATTTTAATTTTATTGGAAATAAATAAATAAATTAAAATTAATTTTTAAATTGATAATTTTAATATGGAGATGATATTATTTTATTAGATTAAAAAAAATTAGATATTTTATTTTTATTTTTTTTAAATTTTATTGGATAATAAATAAATAAATTAAATTAATTTTTAAATTAAGATAATTTTTAGTTATTGATATTTATTCTAATTTTTTTGATAATAATAAATAAATTTAAATTAATTTTAAAAATTAAGATAATTTTAAGTTAAGATATTTTTTTAATGTTTATTTCTAATAATTGGAAAATAAAATTAAATTAATTTTAATAGATAATTTTTAGTTATTGATATTTTTTCTAATTTTATTGGATAATAAATAAAATAAATTAGATTAATTTTAAATTAAAATAATTTTTAGTTATTGATATTTTTTCTAATTTTATTAGATTAATAATTAAAATAAATTAAAATTAATTTAAATTGAGATATTATTATAGTTATTGTTATTTATTTCAATTTTTATTGGATAATAATTAAAATAAATAAAATTAATTTTAAATTGAGATATTATTTCAGTTATTGATATTTATTTCAAATTTTTTTGGATAATAATTAAAATAAATTAAATTAATTTTAAATAAAGATAATTTTTTAGTTATTGATATTTATTTCTAATTTTATTGGATAATAAATAAAATAAATTTGATTAATTTTAAATTAATATAATTTTTTAGTTATTGATATATTTTTCAAATTTTATTGGATAATAATTAAAATAAATTAAATTAATTTTAAATTGAGATATTATTTTAGTTATTGTTATTTATTTCAATTTTTATTGGATAATAATTAAAATAAATTAAATTAATTTTAAATTGAGATATTATTTTAGTTATTGATATTTATTTTTAATTTTATTGGATAATAAATAAAATAAATTAAATTAATTTTAAATTAAGATAATTTTTAAGTTATTGATATTTATTTCTAATTTTATTGGATAATAAATAAAATAAATTAAATTAATTTTAAATTAAGATAATTTTTAAGTTATTGATATTTATTTCTAATTTTATTGGATAATAATTAAAATAAATTAAATTAATTTTAAATAAAGATAATTTTTCAGTTATTGATATTTATTTCTAATTTTATTGGATAATAAATAAAATAAATTAGATTAATTTTAAATTAAAATAATTTTTTAGTTATTGATATTTTTTTCAAATTTTATTGGATAATAATTAAAATAAATTAAATTAATTTTAAATTGAGATATTATATAGTTATTGTTATTTATTTTCAATTTTATTGGATAATAATTAAAATAAATTAAATTAATTTTAAATTGAGATATTATTTTAGTTATTGATATTTATTTTTAATTTTATTGGATAATAAATAAAATAAATTAAATTAATTTTAAATTAAGATAATTTTTAAGTTATTGATATTTATTTCTAATTTTATTGGATAATAAATAAAATAAATTAAATTAATTTTAAATTAAGATAATTTTTAAGTTATTGATATTTATTTCTAATTTTATTGGATAATAATTAAAATAAATTAAATTAATTTTAAATAAAGATAATTTTTCAGTTATTGATATTTATTTCTAATTTTATTGGATAATAAATAAAATAAATTAGATTAATTTTAAATTAAAATAATTTTTTAGTTATTGATATTTTTTTCAAATTTTATTGGATAATAATTAAAATAAATTAAATTAATTTTAAATTGAGATATTATTATAGTTATTGTTATTTATTTCAATTTTTATTGGATAATAATTAAAATAAATAAAATTAATTTTAAATTGAGATATTATTTCAGTTATTGATATTTATTTCAAATTTTTTTGGATAATAATTAAAATAAATTAAATTAATTTTAAATTGAGATATTATTTTAGTTATTGATATTTATTTCTAATTTTATTGGATAATAATTAAAATAAATAAATTAATTTTAAATAAAGATAATTTTTTAGTTATTGATATTTATTTCTAATTTTATTGGATAATAAATAAAATAAATTTGATTAATTTTAAATTAAATAATTTTTTAGTTATTGATATTTTTTTCAAATTTTATTGGATAATAATTAAAATAAATTAAATTAATTTTAAATTGAGATATTATTTTAGTTATTGTTATTTATTTCAATTTTTATTGGATAATAATTAAAATAAATTAATTAATTTTAAATTGAGATATTATTTTAGTTATTGATATTTATTTTTAATTTTATTGGATAATAAATAAAATAAATTAAATTAATTTTAAATTAAGATAATTTTTAGTTATTGATATTTATTTCTAATTTTATTGGATAATAAATAAAATAAATTAAATTAATTTTAAATTAAGATAATTTTTAAGTTATTGATATTTATTTCTAATTTTATTGGATAATAATTAAAATAAATTAAATTAATTTTAAATAAAGATAATTTTTCAGTTATTGATATTTATTTCTAATTTTATTGGATAATAAATAAAATAAATTAGATTAATTTTAAATTAAATAATTTTTTAGTTATTGATATTTTTTTCAAATTTTATTGGATAATAATTAAAATAAATTAAATTAATTTTAAATTGAGATATTTTTATAGTTATTGTTATTTATTTCAATTTTTATTGGATAATAATTAAAATAAATAAAATTAATTTTAAATTGAGATATTATTTCAGTTATTGATATTTATTTCAAATTTTTTTGGATAATAATTAAAATAAATTAAATTAATTTTAAATAAAGATAATTTTTTAGTTATTGATATTTATTTCTAATTTTATTGGATAATAAATAAAATAAATTTGATTAATTTTAAATTAATATAATTTTTTAGTTATTGATATATTTTTCAAATTTTATTGGATAATAATTAAAATAAATTAAATTAATTTTAAATTGAGATATTATTTTAGTTATTGTTATTTATTTCAATTTTTATTAGATAATAATTAAAATAAATTAAATAATTTTAAATTGCGATATTAGTTTAGTTATTGATATTTATTTCAAATTTTATTGGATAATAATTAAAATGAATTAAATTAATTTTAAATTGAGATATTATTTTAGTTATTGATATTTATTTCTAATTTTATTGGATAATAATTAAAACAAATTAAATTAATTTTAAATTGAGATATTATTTTAGTTATTGTTATTTATTTCAAATTTTATTGGATAATAATTAAAATAAATTAAATTAATTTTAAATTGAGATATTATTTTAGTTATTGATATTTATTTCAAATTTAATTGGATAATAATTAAAAAGAATTAAATTAATTTTAAATTGAGATATTATTTTAGTTATTGATATTTATTTCAAATTTAATTGGATAATAATTAAAATAAATTAAATTAATTTTAAATTGAGATATTATTTTAGTTATTGATATTTATTTCAAATTTTATTGGATAATAATTAAAATAAATTAAATTAATTTTAAATTGAGATATTATTTTAGTTATTGTTATTTATTTCAAATTTTATTCGATAATAATTAAAATAAATTAAATTAATTTTAAATTCAGATATTATTTTAATTATTGTTATTTATTTCAAATTTTATTGAATGGAAAACGTAAACTCTGTATTGTTTATAGCTTGAATCTTTTAGAAATTGCGGGTCGCAATTTTACGGGCCTCAGTGTTTTTTGTTGGGCCAGCACACAAATAGCCTTGAGAATTGTTTGAATGCATCGGTAATGCAGTTCGGGAACCCAGCACCATGATGACTTGAAATGGAATATGCAACAATGACTGAACATTTTGAAGTCTGAGGGAATGTAGATGGATATAGGATCAAGAAGATAGGGGTGAAATGGTGTAAATGCAGAGTGCATCGGGAACCGCACAAAATCTGCATGTGGAATGGCATAATAACGTGAAAATTTGACCTTAGAATGACCATTTGTATAGGGTGAGGATTTGTGAATTGAGTGAATGAAAATAAAATGTTTTTGGCTGAATGAATTTATTTACAATATGTTGAAAATGAATTGCCAATTTGGATTTGGAAATTAATGAGGATTTAATTTGGATTGCACAGGTGGTTTGAAGGTCGAATTTTGTTTAATCACAGTGAAGTTGACACGCAAGGTTTAGGCCAATTTGTGGGTATGGATACTGATGTGTTTTCGCGGGTTTTCGATCTTATTTTTCGGAGAAAAAATTTCATTGCACAGAATTAGTCGGTGTGTATAACTGGTTGAGAGCCGTGCATTCAGGCAATTAACATGGGTATGTGTTTTGCCTGAACACGACCATTCTCAACTGGTGTAATATTATTAATTGAATTTTCGAAGGGAATGGATGGATGATTTTCCAATTGAATTTATGGATGATTTTTCAAATCGAATTTATGGATGATTTTTCAAATCGAATTTATGGATAATTTTTCAAATAGAATTTATGGATGATTTTTCAAATCGAATTTATGGATGATTTTTCGAATTAAATTTATGGGATTTTCGAATTAATATTATGTTTCCTTTATTGTGCCATTCCCGAAAAATGTTTTCCTCCTGCGTGTTTTTCTCAGAAAAACTGTCAGCCTATCTCATTGCGCGGAAAGCAATACAAATGAAGTTTCTAAAAACATTGTCATTTGCATTGAATTAGTAAAAAATTGAATTAGAAAATTTCATATTTCAATTGAATTTATAATGACTGAACTTTAGTGCTAAAGCAACTAAAAATATCAGCTACTGTGACTTCATAAAACTATTAGAATCTAATTAATATATATTTCATCTAACACATTAATAATTTCAAATGGTATTTACGATATGCTCCCAAGTTTTTATGCATTACGAATTGCCGTATGTGGCCGATGTAATATGCTGAATAATTATTTTCTATAGTCTTAGTGCGTCGAAACTTTTATTCCAAATACCATGGTAAAATTTATTTTCTTTTCCGACCCACAGCCGATACAGCACCGCAAGTAATTAAAATCTACACACCCAATCGAACTATGTAAGTGCGTGTATAATCGCCAATAGTTCGTGCCCGTGAAGGCTCCGGCGTGATGAACGCAGGAGCTGGAATGTCAATATTATCCCTACATAGGGGAAATTGGAGGGTAAATGAGTAGTCCTTTGGCTGCTCCTTCATCATCCGTTTCCTGAAAAATTGACATAAATTTTTAACAAAATCGGCTCAAAATATCTAACACCGAGTAGTCCAGTGGCACTCATTAAATATAACATGAACATACATAGATCTTAAGGACAAAGAGAGGGAAAGGTTAGCGGGGAAAATTGCGAAGTCATTGCAACAGTTAAAATGAATAGCCATCGGAAAAAGATTAATCCGAACGACTAAAATCATGAAAAATAATGTTTTAAATAATATATAAGATTTAAATAAATTATGTCAAATTGAAACGGAAAATATGGGCAGAACGCTGCTCAGATTTTCCGAATCAATTAAAATACTTATCGAAAATAGTAAAATAAAAGTGAAATACGACTCAACTGTTGGTATAAGATTATTATGAAACTATAAAATAAGGGCAGAATGCTGCTCAAATTTTCCGAATTAAATCAGATACTTAACAAAAATAGTAAAGTAAGAATGGAACGCGTAAAATAAGGGCGGAAAGCTGCTCAAATTTTCCGAATTGATTAAAATACTTATAGAAAATAGTAAAAAAAAAGTGAAATGTTGTTCGATTGTTAATATAATATTCTTATAAACTGTAGAATAAGGGTGGAACGCTGCTCAAATTTTCCAAATCGATGAAAATACTTTATCGAAAACTGCAGAATAAGGACGAATCCCTACGCAAAAATTTGATAATAATAATGATAATAATAATAATAATAATAATAATAATAATAATAATAATAATAATAATAATAATAATAATAATAATAATAATAATAATAATAATAATAATAATAATAATAATTATGGTAATAGTAATAAAAATAATAGTAGCAATAATAATAAATACAACGGTAATTATAGTAATAAGAATAACAATAAATGTAATAGTAGTAACAAGTTATAAAGTTAATATATATAATAGTAACAGTGATAATACTAGTAATAATAATAGGGAACATTGTAGTTATAATAGGGATAAGAGTAAAAGATATACTGTGGGAATATTTAACTTAACAAAGGGTGTACAGGCCAAAGAATAATCATCAACGCGGAAAACGATAAGAAGGATTATGGGAATAGACATAAAGATAAAGGATATGAGAGTATAGGTTAGCATTTTAAAGAGATAGGAGAATAATGGGACCTAAAAATAGAAATCGAGCACAGGCCTTCTATCGGCAGCTCGTTGGACCCACGGATCGTTCGGTCAATTATAGCATTAGCAATAGCGCTCACTTTTTGCGGACGATCTACCCACTCGAACACAGTTCCAACGTTGCTTAGCAACGGGTGCCGAGTGGCAAGCTAAAGATATTTGTATGGGGTTGTCTGGGTAACAACCATATAGTTTCAAATATCACAACCCAGAAACCCACCAATTGTAACAATTTTGATATATATGTCTATTTCATATATATTTGTTTAAATGCTTTCTTTTTAGAGAATTTTTAGATATCTGTCAGATCTTGAAAATATTAATAAATTTATTTATGACATGCCTCAAAGAAATGTTTAAATGCTTATTTTGTTTTTGATGAATTTATATGGTTCAGAGCTATTAATGCACTTCTTTTTGTTTTTCTACGATAATTTTACGTCGAACCAGATCAATGGATTTCGTTATCATGCGTTTTCATAAAAAATTCTATCAGAAGGATTGGTAATATTTTTACTGATTCACATACAATGAAGATTTTTTGTTACATTGCAAGAAAAAAATTTATACATAATGACTACAGTACGTTAGACAGACATGGTATAGAACGTGCTAGTATCGAAGGAGACCTAGTTAGTGGATGGTAGATCACCATAAACAACCCGTGTTTGTCATTTTTTGGAGTCCCATAATGTTTCAAGTTATAGAAGCAGCGTGAAGCCTTACGAGAAGATTTAATCAGAGGCATTTACACGAAATCGTTTTTATATTGAATGCATCGTGGAATTGACCACAGAATGATCTCAACCTGAGTTATGAATAAGTGTTAATTGCACATATTTTAAAACATGAAGATAATCAACTCCAAGATATAGTAACTGTAGAAATTTATCGATTTTTGATGACATAAAGACATGTTTATTATAATTTTTAATGTTAATTTTCTTATTTATTTAATCAGTATGCGCTTGTTTAGAATTGCCCCGCATTTTTTAAATAAATTTTATTTTAAATAATAAACTTTTAATACAAGCTTTTATTATTAAAGATAGCTAACATGACTGTAAAAACAGTTATCTAACTCGATCATTGGGCAGGTGGCCAGTTATCACGGATATCATATAAAATCTTTTCAAATGGATTTGCACCATTTAATCTTCGTCGCCACATATACTCACATAAAGAACTATCTAACATGCCACGATGCGTCCCAAAATGACGCTTATTTCTTTGTTTAGCTATCTTTAATAATAAAAGCTTGTATTAAAAGTTTATTATTTCAAATAAAATTTATTTAAAAAATGCGGGGCAATTCTAAACAAGCGCCAAAGCTTGTATTAAAAGTTTATTATTTATAACAAAATTTATTTAAAAAATGTGGGGCAATTCTAAACAAGCGCCAATCATTATATGTTATTATCTCATTTATCAAATAATAAAAATATATTTTCAAGAATGTAGAGTAGGCAACTATTTGTTTTAGATCAAATTGAACGAAATATCTTACTACATTTTTGAATTAAATTTTACCGTTTATACAGAAGATAAAAGCATATGACAAAAGTGGTATTGTTCTTAGGTTAACTAGTTTAGAAAGAAGTAACAAACTACATCAGATCTTACAGAGTTATGCACGAAGACCTGTTGAATTGATCTGTGGAAATATCCTCTGTTTTAAACAAGGTATTTTCGATTAAACTACATTTTCTCAAATGATAAATTAATCAAATTATTATAAATCAGTGTATCGCAAACTGTGTGCCACTGAGAAATTCCAGAATTCACTATTTTTCTAATATGCAATTACCTTAGTCACGCTTAGTGTTTAACTATTAGCTTTAAACCGGCATTTAAAATCAGTTAATATTGTGTACAATGTGTTGAGCGTCTGCAGATTTGGCACTGGTAAAGAAATAACTGCCAAAACAGCCCAGGAGTAACCGATTTGCGTTAAACTGGCTAGCAGCGTCAATAAATAGCTTTGATAATTTAAATTTAAAAGCAGTGGCGTCTGTTTGCGTAGAAATACAGTTAACTCATAAATGGTTAATTCGTTATTAAATTTATTAAATTAGATTAAATTTTAACCTCGAAAAGATAAAATGGATAGTTGTTTGTCAAAATCAAAGAAAATTTATGTTGAAGATGAAGATATGTACAATAGTAGGAAGAAATTAAAGATATTTAAGCAATTCGGATCGTGCAAACGTAAATATAATGACGATTGAATCGAAATTGGTTTCATTGTGTCAGAAAGAGACAGTTTGCTGTTATATTGTTATATCTGACAAAAGACTATATAGAACAAAACCACAAACCAAGAGAATACTTTGATAAGCTTTGATCGAACATACAAAGACAATCGAAAAGGATGAAAGTATTTTGTTCGATCTTAGAAAAAGCCCAGATTGCAAGTTACAAGATTGTGAGACTTTTAGGGAAAAAAGAAACCGCATGCAGAAGCTGAAAGCATTATTTTACCAGCATTGGATATTGCCGTCGATTTCTTGAAAACCCATGAAGCCGTCGAACAAGTGATTCGAACAAGCGTATTCCATTGTCATCTGAAACGATTTCTTGTAGAATTCAACACCTGTCATGAGACATCGATGATCAGGTCAAAGAGCATTTTACCAATGCAACAGAGGAAATTTACTAGTAGTGGATACTACAAGTAGATGAAAGTACATATATCGGCGGAAAGACCCAGTTGATTGCATTTCTAAGATTTGCCATGGAAAAATAGAAAATCATTTTTTTGTGCATTGAATGAAATGACCACGAGATTTGATATATTTGAGATGATGAACCAGAATTTTGAATCGAAAGGACTGCGATGGGTTGACTGTATCAGCGTTTGCACCGATGGTGCACCTTCAATGCAAGGTCGAAGAAAGGGATTTGTGGCGCATCTTTTGAGTAGTAATTTACGTATGAAAATTGTGCACTGGATGATTCATCGTGATGTTTTGATATCAAAAGCCCTGTCAGAAAAACTTGATAAGATTATGAATGAATTTATCAAAGTCGTTAATTATATTAAGTCATGTCCATTACGTTTCAGCATTTTCACTAATATTTTCGAGGCAGTGGATTCGGATCACATATGTCTTTTATATCATATCGAAGCAAGATGGTTATCGAAAGAAAAAGTACTAGTACGTGTTATATCTCTGTGACCTGAAATCATTTCTTTCTTCAACACTGAGAAGATTAGTTTCGAATTTATTAACGACGATATTTGGTGGCTTGAAGTGGCCTTCATTAGTGATCTCTTCGATAAATTGAACAACTCAAATTTGAGTATGAAGGTGCAAATGAAAACATTATAACCATCAGTGGAAAACTCAAGGCCTTCAAAGAAAAGTTGCAGCTGTGGATTACGAGGGCAAACAATTCACAACTCGGCTTCTTTCTA
The DNA here is from genome assembly GCA_022537955.1 of Schmidtea mediterranea. Lineage (NCBI taxonomy): Eukaryota > Metazoa > Platyhelminthes > Tricladida > Dugesiidae > Schmidtea > Schmidtea mediterranea. The sequence goes on from CM039680.1 coordinate 135,974,148, forward strand.
GGCGTTGATGCTTCTATATTCAAAGTAAGGTAATGCCAACAATTCAGACGACGCTGGAAAATATATCTGCATCATTCGCCAAATACTTTCCATCTCTTGAAGCAAGAGTATGAGAGGGTTATCAATCCATTCGTAAATTACGAAGGGGCATGTGTGATCATGGCCGAAGAAGAAAATCTCATCGATCTTAAGAACGATCTAGTTCACAAAGTGTCATTTTCCGAACAAGAATTGTCAGCTTTTTAGGTTTCGTTAAGAATATTCTCGCTTGGAGTAACAAGGCCATCAAGGTTTTGCTACCTTTCGGATCATCGTATCTTGCGAACTTGAATTTTCGTCTCTGGCAGAAATTAAATCGAAAAAAAGAGAACGACTGCAGATGGTTGATGATGAAATGCGTGTTTGCTTATCGAATCTTGAACCACGTTTTGAGTTAATTTGCAGTAAAAAAAAGGTCATTCAGTTCATTAAAAACTTCTATAATAGAAGTTTTAATGAACAACCAATTACAAATATGATTAAGTTTATGAATTAGCCATTTTTAAAATGGCTGACAGGTAAATCTTTTAATAAAGTATATTTTAAGGCTTGGATTGTGATCTCGTATATTTATGAGATCATTATTCAAGCTCTTAAATAATACTTTTCATCCTCCTTTATTATAAATTTAGTTTTAATTAATTTTTTTAGGTTTCTTTAGGAATATATGCAAATTTATGTAAATTAATGGAATTATTTTCAAATAAATGTAAGTCTGATTAATTAAAAACTAAAATTTATTAAAATAAAATGTATTATTCAAAAGTTTCTATATTCGAAAAAACTATTCCTCTGTTCCTTGGAAATTTGTTTTGGCTGCCATCATTTTTACCTTTTGACAAATGAAATTTTTTGATAATTATTGATTTTATGAGGCTTTGGAAATTTCTGGTAATTTCCCAAATTTATAAAAATCTTCCTCATTTTCAATGGTATTAATAATTTGGATTTTTTATACTTTCTAAAATTTTTTTAAACTTAAGTTATCGGAAACCTTATGTTTTCCGTATTTTTTAAACTCCTCATTTGAAGGTTCTGGTTCCACTGCTCCTGGTAAATTGGAAATGAGGTAAAAACTCAAAAACCTAGAGCTTCGATGGATATTTTTGAAATATCTAAAAACTTGTAAAAATATTAAATTGATTGAATTTCATGAAAAATCTTACGAAATTATTTCTTAATTTTCACTACAACTCAAAGTAGAGTTATTGGTATTTTTTTCAAAAATTTTTGGCTTTAATTTAAAAAAATCTTGTCTAAAAAGTTACTAAAAATAGTTTTATATAGAGTTTTTATTGAACTGAACATTTCTACATTTTGAAAGTTTGCATGCATTATTTACTATGTATTATGTTTTTACGTTAAAAAAAATTTTCTTCTAATTCCTTCCGTTCTAGAATATAAGTTTTTATTCAGTTGAACAAATTACATGCAGACACGGGTAAGTATGTATGTTTCTATATTATAACTTTATTGATTTTTTCATTTTATTATAGAAGTTTTTAATGAACTGAATCAGGTGTATTATTTGATGTTTTAAGTTTACTTGGTGTGCTTGTTTTTGTGTTATGTTACCGTGTGATTTAAATAATTTCTCTCCTTTTCAGTTTTTGCACAACAGTAATAGCAATGATATTTGTAATCATTATAATGATTATATTAAAGTAATAACAATAATCATAATGATAATATTGTATCTATTAATTATTTTTCGTTTTCTTTTTCTTCTTCTTATTATTATTATGCTTTTATTATTATTATTATTATTATTATTATTATTATTAATAATAATAGTAATAATAATGTTGAAGGTATCTAAATAATAGAGTAAAATAATAAATAAACATGTAAAATGATTGGTGGAAACAATGATAAGTGATTAAGATGTGGTTCTGGAGCTTAATAAAAAGAAAAGGAAAAGAAATGTCGAATAACGAGAAGGGAATAAAAGAAAATCAATAAAAAAAGACAATTGAATAAAATAAGGTGTTGGGCCAGGACACAAATAGCCTTGAGAATTGTTTAAATGTATCAGTAATACAACACGAAAACCTAGCACCAAGATAACTTAAAATATAATATACAACACCAATTAAACATTTTAAAATCTGAGAGAATATAAATAAATATAAAATCAAAAACATAAAAGTAAAATAAAATAAATACAAAGTGCATCAAGAACCGCACGAAATTTACATAAAAAATACCATAATAACAAGAAAATTCGACCGTAAAATGACCATTTATATAAAATTAGAAATTAATGAATTAAATGAATAAAAATAAAATATTTTTGGGATGAATAAATTTAATTAAAAATGTTAAAAATAAATTACCAGTTTAAATTAAAAAATAAATAAAAATTTAATTTAGATAACACAAATAATTTCAAAGTCGAATTTTGTTTAATCGCACTAAAACTAACACGCAAGGTTAAGGCCAAATTATAGGTATATATACTGATATGATTTGACAAATAAAAAATCTTAATTTTCAGTATTGATTTTAAATCGTATTATGACACTGGTTGTCAGCAGTTTCACTTTGGATTATTTAATTCGATGTTTTTAATTTGGATGGATTTATGAATTTTTATGGATGCATTCGATTTATTTAGGAAGTTTAATTCAATGTTTTTAATTTGGATGGTTGAATTTATGAATTTTAATGAAAGTAGCCGGTAATTTAGCTTTGGTTTTAATAAATTATTATGATGCTTAAATTATTTTCTAATTGTCGAAAATTTTCCGGCCCACAGCCAATACATTGCAAGATAGTAAAATCATATACAGTATTCAGATTCGTGTAAGTGCGTGGAATACCGCCGATGATCTGTGCCCGTGAAGACCCGGCGTGCGGAACGCAGGGATCGGAACGTCAATATTATTCCGTATAGAAGAAAGGAGGAGTAAGGAAGTGGTCTTTTGGTTACTTCCTCGTTTCTCGATTTCTTTAAAAACGACCTAAATGATTCTACAATCGGCTCAAAATCTCTAACACCGAGTAGTCCAGTGGGCACTCATTAACTATGAAATGAACATATATAGATCTTAAGGACAAAAAGAGGGAATGGGTAGCGGGAAAAATTGCGAAATCGTTGCAACAGTTAAAATGAATAGCCATCGGAAAAAGATTAATCCGAACGACCAAAATCATGAAAATAATGTTTGTAAATAAGAATTAAATAAATTATGTTAAATTGAAACGGAAAATATGGGCAGAACGCTGCGCAAATTTTTGGAAATAGTTAAAACACTGTAAAATAAGGGCGGAACGCTGCTCAAATTTTCCGAATCAACTAAAATACTTATAAAAAATAGAAAAATAAAGGTGAAATGCGACTCAACGGTTGGGTAAACTGATAGGAAATTTAGAATATAAGATCGTCTCTAATTCGTGTAAGGTACGCAATATGTTTATTAATAAATCAAAAACTCCGGTTGGATTGTGTTCTGATCTCGTTTATCAATTTACATGTAATGGGTGTAATGCCACATACATTGGAGAGACTTCCCGTCATCTCTGTACTCGAGTTCTAGAGCATTGTCGATTGAAGGGTTTGACCAATATTAGTGAGCACAATAGAGGCTGTAAAAGTGATATAGGGATGTCTGATTTTAGAATTTTGTTGAGAAGTTTTAATAGTTATTGGGAACGAGTGATATGTGAAGCATTGCTGATAAGGTCTTTGGATCCAAAGATTAATGTGCAGAGTGCTGTGACTACGAATGTTTTGAATGTTTTTAAATAGTTTACGTATGTTAAATCATGTTTTGTTTTTTTTTAATATTATTAAAATAATTGAAAATTTTAAATTACATTAATTTTTAAAAATTAGAATATAAGTAAAAAAAAATTTAAATTTTAAATTAATTTAAAATATATTTTTAAAAATATTTATTTATTAAAAAATTAAATTAATAAAAAATAATTTGTTTAAATTAAATGTTAATTCATAATATTTTTAGTTGGTTTTGAGTACCTGAAGATGATAGCTGTGCTATCGAAATATATCGTACGAAAGGTTTTTTATTGGCGTTATCTTTTAAATAATAATAATCATGGTATTAGTAGTAATGATGATAATAATTATGATAATAATAATAGTAGTAATAATCATAGTAGTAATAACAATAAATATAATGGTAGTTATAGTAACAAAAATAATAATATAGGAAATAGTAGCAACAATTAATAAAGGTAATACATATGATGGCAACAATAATAATGCTGGTAATAATAATGGGAAACATTGTAGTTATAATAGGTATAAGAGTGAAAGATATAATGTGGGTGTATTTAACATAACAAAGGGTGTACAGGCCAAAGAATAATCATCAGCATGGACAATAATGAGAAGGACCAAGCAAATGGACATAAAGATAAATGATTTGAGAGTATACGTTAATATTTGACAGAGATAGGAGAATAATGGGACCAAAAAATCGAAATCGAGCACAGATCTTCTATCGGTAGCTCGTTGGACCCATGGATTGTTCGGTCAATTATAGCATTAGCAACAGCGCTCACTTTTTGCGAACGATCTACTCACTCGAACACAGTTCCAACGTTGTTTAGCAACAGGTGCCGAGTGGTAAGCGAAAGAATATTTGTATGGGGTTGTCTGGGTAACAACCATATAGTTTCAAAATATCAAAACCCAAAAACCCACCAAAGGTCATTTATAATTAACGAGTTCAAATTTAGGAAAAAAAAAACAAAAGCAAATTTTGCACCTTATTTCGTATAACTTTCAAGATAAGGGAAGGAATGTTGTTTGGGAATCTGGGAAAGGTCATCTCTAAAAATTATTTATCTGAACAGCTGTCAGTGATTATAGAAGCCCAAATTGAATTAGCGGTAAAAGATATTGGAAATTCTATTCGACATCAGTAAGTATTATTGGATGACGGAGAATAAAAGGAAGCGCAGCTGTAATCAAGGAGACAAAAAGAGATTAGAGAGTAATTGGACAGAATTCGACGAATAATTGGAAAGGAGAAAATTACAGAAAATTATTGAAGAAAGGTATTAAAGAGAAATTTGGACAAAACTTGAAGTTGAAATCAAGGAAAAGAGAAATTTGAAACAGAAATTAAGCGAAGTCAAAGCAAAGCAACTAAATCAGAAGTACCGATCTCAGAAACCCGTCACAGTAGTCAAGTGATTGTGAAATCCAATTGATCCGAAAATTACTATTCTTTCCGAAGGGTCGTAATAAGCACCAAGTCGTGACTGTAACAGATAATTCTTTGTGTCATTTTAAAGTGGAGATAAAGTGTATTAATCAATAAAGTATATATCGTTTGGAATTCACTACTGTTGTTTAAAAGCACGCTTGGAGTCAGATTGACAATACACCGACAAAACCCCATTAATAATAATAATAAGAAGAATAATCATAAGAATAATAATTATGGTAAGAAGAAGAAGAAGAAGAAAACGATGACGAAGAAGAATTAATATGTAAAATTTTATTAGTTACTTATAAACCCTAGCTGGAAATGTGGTTAACATTTTGTAAATCGACGAAAGAAGGTTGCTATTGTTTTGATTAAATAAAATGATGAGAGTTCCGGATAAATAATCTTTTTATTAATTATTTTACATAATAAATGTACTGCTTGATTCTAGAAAAGTAGAGGTATCTGCAATTAGGCATTCTGGTACATTGTCTACAAATAAATATTATGATTAGCATTAATCAAATGAACAAAATTATGCAATCTAATAAATTAACTAATTTGGCATTTCGAACTGCATCTGATATTTTCCCCTTTGTTGCAGGAACCTGGATGTCAAATTAGGATTAATGTTCTCATAATGGCGATGAAACTCATCTCTGTCAATCTAACGCTTTATTATGTTGACAAATTATAAAAAGCAAATATATTTATGTTTCGAATTTACATAATATTTTTTAGAGTTTTCTGAAAACTGTTTTTACATACGGGAGTTCCTAGTCAATTAGTCTATTTAAAACAATCAACTTTCATTTATTTTAGACTATAGATCAATATTTTGTTATAAAACATAAGTTTTCTGCATAAAGTTTAAATCAGATTATAACCAAAAAAATAATAAAAAATATTTTACTGAAAAATATTCATTAAAAGTTATATAAAAAACTAAAGAACTCATTTCTCAATACTAAAAATATTAAAAGAAATCAGACGTTAAAATAAAAAAAGTTCTTATAAGACAGTGGCCACCGCTTATTATAATCACGGCTAATGTTATCACTTTCACTAAGTTCCGGCCGCATATTCCTTTTTATACTGAAAATAATCTGCTTATTGTTATCAGAATCTATTAAAAAATTCGCTATTGTTATAACTTTTTTAATTTAAAATATCAATTAAAACTTAATTAAAATTTTTAAATTCAATGTTTCATTAAAAAAATAAATTAACAAATCAAATGCTTGTCTGATGTGAAGCTTAAACCAAAATGTCTGAGAAACAGAAAAAAATAAAAGACTTAACACTGAAGAAAAAATTTCCAATTATTGAGAACTATGATGAGTTACTAAAGATGGGTCAAATCAATACATCTGTTCAATTAAAGATTTCTCAGCCTTTACGTTGTAAAATTCTAAAAAATCGAGATGAAATTTAGAGGGGAGCAAAACTAAATGAAAATTTAAGTTGTATGCAAAAACGAGTTGGGAAAGATGCTCAGGTTGAATCTGCTTTAAAACTTTGGCTTACTCATGTTCGAGAAAATGATGCACGTGTTGACGGGCCTCTGATGAGTCAGAAAGCTGAAGAGCTTGCCTCTAGAATGGGAAAAGTTGATTTTGTTGCTACAGATGGGTGGTTTAATTGTTGGAAAAACAAAGAAAACATTATTTACAAACGCGCTCATGGTGAGCAAAAAAATTCTGATTTTTCAACAGCTAAAACATAGCTCAATGAAGAGTGACCAAAGATTATTCCAGAGTATTCACCGGAAAATGTTTACAATGCAGATGAACTGGCCAGTACTATCATGCCTTGCCTGAGCACACTTTTATGCTCAAAAATTAGAGTTCCAAAGGCTGCAAAACTTCAAAAGAATGCTTGACGGAACTTTGTTGTACATGCATGTCTGGCAGCAAAGAAAAACTGGAAAAGTGTCTCTAAAAAGGCAATCAAAAATTGCTTCAGTCATGGCGGTTCACAGTAGAAGACTTGGAATCTAAAGAAATTGTTGAAAACCCAACTGATCTGACTGATGAAGCTTTTGAGGAATGGATGTTAATTGATCAAAACATAAAAATTGCAGAAAATCTGACAGATTCAGAAATCTGTGAGACATCTGTAACTCAGACTAGCTCAGCATCAATTGAAGATGAAGAAGAAGATGAAGGTGAAAGCCAAACAAATAGCAAACCGCCAACTGCTTTTGAAATCAGAAATGCTCTTCAAATTTTAAGTCTGGGTGTACATCGCAGATCTTCAGAATTTCACAAATAGTATGAATATATAAAAAATACCAGGTAATCGTATTTACGTGATTTTTTCTAAGCCTTTTATGCATGTTGAGATTTATGAATGAAAAATATTGATAAATGTTTAATTAAAAATTTAAAAAAAAATTGCATTTTTTTTCGGGTATTGTTATTATTCGGATAATGTTATCAGTTTCATGTTGGCTCAAAATGATTACAATAAGCGGCGGCCACTGTTCTGAAAATATTATTATTTTTTTGTTAAAATTTTGTTTTATCAAATCTGTTTTAAACTACATATTCACGACAAAATGTTGCAGTAAATTGTCATTTTTGTGGAATAAAAAATTAAATTCACTCAAGGAAAACTGAAAAAAAATTATTTTAATATTTTTATTTAACAAATAATTGAATTAACTTAATTAAATGAGGACGATAATAACAAATGTATTTAATTATTTTTTTTTGTAATCCCAAAAATCTGATTTCACAATTAAAATTCATGAAATTCTATCTCTATTAAGCAAAATAAAAAACCTAACTGGAATTGTCATTGACAGAATTCAAACAAAGTTGGATATTATTTAATTACAGAGCTATTGCTGGTTGTTCATTCTCGAATTTCTAAAAATTTATTCATATTCCCGTTTAACTATCTTTTCTATTATCTATAATAAATTTAAAACTTTTCCTCTAAACTAATACAAAAGCGACTAATAATACACAAGGGCTTTCTCCTCTTATTTCCAATAAAACTGGAAAACAGAGAATATTGCGGCAAAACTCAATAAACTTCAAAAAGGATTCAGAATTCCAGTGCAGCACTACCGAATATTTAGTCACTCACATTTTTATCTATTCACTCACATTTTATCCATTCATATAAATACCATCATTAATGCATGAAAATTGCAAACGATTCCACCGATCGATTTTGCACTTTTTATTGATTGAACAGATATTTAAATTTAAATAATTTTAAATTTATATTTTAATTCAATTTGACATTTTCTTCAATCAATTTTTTCCCTGCATTTGTCAGTTATTGATAATCAAATATTTCTGTAAATGGGTTTCGATTTTTCATTTACTATCGATTTTTTTTATATCACAATTGCCGAATGGATTGACTAACTCAGCAGGGAATTATTAAATTATAGAGAAATTAAATTTCCCATCAATTCTCAGAGGCGTAGTAGATTTATGAATCTTTAATCAATTTAACAAAACATTCGCGCCGTTTCAAAATGTTGATTCGTTTATCGTTCGGTAATTTATATTGAGTCTCTTTAGCTTATCCTTTTCAAAACTTTTCAAAAAAGAAATCTCAATAAAAATATAATAATATATTTCAATTGGTTTGTCAGCTTCTTTTTCTTTGTTTAAGTGAATAAATAATTGACAAATTTTTACATTTATTCTAACATTTTTTAATGTTGTAAAATTTTTTAAATATAATAATAATAATAATAATTATAATAATATAAACTTAAAATAAATTGTCAATATCGTAATCATTTATAAAAATATAATTTAAATAAATAACTACGTGAGCCAATTTCCGCTGTGTTTATTCATGAAATATTTCAACTTAAAATAAGTTCTGATATTTCCTCAAAAGTTATTTATTTCAATTATATTTTTACAAGTAATTCGCTACAGACAAGTTACTTTAAAGTTTATTCAAATCAGTCCATCCAGACAAAATGGTAAATATACAAAATTTATCAATAAAATATTTAAAATCTTATATTCTGATTTTAATATTGGCAAATTAAATTTTACTATTTAATTTGAAAAGTATCTAATGTTGTTTAAATTATATATTCTGAAAGCATTTATGGAAAGAAATAATTGAATCAAAGAACAAGCAGAGAGCGAAAGACTTGTTAATTTTTGTTTTGGGTCGAAATATTTCATATTTTCTTTTAAAATTATCACTGCTGAAATTGGCTTACATAGTTATTTATTTAAGTTATATTTTTAATAATAATAATAATAATAATAATAATAATAATAATAATAATAATAATAATAATAATAATAATAATAATAATAATTATTATTATTATTATTATTATTATTATTATTATTATTATAAAAGTGAGATATGAATTTCAACAACGATAATTAGCTCGATATTTAAATAAAACAATAATATCTTTATAAATAGTTATTCAAAATAGTCTAATAGTTTTGCGCATTCCAATTTTACAAAAAAAACTGAAACGAAAATTTGTTTAATAAAACTCTATAAAATTTAGAAATTTCCAAAATAAGTCAATGTCGTAAACTAACTTGTAAAATGTTGTAAAGAGCACAATGCTAAAATGTTTACTACAGTCTGTATTAATTATAAATAAGAAAATATGATTGTATTTGGGTCTTCCCAGGTGCAACAAAGCTAATTATTTGCTTTATTGCATGATAATTAAGTTGAAAATTAATTTAGTTTTCGTTATTCACAGGATAAATCATGGATATAGTATCCGCATAAAGGTTACTTCAATTAATTATTCATTTTAAAAGGCAATAATCGGTGTATCAAATAATTTTTACAAAAACCTCTACATTTTCTTGAATTTTCTTTTTTCTGGTCTACACAAAATATAATTTTTAAAAATTTTTTCTGTTTCTTTTCATTTATATTACTGAGCTTTAAACAAATTATTATTATTATTATTATTATTATTATTATTATTATTATTATTATTATTATTATTATTGGTGGGTTACAGGGTTTCGAATCTTGCTTATCTTATGGTTGCCCCCGTAACGCCATACAAAAAGATTCTAACCGCCACTTGGCACCCGTTGCTAGGCAACGTTGGTAATGTGTTCAAGTGGTGGATTGCCCGCAAAAAGTGAGTGTTATTGCTAATACTATAATTGCTCGGACAATCCTCGGGTTCACGAGCTGTCGATAGAAGACCTGTGCTCGCTTTAACATTGTTTGGTCCCCTTGCGTTTTAGTTTCTATGGTTTAGCTATCTATTTTACCGTCATTAGTTTAACCCTGAAATCAATGTTACTGTTTAGTTAATCTTTCTACAGTGTTATTTCAAGCCTCAAGATGTTATAGGAATAATAAAATGTACATGAAAACCACAATATATATAAATGCTGTTTTATTTATCCAAAGAACATAGGATTGTTGATGGGTTGGAAGATCGAGCGGCTCGACGCTTAGCCCTCTCCTTACGCCCAGGTCGTCGACTGGCTGTTGGCGGAGTGATTGGAGTAGCTAAGGTTGCAGATGATGTAGCGTTTGTTTCGCGGTAGGCCAATTGAGCAGGGGCGAAGACTAGAGGGTAGGTTACCGCTGCTCCGTCCTGACAGGCGGATAACGCTACCTCCAGCCCCTTGATTTGGGTTTTTAGGCCTTGCACTAACTGCTTCTCTTCTGCCCATCCCTTCTGGGCCGCAGTTAGCTTTTGGTACAAGCGTTTGATTCTCGCGGGCTCGATCCATGTTGCTTTAATTCGCTGCGTCTCTCGTACTAACTGGATGAGTTGTTCGTGAAGATTTTTATTTGCCTGCCTCGCTTGGGCCAATTCCTGTTGGAGTAACTTTATGGGGTCCATTTCTAAAATAGTAAGGGTTGAATTTCTGTGATGACCATTAATGATAATTAGGTTTAAGTTCAAACATATTTATGAAATAAAATTTACAACAATAATAAAAGAAGAGAATTGGTCTATAACACTAATATTATCATAGGAGGTTCAGATCATTTACACATTAGTCAATCGTCCGCGAGGAATCGCTTAATCCCTTCTTCTGGAGAATAACCAGGGATTACGAACACTGGCCTTTTGAGGTTCCGAACTGGCCTTGGTGACGGTGGGTATCTGCTGGCTAACCGTCCTGCCACCAAATCATCTTTGACATTGGCCAAGTGTGCTGTTGCCCTTACCACGTCTTCTTTGACTTGGCGCTGGTGGTGGAGGAGGCCCTCCAGGAGCTCCTGGGCCTGAGTTAGGATATCCTGAGCGGGGTTGGGCTCATCAAACGGCTTCCGGAACTGCTGCATGAATTCCTCCGGCGATATGTCTTCATACGGGTCATCTTCAGGCATATCAGGGTACCGCTCTTGATACACCCGGTTCCATGCCTGCCTCCATTGTTCCACGACATGAGCGGGGAGTTCCATCATAGCTCCTGTTTCTCCTGAATAGAAAAATTGGTGAGATTAGCATTTTTTATTCAATATTTCGCTTGATAATTTAGATTGGGTTGGTTACTTTGTTATTCGCACTTGCACGAAATTTGTCGTTCAAAGAAGAGATGGGTTAACTCGATTTCCAATACGCTAAGACTCACGGGACTCGAGGTTGAACGCGGGTTACTAACCGGTCTGGGGAAAACGATACTTCGAAGCTACTGGGTTACACGTTCTCATGTTGTATAGGCCATTCGCGAAAAATCTTTACTGACGTTGAGAAATAACAAAATACAGTTCGTTGATAGTTTTAACTTATTTAGGTTACAAATGGTTCATCTATTGCTAAATTCTCGAGCTTGTATACCTTTAAATTATTCAGTTAGATATATGAAAATTCGAATATCAATACGAGTTAAAAGACAATAACTAAATAATTGTCAAGAAAACTTTACAAAATATTTTGAACATTCATCATTTTCTGGATAGAATGGGCTTGAAGTGGTCTATCTTTTATGAAATAATAGTTAAATAATTAAACATTTAGATAACTTTTAAACTAAAGCGATTTTAATAATCACCGTTTGATTTATTCGAAGAAATGAACAATTATAAAGGTTACAAAATCTATACTTAGGGTTTAACTACTGGATCAATTCAAATACTTAAGTCGGATATGGTATAGCGATCCTAACGATTCGATTGAAGAATTTAGACGAAGTACTCGAGACGGTCGCCGAGTCGGTATCGTAAGTTCCACAAGATTCGCTTTCAATTTAGTTTTCGTCAGATGAATTTTCTTAGGTGAACAAGTCTGAGGTTCTCGCATAGAACTTGCCAACTGTGTATTCATGGTGCTGTAGATCAATTAGGATCACGGGAGGTGCATAATGACAAATGAAAGATTGGTTGTCATGTTTAATCAGTGGTTCGGGATTTAGCCGGTACGGGAGTATCAAGATGTATTATCAAGGGTGACTTGTCTGATCGTTGTTTTTAATTTGGAACGTTTTCTTACGAACTGGAGTTTCCTACCGGCGGACGACGTAGTTCCGATGCTGGTTATTTCTAAGGCTTGTACATAATCATAATTGGTTATTATAATTATTTGAAACTTACGCATTTGCGGGGCTCCTGCAATATTCATGGATTGACGGGTTAAATCTTCATCTAAGATATTGGACGAGTGCATAATTTGTCGAGAGAAAACAAATGACGTATTCTGTTATCAGTGATAAGTATATTGACGAATGTGTGGGAGGTTGAATCGAAAGACCGGAAGTGAACGTCAATCGCAATTCGATCACAGTGATTTGTTTATATCGACGGAAATAGCAGTTTGTAAATATTGTTTATTTTATCACTCGTAATTTTCTAATTTATTTTAGATAAGTGGACTTTCAAGATCGTGCGTTCGTAGAACATTTGGTGAGTTATATGTTTTCTGTTAAGTTGAATATTTATTATTAACACTTTTAAGGAAAAAACTCCTACACTTATCGTGGGTTTCGAGTGAATGTCATCTCTTGCTCTTGGAATTTATGTGGAAAATTTTTTATTATTATTCAAAAGGAAATCATATAGTAAGCCTTCCTGATTGATCATTTCATGTAATATTAATACAGATTCTGATTTTTAAATCTTGATTTTTCGTAATTCGTGTTATTTGTTCTAATTAGTAAACTATCTTATTCCGTTTATTTTATTTTTATCTAGAAATTTATATTACTAAATGAAAACTAGTAAATCCCACTACTCTTACCCGCAAGTTATTTTCTGTTCGAATCGAGGAATCTCTTTATCAATGAATTCGATTAATTCGCGTTACATATTTCTCTTTACAATTTGCTAGATCGCTAACTTCTTGGATTTAATAAATTATTATTTTGGTATTTTTATCTATAATCAAATTTTATTCTATTTTCCTTAAAGGTTCACTTGACTTTTATCCGAGAATTAATTTGGTTTATTCAAGTTATTTTAGATCTTAACTATTAAATCACTTGGTTTAGTAAACAATTCCCCTTAGGTTAGTCAACGGATTTATTTTGTTAATCAAGGATCTTCTACTATTTCGCTTTAATTTCCGAATTACATTAAAGAAGATTTTCTTCGTTAAACAATGAGTTATTTTAATTTTACTTAATAATTATATTAATGGAATTTGATCAATACTGTACTTAGTTTTCCAATAAACAATAATTTAATTGATGAATTACCTATTTTTCTCAGTAACCATTCCATTTTTACGTTACAATAATTTAATTAATTACTTTAGCTGTTACTTTATTACTTTAATCTTTATCCATACTTTAATTTAATTAAATCTAGGAATTACTTGTTTAATAATTTCCACTAATTTATTCAAAACGTAAATTCAATTTAATCGTACTATTAATTTCATCTAATTTACTTCGAAATAATAATCCAGTTTAATTGTACCAATAAGTTTTTCAAATATTAATTCAACATTCGCTACATCAACGATTTCACTTTAATTTAGTCCCCGTACCGTTCCCCTTTAATAAGCCTTAGGCGCATATTGTGTTCATATTATATTTACTGAGTGCCCACTGGACTACTCGGTGTGAATGATTTTTAGCCGTGTGTAATATAAATTTAGGTCGATTTTATAGAAATGAGAAACGAGGAAGCAGCCATAGACTTCTTCCTTATTTCTCGTTTCATCTATAGGGATAATATTGACGTTCCAACCCTGCGTTCCGCACGCCGGGTCTTCACGGGCACAGATCATTGGCGATATTCCACGCACTTACACGAATCTGACTTGTGTGTAGATTTTATTTACTTGCGTTATGTGTCGGCTGTGGGCCGGAAAAATTTCGACAATTTAATTTAGTTTATGAAAACATATAAAACAGTTTATATATATATCAATAATATTTATTAATTATAAAAACAACATAATTACCCTTCATAACCATTCCAAAATTTTGCATACAATAGCATAAAATAACATAAATGCCTCTCTCCCCACGTCGACGCCAAGCAGAGCTCTACCGAGATGCAATGGACGTGACGTGGAAAGAGGGTTCCAACATAAATATTTCTCACCTAAAAATTCTGAAAGTAAAATTCTTGAACAAAATTAAACGATTTCAAAAATGGTTTTATCAAAAACGGTTAAAACAGTTTTGTAAATATGAGTTGTTTCGAAAAACGGTTAAATTTAATGTGAAAATGGATCAGTATATATACCTATTTTTCTTGCATGTGAAATTTGATGCAGTAAAACAAAATTCGACCTTGTTATTTTCTAGCAAATTCTATTCTTTAATTTTTTTTATTTCTTGATTTATTTTTATAATTTTTTATTTAGAATTTTTATTGAATTATTACTAATTCAAATTTTCCAATTTAAATTTCACTTTAATGAACTTTTATTAATTTTTCAATTTTTGTCGAATTTGTTGTGTTTTCTTGTTATGTTTGTGTAGGTATCGTGCGAATCTTGGTGCGTTTTGTTATTATTTTAATTTATTTTTATGTTTATTAATTTATATTTAATTCCCTTTTTTCTCATATTTTATAGGGTTTAATTGGTGTTTCCAGGTTTATTTAAATCTGCCTGTTATGTTTGCATGTGTGTTACTGATTCATTAAAACATTTCTCAAGGCCGTTTACGTTCTGGCCCAACATTATTATTATTATTATTATTATTATTATTATTATTATTATTATTATTATTATTATTATTATTATTATTATTATTATTATTATTATTATTATTATTAGTTAAATATAGTAAATTTATAGTTTACAAAATCAAATAATAGTTTTTTTTTTAAAAAAGATAAAAAATGTCAAAATTTGAAATATGATTTACGTGATTTAGTTGAAACTAACGAACAATTTAATTATACTCGTATTAAAGAATAAATTATGAATGATGAAAGTTATTATTTATTAAATCTAAATTAAAAGATTAGAAAATAATCTTACTTCTCTCAATGAAACGAAATGAATTTAAAACATAAAAGTGTTTAAACATTATTTTAATAATTAATAATCTTAACTTAATATTCATTGATTAATATTCTTAGTTTTATTTTTATTTTTATTGCGTAAAAATAATGTAATATCTTTTATTGAATTATTTTCTTTTAATAATATTTGTAAGGATTATTTATATTAAATCAATTGTTAAATAAATAAAAATTAAATATTACAAAATAAGTAGATAATTTAATATAGTAATAAAATCTTACATATATCCTAAAATATAAATATCCTATTCGTCGAAAATTAAAAATGTTGTTTAAATATTTAATTGAACGAGTTTTTTGAAATAAATTTTAATGTTGAATTTAAATTCTCACAGTATTATAATATTGATAATATTTCAAAAGTTAATTTACTGTAATTTCTTATTACTTGATACAAATAAATTAAATGATATAGTTTAAAAGGTTTTTGGTACTTGTTCATTTTCGGGACCCGCAGTAAATTTTCAACAATTTTGATTAGAATATCTTTAACTTGCCGAGCACCGAGGAGGAAGCCGTTGCAATTCTTCAACAGAAAGCTATCTTGCCGACCAATCGAATCTGTCCGAACGGTCACGAAATGAAGCTCTAAATGCGAACGTGTGGGGATCTGCCAAGTGGTGCAACAAGAAACACCGAGGCACCGCACGTCATCATTTGGAGTCGCATTTGGCTGAGCCCATGTGGCGCAAGCATGTTGCCATAGAAGATGTTTTCGAGACTTTGTTAGAAGCAATTGTGGCTTAGTGGCTTCCTGAGTCTCAGATGAAGTAGTTGTAATTGTTGAATTAAATGTTTTCACCAAATTTTTGATATTTTTACTGGGGTCCTGATAATGAACAAGTTCCGGTTTTTAATACAAAATATTTCCATCTTTTAATATCATTTTTAAAAAGATTACAAAACTTAGTTTTCAAATTGAAAAATAAAAATATGACATACAATAATAAGAATGATTTAAGGAATATTTAAGTCAGCTGTCTAAAATCTGATTAAAAATAATAGAAATGTTAAATGAAAATTAATTTTGTAATTTAATTGTTTGAATTCAAAATTTGAATTTCAAATTCAATAATTATTTTATGTAGACAATCTAATTTATTATTAAGAAAAACTCGTTAACTATGGAGACCAAAATAGTTATTTAATAATATAGAACAACACCCCCCTTGTAAATTTTTAAAAACTAATATTGTTATGTAGGTCACGGAAACTAAATCACATTACCTTGACAATAATGTTGCTCAAATTTGGTGATTTTTCTGCAAAATTATTAAGATTTAAAGTATTTTTAAATATGTAGGTCATATACACAAAAAAAGCGTTATGGATATGCTTTTCATTAAAACAGTACATATAATCAGTAAATACACACATACATGTTTAAATTATAGTCCCGCTAGAACAGAATATAGAAATAACAATAAGTATAAAATAACAATAAATATATAATAACACACACATTCTGTATAGTTTTATTTAATAAATAAGTAGATCAAATATACAGACATACACGTTAAACATAGTTCTCACTAGAACACTATATATAATAAGTAGGTCACACACACTATAGTTTTATTAAAAATAAATAAGTAGGTCATATAGATTTAATAGATAATTTTGTAACTCAGATATTGTTATCTTGTAAAGTTTGCATGACTTTTGTATGATATTCCTCATTCTAAAGTTGAGGAGCTGATCCAAGAATAACAATGTTCCTTATTGGAGGCTTCTAAATTTTTATTCATCTCTTGAGGCAAAAGTTGTAAATATTCATAAAGCAACTTAATTCAAACAGTCACCTATTTATGAAAACCACATTGAAAGTAACACTAAATTACGTGCAAATGATTTTAGTTTGCCTATTTTATTTTGAGTTAACCAATCTATTTACTTTTAAGCAATCATTTTCAAAATAGAACAAAAGTAGAAATTTTAATGATGATGATAAATGCTTTTTTTAAAGAGTATAGTGAATGGCTATATTTCAGAAACAACAGACTAATTTTAATGTTGAACCTTTCATTACAGATCTTGAATATTATGTATTTCAGATATGCCACTAGTGTTTAAAAGAGATTATTAGAATCCAGCCGAGTATCATGTAAAAATGTATCTAAACGATATGGAATACACAAAATTATAGAGTTAAAATCAAAAATAATAAAATACGATTATTTTATAACACAATAAATAAATAAATAGTCTCGTGTACTCAGAAATACTTTTGGCATAATCATACTACTAGTTGAATAGGGACCTGATATTAATATATTAAGCTAAATTTTTCTTAGTATATTTATGTAGAGAAACTCAAACATAAGTTTATTTAAATATATAATTCATACACACATTATATAGTTTAATTAATATATTTTGCAATGAAGTAAGATTTTTAAATATTAAATAATTTATCAATGAAGTTCTATTCAGGATATCGAATTTGACCTCAGACAAAATACATGTGTTTGATTCTACGTGCTTCTGTTATTCGCTACAGAGGCGGATCTGGCGGGATTGGGAGCACACCCAACAGGTTTTTGCTACATAAAAATATTTTCGAAATTATGAATGCATGTAAGATGTATGAATTATTATTCAGATTTAATCCAACAAATGTTAGTGTGTCATCCCCACATCTGTGAAAGGGCATATAAATATACTTTATATATTATTATTAGTTTATGTTATGGAATCTAATAAGCCTTTGTGGAAAAAATTTAAGCAATGAACCCTGCAATTTGGACTTAAACCACAACCCAAGTCATACTTATTCAGGTTGGAACCACAACCGGTGATTACTGAACCCTTCTCTTTCCAAAACACCAACATCATTTTCCGTCTCAGCAAATTGATGATGATATTCTTAGACCTGAGAAAAAAAAATAGCACACAATATTCTTTTAGAATTTCTGTAAGACTACAACATGAGGATTGGAATTGAAACCTTGAAAGAAAAAAAGTGGTCCTTTACAGTCGATATTCATTTTTAATCAAGCACAGAAGACCCGTTCATCACAAAGTACAATAACAACAATCCTAAAGCACTCGACCTATCACGCTTAAGTTTCATTAAACACAACTCGTGCAAACAACACGTGACAAGTCAAGCGATGTGGGAAACATTCAATATAACTCGACAAGCTGAAATCACAGTGGCCGAACAAATTAATCCATTACGCCAGCGTCTGAAAGAAGAGAACAGAAATTATAAGCATTGCTTACTTTAATTTGTCCATTTTTACGAGACAAGAGCTATCATTTCGTGAAAGAAATGAATCACAAGATTCTTTTAATAAGGGGAATTTTGTAGAATTTGTTTAAATGCAGTGGCGCACCAATAAGGAATTTCAGATTCATCAACAATGTATTCGAAAGAAATACAGGGACAATATTTACAAATCTATCAAAACAATTTATTAAGACCTAATAAGAACAACGGTCATGGTGACTAGAGATCAAATTCTCAATGAAATCGTAAGAGCAGGAAGGTTTTCTCTGTTGATCGATGAAAGCTTGGACAATTCTGATGATGATAAATCAAATATATGCTTCAGAAATGTTTGTAACAATGGGATCAATGAAAAGTGTTACGCATTTATTGAGTTAAAAGATTTTGGTGCAGCTAATTTTTTTCCATGCTTACAAACAATCTTACGTAAAATAAATAGCTCAACACTTATATAGATTAGTACATGTGTGGCCAGTGTGATGTCAGAGGATGAAAATGGTGTTTGTACTCGCCTCATACGTGAATATCCAACTGCAGTAAATGTTCACTGCACTGATTGTAAGACGATTACTTAAAACGGTTTCTATAGTATCTGAAAAAATGAGAAAAATCAATAAATTGCAAGTTTTTATGAGCAAACCGAACAATGCCATTATCATTGAGAAAGCAAAAAGGTCACTCCTTTATAAGGTACAGAAAAAACCACACAGACATGACATTTGCTGGAATTATAACTTTGAGAGTTTTAATGTGGTACGCAATTCCACTTCCTTGCAAGAGCTTAGTATCCACAAAAGTGCTAACGGAGATAAAGCTGTAGAATTTTATCGGCCACCTTTTAGCAGAGTTTATTGTTACACCTGTTACTTTCCACAAAGTCCTTGCAATTCTTTTTGAACTAAAACGCTTTCACTATGCTTTGACAATCAATGAGACCCTTTTGAAATGTGAAATGAAACAGGCTAAGTGGAGTATGGAAACTGGAAAACCAATCGACATGTCATTTCTTCAGAATCTGAACAAGCTAGATCAAGTGGCCAAGACGATTCCAATTTCAACAGCTACTATAGAGAAGACTTATACAATAACAGTGCTTAACTAACAAGGACTAATGCAATGCAAGCGCATGAGGGTCATATTACTTTCCAATGCCATATAACTTGTTATAATACCTGTAATTAATTTTATTAATAAATAATTATATTTTAATAAAACTTACATCTGATAAATCTAGAATTTCATTAAAATTTACATCAAAAATCTTTGATTTTTTCCTTAAAGTATGTCTGCGATTTTCTTCACAGACACATACACACATTTTGAGCCATAAAAAATATATTTTTTATAAATAACAACCAAATTATATGTAGTTTTTTTAAATAAAATATAGAATTTTCCCTTAAATCATGTTTATTACTCACATAAAAGCACATAGACATTTCTCTACCTATGATATATTTTCTACTTTTTTGACCGAGTTTGAGTCAGTAGGTCCTTACTTTTAAACTTGACTTAAATAAACTAGATAGTATGTGTAACAAACTTTATAGCATGACTTATATATATATATAATTAATTAATCTATATAGTGTGTTACATATTTATTTATTAAGTCAATATAGTGTGTGTGTGTGCTTGACCTACAAAAATGTTTTGAAATATTTCATAAAAACTGAAAAGCATGAAAAATCAATAAATATGAGTTAACCTACAAAAAAATCTGAAATATTTCGTTAAAACCTTCAAAATCGTAAAAATTCAAACTTTTTGAGTTGACCTACATATTTTTTTCTCAACATCTGGAGATTTCACCAGCAGACCCTAACCACCTACTTGTACTACCATAATTTTCATTTTTTATTTTTAAAACTTGACGATTCTTCATAGTAAATTTCTTACTATAGAGAATCGAATATTTGTTTATTTAAAAATTTTCATAATTATAATTTTGATAATAAACATAAAAAATAAAAATAACATGTGACAATAAACTTAAATAAAGTGAATAAAACCAAATACTCCCATCACATCCAGGATGAGCAAATTATGATTGGATTATGAAGGTTTAAAATTAAATGGTGACTTTATTTACACTGTAAATTTTACAGGAATGCAAATTTTGTTTACCAAAGTTCAAAAAACTTTTAAATTGCATTCATATAAATAAAATAAATATTGAAATGACCAGTAAAACGTCATAATCTGAATCCGCTAGCAAAACATTTGTCACTCACTATATTTAATGCTTATTTTTTGTATCAATTTTTTACAATAAAAATACAAAATAAAAGTAGATTAAATATTTCTTATATTCTGAAATTGACTTTGCTGACTAAATTATAGACATTTTAAGTTTATAATTAATAATATTTGTTTTTATAATTATTATACCAGTTAATAAGTTTGCCGAAATTCGTTTTAATTTACTTAAAATAATTTATATTAAAAAATTTAATTATAATCTAGAATTTTTAATTATTAATTTTTTTACAATGGAATAATTTTTGTTAACATTTGGTTCTCCATGTTACATTAACATGTATTTCAAATACATAATTTTAATAAATAATTTTATTAATATAATAATATGAAAATTAAAGATAATTTTACATTATTCATATTTAAATGTAGCTAATTAAAAGAAAAAAAAATCAAAAAAGGTTTTTATGATCAGTCAATGTCTTTGTTGTTATAGGATTGCATAATATTATAAATTAAAAGATAACGCCAATAAAAAACCTTTCGTACGATATATTTCGATAGCATAACTATCATCTTCAGGTACTCAAAACCAACTAAAAATATAATGAATAAACATTTAATTTAAATAAATTATTTTTTATTAATTTAATTTTGTAATAAATAAATATTAATTAATTAATAAATATTAATAAATTTTGTAATAAATAAAGCTTTTGTGAATTTAAGTATAAGAGAAATATGGTGAAAGGATTGATTTATAGTTCATGGTCTTTATCTTCTACTTTTGCTAATTCAGTAAAAAGTTTTGATAAATTGGTTGAGTTATTGATAAAGAATGGATATTCCAAATCATTTTTATTGTTGATGATAAAAGAGACTGTTGACAAATTGATTAAAAATCCTAAGGATCCATGTTGTGGAAAGCCTGAATGTAATTTGTCAAATGAGTCTGAATTGAGTGTTAATCTAAATAATAAAAAAATTAAGCCAAAATATGTGTTAGTATTGCAGTACTCTGAAGGTTTTACAAATTATAAAATGAAGTTAAGTAAACAGATGGGTAATTTAGAGTATAAGATCGTCTCTAATTCGTGTAAGGTACGCAATATGTTTATTAATAAATCAAAAACTCCGGTTGGATTGTGTTCTGATCTCGTTTATCAATTTACATGTAATGGGTGTAATGCCACATACATTGGAGAGACTTCCCGTCATCTCTGTACTCAAGTTCTAGAGCATTGTCGATTGAAGGGTTTGAACAATATTAGTGAGCACAATAGAGGCTGTAAAAGTGAAATAGGAATGTCTGATTTTAGAATTTTGTTGAAAAGTTTTAATAATTATTGGGAACGAGTGATATGTGAAGCATTGTTGATAAGGTCATTTGACCAAAGATTAATGTGCAAAGTGCTGTGACTACGAATGTATTGAATGTTTTTAAATAGTTTACGTATGTTATATCATGTTTATGTATTGTTTTTTAAAAAAATTTTTTTAATATTATTAAAATAATTTAAATTTTAAATTACATTAATTTTTTTAAAAAATTATAATATAAGTGAAATTTTAAATTAATTAAAAGTTATTTGAATATATTTTATAAATATTTATTTATTACAAAATTAAATTAATAAAAAATAATTTGTTTAAATTAAATGTTAATTCATAATATTTTTAGTTGGTTTTGAGTACCTGAAGATGATAGTTATGCTATCGAAATATATCGTACGAAAAGTTTTTTATTGGCGTTATCTTTTAATTAAATCGTTGCCAAATTTATTTAATTAAATATTATAAATTGCAATTAAAAATATTTATACACATAAAAATGAATAAATAATAGAATTGAATAAATATAGAAAAGAAAGTATTATTAACACAAAGTATAAAATAATTACTATGGCGTTGTTAAGGGTTATGGCAATAGAGGACCAGATTTAGATTTTACTAACCCCTTTTCGACTCTGCAAACCATTATTTTATCGAACTAAGTAAAATTCATGTGTACAAGGACTACTAATGAGAAGAAAAATGACGCAGACCCGTCAAATCATATTAGTCAAACAATAGTATTATCAATATAATATTTGCTATGGATAATTAAAAATGTATTAAATAAAAATGGAAATGAAAACTGTTACAAATTATTTTTAAACTAATTAAATATGCAAAACTGTAAAATTCAATGATAAAAGGAAAAGCGGTTACCAATGACAAATGAAACTTAGATCGAGAAAATAAGCTATATCAAATCATATTTTGAAGGGAGTGACACCATTTGGAAATCTAACCCAGAGCACTGTGAGATTGATTGGTTGAAGAGTTTTCTCCTGTTATTAAATAACAGCTATTTTGTTGGGATTTGAGTATTTTTTATTATGTGACTGATCACAAGGAGCCATATCAAGAGATATCTTATTAATATTCTAACATCTTTATTATATCCGATATTGTGTCTAAACGTTCAGATTGTAGAAAATTTATTGCAAGTTTATTTTGGTTTTGACTGCGGGGACTCATCAATAAGGAATCATGATAGAATCAAATCATCCCCGTTTCTATAATTGCAAAGTTTTAAATTCCATTTCGGCGCTCTTTTTTGAAACAATTCCTAAGTATATACAACTAATTAAATTGGTTATCAATAGCAGGTTGTTACCTCTGTAGGTTCGAGAACTACTGACTGTAGAATTTGAAAAGATTTCATCATAAGATAATTAGAAGATTTAAAAATATTTTATAACTATATCAGAAATTAATTCTCAAAGTTGATATTCAAGAGGTGATTTGGACTAGCATACAAAAAAGGTGTTAAAAATAAAAATATTAAAATGTCTTCCTTTTTTGAAATATTTTTAAAATCAAAGTTTTGTATTCATTTAAAGATATAAAACTAAATATATGATTTTAAAAAATAAAATTATATATTTAGCATATTTTAATTGTTAAATTAAAAAATTAAAGTCGATTTACAAATAAATTGCTACTGTTAATCACCATCAGCCCATAATATGTATCTCACAAAATTTATGAAAACGGATGTTTTGTTTATAAATATAACATGCATACTTACTTCACTCGATTTTCCACTCAACCTTCCCGAATCATTCATCAAAAATCGAGGTCAAAGTGAACTGGTTATGTAATTAGTTAATTTTTTAAATTTATTATATCTTTTATTATTTCTCCTTACATCTATGATATAAAAATCATTGAAATATTTTTACCCAAGATATCAGAGTAATCAAAATTTCTCCGAAAATATTTAAAAATATATATAAAATTTTTTTCCACAAAATATATCAATAAAATTTTGAAATAGAAAATAAGCATAAAATATGTCGAAATTGGCTAAGTACTTAATAAATAATAATAAAATACAAATATCTGCCGATGTTTTCTGTGCAATAAAGAAATTTAATTTTGTTTGTATCAACAGAATTCAGAGATCATCCAGAATTTGAAAATAATTAGAAGACATATTGTCTATAAAAATGAAAACTTATTCTTCAATTATTGATTTTTGGTACCTATGATGGAGTAGGTGAATTTTCGTCATGGCTGAAAAAATCAAGTATTACTAAAGATTTTATAGATGAAAAGAAAATGAACATTCAGTAATATATGGATATAAATATGGACAAAAACTGGTACCAGTAAAGAGTACAATTCGATGGCATATTGAAACTGTGACTGACATTAATTCGGCAACAAACATAGAGCTGGCTGGAACATCACAACATATAGCAGACAACGGACCAATAGCGGAAGAAGTTATGGCTGACAATAAATCTGAATATGGATCGGAGACAGATCAAATGATTTAACAAGTGAAGACAGGCTGAATATATCGACTTAAATACATTGTACTGATCACGGTGAATATACAATAAAGAAAATTGTTTTGTTTGTATCGACCGAATTCAGAGAGCATTCAGAATTTGAAAATAATCAAAGACATCTTGTCTGTAAAAATAAACACTTAATCTTCAGTCATTGCTTTTTGGCATATTTTCATTAATAATAATCAAAGAGTCTTAAAAGGTAAAAAAGATCTTCATTGATTGTTGCCTAAAGGACACCTAAAACTACTGTGATTTTCACTGACTTACACTAACGAAATGCAAAACGAAATAATGGACCATCCAGCCAACAGATTGAACGAACTGTACCCCAAATCCATGGTGAGTTTTAACTTTTAAATAAGATTTTCAATTAAACTACTCTGTAATTTATCCTATGCCTCGAAAAGTCAATTAACATGAAGGCTAATAATATAACATTAAGTTATATATTTTTAATGTTATTGCGATTTAATAAAGAAATAATGGAACAATAAAAACTATTTATTATTAAACATTGCACAATATAAGATAACTATGATTGATTTATAATTGTTTTTCCTTGCTTTCAACTAATTTCTAAATATATATATATTGGACATATTTATTTTTTAATTACACTGAATAAGGTTAAATGGACATCTAGTTTTCAGGACCCTTATGCTTGCTACGTGGTAGCTACGCCACTGAATTAATGAAGTAATTTATTAGTTTACAATAAATAATTGTAATGAGAAATTTTTTTCTGTGACTTTAATTGTTTTGAGTAATAAATTAATAAAACTCAGAGAGCTGGTTCAGCATATAATCACTAACACTTATCAGTTTCCTGTTGGTCAATAAAATTGAAATAAACTGAAAATAAATTAGTGAAAAAAAAGAAAATAAGTTGTAAGTGTTTACTTCGTCAACCAAACCCCTTGAGTACCTGCAGAGCTTACATATTATATCAATATTATTTAATAAAGAGGATTTTTAAAAACATTTTCTCTATATATATCAATTTTCATAATTTCCGCTGAAAAATCTTCTGATTCCGAATCACCACTAGATAAATCATTATCGATTATATGAAACATTTTTAAAATATGTTTTTTTATAAGACAAATTCGTTTTATTGTTAGCAATTTAATATATTAAAAATAATTCAAACTACACATCCTCAACCTTGACCACAATTCAAAACCCAATTTTAAATTTACAATTCCGCCAAAAAAATTAACACATACTTACTCGAATAAACAACATACAAACTAAGAGTAAATTTTACATAATAAAATCAAAAATGAACTTTAATTTCAAAATTCAAAATCATCCCCCATTGACACTTGTTGCCAACACCGCCTAATCAACAATCAAATCTCCTACTTTCACTTCTTCTACTTTTATTTTTCATCGTGTTTGAAACAAATCTTTAACCCATGCTCGAAATCGGACTAACCTTTTCCAAGACCAAAAGGTTTCTACTTGTAAGCAATCGGTATTCCCCTTTCTTACTTGCTCAATTGTTCTAGCCACCATCGTAATGGCCTTTCTCAATTCCTCATTGATCTTGAATTTCAGCCAGTCTTGTTCGACATTTCTTAAATATTCAAGACCTTCCTACCACAATTCATTAATAATTAATTATTTTGCTGACAGTCCTCTTGATACTAGATCTGCTGGGTTCATCTTTGTCGGTACATAGTTACACTGCTTTGTAACAGTGCTTTCTTGTATAAACCTGATTCGGTTGGCAACAAACAGTTTGAACAACCTTGCATAGTTTCGGATTAAATGGATAACGTCTTTACTGTCTGACTAAAACAAAATTTCATTCATTGGTTTTCCCAAAATCCCTGAAACTCCTCTAGCTAATTTAACTCCAACACAAGCTGCCATAAGTTCTAATCGCGTGACGCTTAATATTTGAACTGGAGATACCTTAGCCCTTGACGCAGTCAGAATGCTTCTATACCAAGTTTCTGTTTCTTCACGTAAATATATTACTGATCCATAGGAAAATACACGAAGTTGCCAATAATTACACCTTTTTGCTTCTCAATCATCTCGAAATACGAAGCTTTCTAAGATGATATGCATCGTCAACGTACTCGTTTATCTCTTTAATCGATTCACACGATAACCTTTCTTCCCAATCAAGACCTAGTACAGACAACTTCTGTACTATCATCTTTCCTCGAATAATAAAAGGCCAATTAGACCTAATGGATCGAAAATTCTTGCCACAATACTTAAGACCTTTCTTTTACTTGGATATTCATTCTTTGGCAGATTTTCCTCAAAGCTAAACTCATCACTACTGGAATACTATTTCAATGGAAATTGCCATCTCTTTCTCCATATTCAATGTTTTTGCTCTCTCTTCCACAGGAATCGTCTCCATTATTCTTTATGAATTTGATAGCCACTTTCTGGCTTGCATTCCAGCGTTACTCCATACCATTATCAAGTCATTTTTCAGATCTATCCCTTCGTCTACTGAGTTCACAGAATCCATTGTGTCGTCCATATAAGTTGATTTGGATTCTCATCTGCAAACATTTTTGCATTCTCTTGTGCAACTCGTTGAGCTAAAAACGATGACGCGTTTAACCCAAAAATCAAGCTGTTAAACTCGTACTTGATCAAATTCCCACCTTTCTCCCATAAAAATCGATTATAAGGCTTATCTTCCGATGCAATTTTTACCTGCAAGTAAATTTCTGCAATAACACAAACTAGTGCGACTAAAAAAACCTTCAAAATCGCAGCAAGATATCGAATATGCCATTCTGCAGTTTTGGTACACTCTCTACCATGTCGTTAAGCACTGTTCCGTTACTTTTTGCCACTGTGTCAAACACAATTCGCCCTTTTGTTGTGTCTTTGTAACGTCTGATAACCGGGAAATAAGGTAAAATCCATTCGTTCTCCATTTCCTTTGATTCTCCTTGGCCACTGTGATGTATCCTTTCTTCCGATAACCAATAATGCCATCATACTCCTCCCTGATCTCTTCGTTGTTCAATTTTCGCAGTAGACCTTTGGGTCGTTTTTCAGCTAATACCTTGCTATCTGGTAATAACGTCGGTGAACGTTTCCATGAAATTTTCACTTCATATCGCCTGTCGACCTTCTGTAAAGATTCTATTGTCTTTTCGTAAGCGTTTTTGTCCAGCTTTGAAAACTCCACTTCCTTTAAACCAATTTCGACGATTTCCCACATTCTTTTCATCTGCTCCTCCAATACATACTCTTAACTAATAAACTTCCTGATAAAATTACTTTGATGGTTCCATAACATCCCAACCGAGGTACTGCAGACGCATGTCCAACCAATTGGTGTTAGTCTAGCAATTTTCCATCCACCTCTCTCAACGACCTCTGAAGTCCAAGGTAGTCAACTCCAATCAATACATCCACTGTCTGTCGCTCATCAATCATCGAGAAATGAATATTCCTTAGGTGCTTCCAATTTTCTCTTTCTTTTGCCCAACTCATCACACGCATGTCTCCGCATACATATTTTTACTGCTAAAGTCGTGAATTCTTTTGTCATCCTTTGGTCGCAACTGATCAAAGTCATATTTACTCTTTTTGTGGTCATTCTTTGGACTTTCCCACCGATGACGCTCATTATTGTTGTATCATCCTTTCCTTTTAAATCCAATTCTTCTAAAACCCTCTGACTAACATAACTAACCGAACTCGCATCATCGAGTAAAGCATTGACTTCGATCTTTCTATTGCCGTTCCTCCGAAAAATTGGACTGTCCTTAGGCTAAGGTAATTTCGTTTCCTCATGTTCGCCTTCTCATTTTTCACTACCATTAAGGTTGCTTTTTCAGTAAATTTTCTGTGACCTTTATGTAGAAAACTACTGTGTTTTCTTCGACAATCTGTTTCTCCTCAAAACGATGGCTTAGAGCATTGTTTCACCATGTGCCCAGTCTTCAAACATTTGAGCCTTTTTTCTCTGACTAATTCCAATAGTTTTTTCACTGGCCAATCTCTGAAACCATGCATTGGTTCAAATAATGCTCTCCATCACCCTTGATGCATTTCCCCTTGTTGCTTGCTGATTTTCTACAGGCCTGTAATGGTTTTGCCACCTTTTCTACTTAAAAAAGATCGTTTCGGCTTTACCTGATCAACCATTTCTTTCCATTTTGACCTTTGATCCTTCCATTCTGATCACTTATAATCTTTTTTCAACTTTCCATCCATGTCAAATAACATCTCTTTCGTAGATCTTAGCAATTCCACTTTTATTTGCGACCATTCTCGAAACTTGGCCAAACAACCCATTGATTCATTTAATCTGACCATTTTCTTCCAGTTCAGTAAAAGCGGACTTGATAAATTCTTCAAGCACCTTTGAAGAAGGTAATCACTCTTCTACTCATCGTCTCGGTTTATCGCCTTCAGGCACACCTCCACCATTTCTAAAACGCTTATCAACGCTTCCAAGTCCTTCAAATCCTCATCACAAACTGGTCGGAAATTATCAATCTGATCCATGATCGCCAGATAATTTCGTTCATCTCCGCCATTAAAGCCTTTCCAGCTTCTTTTTTGCGGTTTTGTAGGCTTCTGCTAAATCTCCGAGGTTTTCAATCAACTTGAGTGGCTCCCCATTCAAATACCTCTTCAAATGCAACATTTTCTCTTCATGTTCTGCCTCTATCTCATCAATTCACGAATTAAATGCTGCTTTTCATGACTCATAGTCACTCTTTCTGCCACTAAAGGTTGGATTGGTAAGCGGCTTAACATGATTCAACTTCTTTTTCTGTTTAGCCGTCTCCGACCTATTGCTTCCAATACTTTCTTCGAATCTGATCGATTCATTTGCTTTTGAGATCATAAGCTCCTCCAACTTCTCATTTTTCTCTCCGATTTCCTTTAGATCGGCTTCAAAACAGGAAACTGCCTCATGCCTTTCGAGTCTGTTCCCTAGCAGAATCATTCGCTCGAACCGACCGACCTCTTTTTCCATTTCGTCTTGATAAATCTGTAATTAACTTGTAGCATCTGGAGCGCTAATTTTGTTTAACCATTTATTCCTAAGCTTTGTCAGTCAATACTTCGTCGATCGTTTGTTCGCCAAACCTTTTTCTAGCTCCTTTCCATCTACCTCACTTCCTCCTTTCAAACTCATCAATAACTGTATTGCTGACCCCTTTTGTATGGCATAATCACTCAACGTACCGCCATTATTCAATTGTTTTCCGGCGAAACTTAATCGCTGCCCATCAGGTGGAATTCCTTCTTTTTCTTGAATTTTTTCCTTTATATTTTCAATATTATTACTTAACTCCACATCTATTGCTATAGTTTTCCCCGAAAGAGTTTTTATAAATATTTGCCCCTTTTTACCTACGCTTGGCATTCTAAAAAAGTGTTGGGGCCTATAGCAACACTCCTGACATTTTGGTATCAAATGCCCCCCCCCATTCACAACGCTTTTCATGCTACACAATCTCTTTTTGAACTTTCGGGAGGGGAGGATGATATTAGAAAAATTACAATATAAAAATACGTATAATTATCCATTTTTATCTGCAGATAATAAAATAACACATCATTTTCCGTTAGCTCAAGACCAGTAGCTCCGAATGAAAGATAATTTGCTTTGTCATTGGGCAAATCTCTTCCAAGTTCCCCATCTTTCCCTGTAGTGTTGTGAGGCTGGATAATATTTTGGAACCCCCTCACCTGGCTATCGTCATCTTTTTTGGTGCGTGGCCCTAAGAAGAGAACCACACTCTACTACCATGATGGATTTGATTTTCCTATTTCTTATTCTCTTGATTCCACTCAATAAATTCTTTTAATGCTTCATCATTACTTTGTAAAGAGAGAGATAATTGTCTTAAATATAATTTATATATTCGTTCCTTTTGTTCATTACTACCATCATCTTCAAAAGGTGATTTTTCATAAATAAGATAAGTCCCCCATATTAAGTATCGTTTGGTTAAATGAGTCCCAACTTGAGCAGATTTGTTGTTCAATGAACCAAAAATCTTGATTTTAAACAGTTCCTTAGGTAAAAGTATGTGTTAAAAATTTTACATATATATTTTTTCGTGACCTACATAAGATTTCGGTTCGATCAAGACACTATTTTTCAGGGGGGTGTCCTGGAGGTGACACATCCTACTACTGAGTGATATAAATTTTCTACAGTATCTTAAAATAAAAATACTAGAGATTAATTTATGTTAAATTTTATTAAGTTAATGAATTTTAATATAAAAATTTAGACTTTGGAGAAAATAAGAAATATAATATAAAATAAATATATTTAAAAAAATTATATCTTTTATCCTACTTATCGGTAAAATGTCCAATGGTGTTGTTTTAGCTAAAACTAATAGAATATTCAATGCTTTGCGTCATGGTGCGTTATGTAATGTAAAATAAACATATATTTTCCTAACAAGTTGGGTATTTTTAAACACACTTTTGTCTTTCAAAAATAATTAATTTTTTCTTTGATTTTGTCAATGTTTTTATCAGTCTACGATGTCGATGGTCTTCCTTGTTTTTTGCTGATTCATGACAACTTTCAATTCCCAAATACCACTGATTTAGTTTAGTCTTTGATAGTAAACGTTCGCCATAACAATTTTCTAACTCTTTCTGTATTACAAATTCTTTAATTTTATTTTTAAAAAACACTTAACACATTCATAATTTCATTCATATTAAAAATCGAAAAAATTCAAATATTTGATATTAACAAATAAATAAAACAAAAACTCATTGAGTTACAATCAAACTGGAATTTGGATAGAAATTCGATAAGATGTATAAAAACATATAAAAAAATTATGTATGTTTTACGTGTCAAACTAAAATGGAAGTGAATGGGTATTTTATATATAAATTTTTATCATGTTTCTTTCAAGTGTTAAAAGATATCTGCATTCCAGTGTCGAAAACGAAATAGAGAACCAAGATTATGAAAAATAACTTAAATAAATGAAAGTTTCAAGTAGTACAATTTAGCCGATAGTTTGACAAATTCTACAAAACGGAGCTGTCAAATTGTAAAGAAATTCTGTTAGAAAATAAATTTACAATTAATTCTTTTACATTAAACAGTTGACTTTATAATGGCGTAAGTTTCCAGTGGTTTTATTTTTCATTATTTCAGTTTAACGTATTTTTTCAATTATAAGTTGTGTTTAATTTAGCCTGTGAATTATTAATATAGACTTACTGACAAATAATTTTATCCTATGATTATTATACTATTAATTGTCTAAAAACTCTAAAGTCAATAATTATCTGATCTTCCATCCTGATCCGTTAGATATATTAAAAACTTTATCAACATCAAGGTTTTGTAAAACACATCGAAAAAAATATCCACCTTTGTGGTATTCTAAATCTGGATGACTGAATATAGGTTCATTGCTAAATATCCAATGTAGTGGTTCCAAAATAATATTAGAATTCATTATATATAATTACTTTTTTGAAATATAAAATGTTAATAAAGTAACAAGACATTTTTTAAAAACGTGTATTTAAGTAGATTATTTAATATAATAGCCATGCAAGACAATGTCGACCACAGGTATTAACTAATAGATGTGAAAATTTGATTTTACTGTAATCGATAGGTTTATCATTTGATCTTAAGGTTTTCATTGATAGAGCAGAATTACAGTATCCCATGAGGTTTAAAACATGTATTTTACTAGGTTTCACATAGACTACAATATAATGTTCTTCACCAAGAGAAAATGAATATGTGTTGATAGTTATGGGTTGATTTTTTTTAAAATAAGGAATTTTGTTTAATGAGCACATTCCAATTAGATTTATCTATTATATAAACATCATAAATTTTAAACAAATTAACTCTATGACAATTTAACTTTTACTACAATTATACCAAAACTGTTCTTTGTACAGTAATTTTCACTTCATTTTCAAATACTCCTTATATTGTTTCATGTGCAAGTTCAGTTGTAGATTTTGTAAATTTGATATCCAGTCATAGACCTCCATGCTGTTGTAATTGATTTTGATTCAATTCAAAGTCAGGTACCAAAACATATGTAAAGAATGGGTATGTTGGTTTAATTCATCAAGACTTAAACATCAATTATGAATTTTATCCATATTTCGTATAATACTCTGCATAAATGTGTTTTTTGTTGATAGAAATTAATATAAAAATGTTTGAAAGTTTGTACTATTTGTTTGTACTGAGTTTCCAATTGAATAGTAACAAGTATAAAATTTAAGACCAAGTTGATGACCTACAAATGTAGAGGGTTCAACGCGAACTTATCTTACCAATAACTTTGTATCAACTAATTTACATATTGATTTCGTAGTTGCAGAAGTTAATGATCGTGCGGAATCTTATCCTTTGAAACGCATAGATACACTGATACTAAGGAGTAAATATTTAGGCTGTTGAATAGTTTTGAGTCTTTAATCCGCTTTTTCCTCTCGTTAAAATTGTCATTCCCATCAGAGTAAGAGGTGCATTTTTAGTATCAAAGTTTTAATTTATCATTGTTTTAATTATAACTCAGTCAATATATGCATTTTTACTCCATCAACCTCTATATTACTAAAGCCAGAAATCTATCAACCTCCACCCATCATCACAATCTCTTTTCTCCCCAACACAAATTACTGACCCACTCCCAAAAGATGGTGAAACACTCACCAACCCGGAGCAATATATACACTCCGAATCACTCGACATTACCCAAAAACCATACAACCCTCATGACCTCCGCGATCCCTTTAATTTTATCCATGCCATCGAAGTCACAAATATGTATGAGGTGGCAAACCCTAACAACGCCATGATATCACAACCTAGCGCACTAACCTCTAACATTATACAAACAAAAACCCCATCAAACCCTATCAAGAACGTTATACAATCAAATGAAACTATAACGGACAGATCGCCAATACCTCTGCGAAAGTCGTCCCCCATCTTTCGTCTTGGCGCCGAAGGCTATGTTAAGTGCACAGTCCCCAAATGCAAACATGGCAAGATAGGTCCCTTGATGCCTATAAAACAAATAGACCATCTACAAACCCAATACAACAAGACTATTAGGAATAACGACACCTTCCTATGCCTGTTGTGTGAACGTAACAAAAAGAAACCATTTGTTATCGCTCTAACCCAAATCGAGACCCATCTCACTGAAATACACCCCGAAAGACCAATACGGGGTACCAGAGAGGAGTATAATGACAAGAAGAGAATTTTGACCCTGACACTCAACCACGAAGGTACTCTGCTCTGCACGTATATCGGGAAAAAGAATCCATGCGAGACTCACCTATCAATTAACACATCCACTACTAAGATACTCAAACACATCTCAGTGAAACACAAAAATAAAACGTTCAATGATACACACAATGTCAAATGCCACTGTGGCATAACAACCGACCTCAATAACGCTTTAACCCACCACACCACACACTCATCAACACCAACAGTGACCTTTATTGAAAACGACCCACCAACACACATTCCCCTCACAACTTCTGACATCGGGTCAGATTGACTATCCCAGCACCAAATATCCGCATTCATGTTGACCTTTGCGAAAACACCCACCACCATATACATAGATACCTTTATTGGCACTGCATACACCAATAGAAACTTCACCACATTCTTTGCTGCCTTCCCATTCCACTAATACCCTACATGGAATGACACTATCTGGCCCCTGTATCTTGATAAAAATCACTGGGCCCTCTTCTATATAAATAAGATCCAAAAATCAGCCACAATAATTGACCCTACCTGTGAAAACAGCACACTTAAACACATATCCCTTGCCACATCCATCATCAACACCTTAACCAACCTCCAAAATATCATAGAAGAAAACACAATCACACTAAATGATGTCCAATACCTTAAATGTGACTTAATTATCCATTCTGGCCTCTATATATGCCACTTCGCCAGATGCCTTGCCACTAACTCACCCATTACTTTGCCAATCATACCAGAGCTGCGCAACCAACTAGACTAATTAATTACTAAAATCATCAACAATAAAAGAAACCCCAATGACATAAATAAATATAAAACATTCATTAGAGACATAATTATACAACTCAACACAAACCACATTGAACCTGACACTAGCCTCGCTGAAATGTATAGGATTCATAAAGCCACCTGCCCCCAGAAATATAAACCCTTGCACGTAGTTCCGAATTTCCTCATCCAAAAGGATCACAAGCGAATGATCTTCGAGCTACGGCAGAGTTTTGATCGAAAGGCTAAGGCTTCCATTGATAAAATACTCTACCCTATCACTAACATATCTACAACACCAATGGATGATAGCCTCATATCCTACTTTGAATCCCCAGTTAAGCACATCAACACAATTATACATCTAGATACTTACATCCCTGACCCTGAATTCCTATCTGATACGCCAATGACATCTGAAGATCTTGTTGCTGCATATAGCTGCCTTGATACACACTCTGCCCCCAGCAGTGACAAAATAACCTTCTCTGACTGGCGCCGACTTGACCCAGGCTTCGAATTCCTTGCCGCACTCTTTAACAATATCCTCCGCACTGGTAAAACCCCAAACAAATGGAAAACATTCCGAACAAAATTAATAATAAAACCAGGCAAAGAGCATTCACCGCATGAAGTATCCTCATGGAGACCACTTGCCATACTCGACACAGCTTATCGTTTCTTTGCAACTATCCTCAACAATAGGCTCTTGTCCTGGATAGTGAAAAGAAACCTGCTGTGCAGTAACCAGAAGGCGGTAGGCATCCCTGATGGATGCGCTGAACACAACACAGTTATCAACCTGGCAAGAGAGTGGGCGATCAGAAATGGGAAGGACATCAACATTGTATGGTTAGATTTAGCGGATGCCTTTGGAAGCGTCCCCATGATCTGATCTGGCACTCCTTGTCGAGACTGAAGCTGAAAAACAAAACAATTAACCTCATCAAAAACATGTACAACGACTGTTACACAGTGTATGAATGCGAAGGAAAACACACTAAGACGATCAAGGTCAATAATAGAGTAAAACAGGGATGTCCCATGTCTATGACACTCTTTAGTCTTACAATCAACTTCATCTTGCAGAATATGCTAAAAGAATACCCCCTCATCATTCACAACCACAATGTTAGCATAATGGCGTATGCTGATGACCTTGTTTTCATATCTGACACTAGAGAAAAAATGAGAAAGATGATTAAAGACATTACCAAATATACTGACTCCGCAACTCTCAAATTCCGACCTAGCAAATGTGGATACTTCCAATTAAAAAGAAACCACAATGACCCACCAATAACACTTTACGACGAACAGATCCCAATAATTGACGAGAACCACTTATATAAATACCTTGGCGTCGACTTTGGCCAAAAGGGCAAACACGACATAGATACCATACTTAATACAGCACTTGATGACACCACAAAAATATTATCGTCCGACCTACACCCTGCCCAGAAACTCCAAGCATACAAAACCTCTATACACTCCAGACTGATCTTTCACTTTAGAAATTGCAACATCAACCATATGACAGTCGACACCAACCGCAACAGAATAGTACAACACCGAGAAAAACAACTGGGATTTGACCAGAAAATAAAAAGATTATTCAAAACTATGCTTGGAGACATCCACCAGAACATAAACTATAACTTCCTTTACGCCCACAGCAAACTTGGAGGTCTCGGAATCACACCTAGCATTGATGAATATATTATCCAGAGCGTCACCCACCTCATAAAACTCCTCAACTCTAAGGACACCAAAATGCGCCAATTCATAATTGCAGAGCTCATTGAACACACTAAAATGAGATTCCCATTCCAACAAAATACCATTGATGATGCCCTGAAATGGCTACACTCTGAAATAAAAGGGGGTACCGGAGGCCCCAAAACAATCTTCACCAAATTCCGTTCCTCAGCAAATAGGCTTAATGAAAAATTTGGAATCATTACCAAACTCACACTAGACAATGACAACTTCCAACTCACCATCAAAGGTAAAAATTATAATGACACCATCACACATGACAACCTTAAAGAGTCCTCCTCGAAACTCCATGACCTGACTAGTGAATGGTACGCTGACCAGTGGCACACCATGACGTGCCAAGGACATATCTCCAAAACAATTGGCAGTAATAGACAATCTGCTTTCCTCATAAAACATAGAGCCCTGACCGACAAACAATACCTCTTTCTCATTAAAGCACGCAACAACATGATAACCCTCAACTTCAGCACAAACAGAAACAAAAACAAAATGAACATTATGTGCCGACTTTGCCATAAAGAACCTGAAACACAAGCACATATATTTAACCATTGTACCCAGACACAAAATGCAAGACGCAACAAACACAACAATGTGATGAAAACAACAAGCGACTACCTCATTTCAAAAGGATTCTCTGTTGATATTGAATGCACGCCTCAGGGAATAGATAACCGACTCCGAGCTGACCTGATCATTAAATCCAAACGCAACAAAAAGCTACACATTTTAGACATCAAAGTACCTTATGACCGTGAGGAGAGTTTCAACGAGGCAAGAGAGGACAACTACAAGAAGTATCGCGAGCTTGCCCTGGAAATGGGTAAAACCAATGCTTGCAAAACTACGTTGTCCGCCTTGGTGGTTGGAACTCTTGGCTCATGGGACAAGGGAAATGATAAAGCACTGGACCAAATAGGTCTAAACAAAATAGAACAGAAAAAACTTGCAAAGCTATGCACTACAACCGCAGTTATTTCAAGCTACACAATATACATAGATCACATTACAAATAGACCCAAACAAACACAATAAGGAGTTACTGGTGGCATGGCATGCTTATTAGTACACTG
The DNA here is from genome assembly GCA_022537955.1 of Schmidtea mediterranea. Taxonomy (NCBI): domain Eukaryota; kingdom Metazoa; phylum Platyhelminthes; order Tricladida; family Dugesiidae; genus Schmidtea; species Schmidtea mediterranea. Next base: position 136,011,959 of record CM039680.1, read on the forward strand.
TTACTTATAGAGTACTACTCTCCGAGACCTTGGGTTACCCCTGAGGGCTATTATTATTGTTATTATTATTGATATTATTATTACTATTATTATTTTTATTATTATTCTTATTATTATTTTTATTATTATTCTTATTATTATTCTTATTATTATTTTATCATTATTATTATTATTATTTTATTATTTTATTATTATTATTATTATTATTATTATTATTGTTATTATTATGATTATTATTATTATTATTATTATTATTATTATTATTATTATTATTACTATTATTATTATTATTATTATTATTATTATTATTATTATTGTTATTGTTATTATTATTATTGTTATTATTATTGTTATTATTATTATTGTTATAATGATGGTATTAGTGCCTCACGGGTACCCCAAATATATACAGATCCAAATGTTATTGGTAGCATATGATGCTTGCCAATACATTGACATATATAGACAACAGTGTAGTAACTCGCCGATACAACACTGTCTAGCAGACATAACCTGACCCAGGTATATCTGTGAAGCATCGCATAATGATGCTCAAAAAGGCCTGAACTTGCACGTACCAGAGGGGGGATTGGTGGGAGTGCTGCCCGATTAACACGGAGCGTTGTGATGTGCGCTGCTGATCCTTAAGGGGAACACAGCAATCAAAACTACTAGTAGAAAATCAAAACTAACCGAAACCTTTAAGGTGGAAGTTAATCCGAAAGGATTTGCCTACTCTTAGGAGAGGCTGGTAAAAACGAGCTCGGTGCACATCTTTAAGTATCACATCAGAATCAACAACATTTCAACCATAAGCTCTTTCATCTTTATCTACAATTTTGATGTGAACAGTTAATAAAGTATCATTTAAATCCAAATATTCAGTAAAACTCGATATTAATTCTAATGCCCTATATTCAATTACTGCTTGAGATTATGTTAAGTAAAATATATACAATTCAGATTTGCCGCAATTGTTTTTCAAATATAATCCAATATCCTTTCATTCGTTTGTTTATAGATGATGACCGATTTTATTTATGTTTCTGAGCAGTTGAAGCAGAACGAGTGTTTTGAAAACTCTAACTTCATTTTAATATTTTTGTGGTTTTACGCCAATTGCGATAAATCAAGTAGAAAATGAGAAAACTTGAATGACAATCTTTTAATAAAAGGAAAATAAAGAATCTTTGTGAATTTGTAAAATAATTTCTATACATTCTGTTTGATACTTAGATAACTACAATAATGGTAAATTAAAAATAGTTTTTTACTCATTTTTATATGTTTTCGTACACACTTGAACAAATATTAGACAAAAAGTTTCCAAAAACATTTTTTAAAGAAGAGAATGTTATACACACATTTTTTATTGTTTTCTTTTGAATAATGTTTCCCGTTTGTTCCATCTTCATTGTTAAATTTGATGTAAAAATTGTAGACATTATTGTATGTAATATTAATTTTGTATTTTATAGTTTAAAATTTATCATTTTTTGTTACCTAAAATTGTTTCCACTGTATAATAGTCACATTGTAAAGTAATATTTTGTTTGAGATAATATATGTTTTAATATTAGCGAGATTACAAAAAATATATTAATTAAAAAATTTTAATAATAATAAATGAAAAAAAATGTTTTAATTATTAGAACCAATTAGAAATATTTTTTTATATATATTTCAAGTATAAAAACCTAACTTATTTGCAAAAAACGTTAAGCATCAAAATACTTTAATATTTTAATAATCTTAGGCTTACCGAATTATCCGATAAATTCTCACTAGTCTCCTTATATAAACATAAAAAATTATCTTCAGCAACTTCTGCATCATTAGTTCGAATTCCATTTTGATCCTTTTAAAAAAACCAAAGTTTTATTCATCATAAAATATGTTTCCATAGTCATTGGTTCCATAAATGGATTTATCAACAGAACATTCAACATCCATATCATCTAAATTTAGGATAATTAATACATTAAATACAAAATATATTATCACTTCTATTTACAATCCAACAAATATTTGATCTTGTAATTGAATTGATTGTATTTAAAATAACTTAATTAATATTATTACACATTATTAAATAAAAAATATGTTTACCGAGTTTCTGAATAAGTTTACCGGCATTCAAAACATTTTGATTGAGCTCATTTTAAAAGCAAGGTTGTTGATTTTAATGACTAAATAATGAAAGCATTATGATTATATACCAAATGATTACACACATCTAACTTTAAGCCAATCAAAATTCAGTAAGCTGTAGAAAAATAATTTGAATCAAAGAATAAGATAAGTAAAATGTTTAGAAATTATTTTGAATAATTAAAAAAAATTATCATGAAAATTAAAATTACAACAAACTAAGAAAATACTGCAGTGAATTGCATCAAAATTATAAATATTACAGCAAATTGCATCAAAGTACACCTAATTCTGTTTTTACACGAATTATTTTTACACGAATTTGAAATAACACGAGTAAATACGAAAAAATATTTCTATTTTTACACGACATAATTTGAAATAACACGAATACAAAAAAAACAAAATTACTTTTTTTACATGAATTATTGGATTTAACACGTTTTTTTTCAATGAATTTTTTTAAAGTAAAAAGAGAGCAACTCACCACGATGACAGTCAACTCACCACGCAGAATTAGGTGTATTATTTTTGTACTTGGCCAGTATCTTTTTTTACACGATTTTTTTTTACACGAATTTCTCGGGAACCATTCTATCGTGTAAAAACAGAATTGGGTGTAGTTAAGTATTACAGCACATAAATAAATTATTTCATTAAGCTGCAAATTATAAAATATTACAGTTAAATGTATTGAATTGATAAATTATTTAATCAAATTTTATCCAATTTAAAATATATTTCAATTAATTGCATCACAGTAATAAATTAGATCATCAAATTGTAACAAAATAAGAAAATATTGTAGTAATTTACATCAAAATAATTACATATTATAACAAAATAACAAAAAATACAGGGATTTACAAAAGACAATAGACTTTTCAAGTAAACAAACAGTAAATTATATTAGAGTTATGAAACATTTGAACAAATTGCAACAACGTTAAGAATTTTTTTATCCAGTTAAAACAAAGTTATAAAAAATTTCAGTCAATTGTATTGTATCGATAAATTATTGCATCGTACTTATAATATATTTCAATGAATTGCACCAGAATGATAAATTATTTCATCAAGTTGTAACAAAATAAGAAAATATTGCAGTAAGTTGCATCAAAATTATAAATAGTACTACTTAAGTATTACAAAAAATTAATAAATTATTTCATTAAATTGCAACAAATTTATAAAATATTGCAGTCAATCGCATTGAAATGATAAATTATTTCATCCGGTTGTAACAAAACAATAATATATAGCGATGAATTTTTTTGTCTATATAAAATAATTACTAGATAAAAACATCAAGTTTTTAACCAAACATGTATGTAGCACTAAAATTCTAACCAATACATCTTATAGAGAATTAAAATCTGCAGATCAGGTCGTTTGAAAAAAACTGCCTTCAGAAATATACAGTAACATGATATTTACAGATCAAGGGGGTTTATGTTATTTAAATCATAATCACGATTCCAATTACTAATAAAAGTTTATCTATATATTGTTTTGAAATATTTACTTTAAGTTTGTAAAACTTTTATTTAATAGCTAATTTAAACTAAAATTCAATATATAATTCTTATTTAAAATTCTTAATCTAAAATTTAATTTTTAAAATACTTTCGAATTCATAAAATGTAATGCATAAGTTAAATTTTATTGAAATATTAATTTCTAAATGTAAAATTAAACTCTAAGTTTAGATTAAATTAAGTTAAATGTTTGATTAAATACCAAATAAACTTTTGTTTTATTACTTCAACTAATTAATTTTTATTTTAGGATTATTTAAAGTATTCGCTATTTATTTTAATTGATTGCTCAAATTAATTTTCTATTTAAAATTATTAAATATAAATTTTCATTTTATTATTTCAAATAATTTATTGCTTTTGAACAAATTTAAAATATTCTACATTGTATTTATGTAATTAATTTTACAGAGACATAAAGAACTTTTCATTGTTTGACTATGAATCAGATGTATTATAGATATTCACAAATTTTTGGTACAGCCTTTTTCAAGTGATTAAGATCATTATTTATTTATTAAAATGAATAATCTCAAAAATATTATTTTTTATATTTTATATTTTATGCGTTTTTTAGTATTGGGAATTTTGTATGCTGATTTATGTGCTTTTACCCAGTGCTCATAATAATTAATGTTATGATTTTTAATATGTTCATTGAGTTGTGTTCTGAATGTCATTTTGTGCAAGTGAGATGATAAACAATATTTTTCGAAAAGCAAAAACAATTGTTGGAGGATCGGCAATATTTTTCAAAACTTTAAATAAATAACTTTCTTAAATTAAATGTTAACTATTTTGTAAATTAAATATTTAATTATTATTATATTATTCTAGAAATATTGTTTTAGAAGGACTTTTGTGAAAATATGTTTTTCATTATTCGATATATTATTAAAAGAAACTTTAACTAATAGATTTTTGTAATCTTAATTTGTAAATAAGTTAAATTAATTATTATTTATTTTATTTTTAAAGTAAAACAATTTTAAAATTTGCCGCTTACGGTAATCTATTTATTTTAAAAAATTTAATTATTAAATGTAAATATTTCAAATGTTTTTAAGTAAATTAAATTAACGATATTTTTGATAAAATTTTCTAAATGTTAGATTAATCTTTTAATAATATAGAATTTAATGTTTTTGAAATAACGTTTTTTAATTTATTATTAATATTTATTTTAGAATTTTCCATCAATGTTTATACTAGCTACTAAAGACCTGATGCCACAAATTCTAAAAAACAATAAATTTTATGTCATATGTTAATATTGGGAGTGGACTGTCTTTAGCCCTTAATTTAAATATTATTCAGTGAATTATTTTAAGTATTTTGATTTAGTATTTTATGTATTAATAATTTTTAATTTAATAATAAATAGAGTTTTGTCTGCCGGATATCGTGGTGGATTCCTGTACTCCAACCTAGTGCCCCAACAAAATTCTATTATAAGTAAACACATAATTTTAATCATAGAGCTTAAGATATAGAAATATGTCCAGCGTGCTTGTAACATTGTCTGTATGCGTGAGTAGTCATCTTTGAAATTACTACCAGAAATGGCTTTTTTCAAAGTAAAGCCACGACGTGCCAGGTATAATTAGTCAGGTAACATCACACAGTTTAAATGACATCCTGCTTCGATGATATGGCCATTGTGACGTTACAATGAACATTATGATTATACCAGACACTTTGAGAGAGGGGTGGCATGGTCGTTATATCTTACGAATAAACCCGAGCTCTTCTCACCGCATATGTTTTGTCTGGTAATAATTAAATGCATTCTTCATCTTATCTCATCTTTTCTTCATATGATATAAAATAGGAATAATAATAATAATAATAATATTAATAATTCTAATAATACTATTAATAATAATAATGTTAATAATGATAATAATAATTATTTTTAGCTCTGGTAGAATAACCAGAGCCATGTTTTATTATTTTGACTGATCGTGAAAACATTAGCTCCAGCTTGCCGTAGTTCCTGATCTGGAAGTTGTCCCCAAATTGGTAATTAAATCAGCTTTCGCCATACCAATACTAATACCAACAATAGATAAAGTTCCGGCATCTTTATCAGTAATAATTTTAATCATCAACTTTTTGATGATATCCAAAACTGTGGATATGTTAAACTTTTGTATCGAACCGTGTCTAAAGCATCATTTGAATTTGAACTTAATCTTCGATGGAAAAAACATTCCGTTGTTGAAATAGAAAGTGTTGTCGATAAGGTGCAACAATTGTGCGATTTCAGCTTGAAAAGTCAATTTAATTCCCAATTCCACATTAATAAAGGGCGAATTCAACTATTTTTGTAGAGTAGTAACTTGTTTCATTATATCTCAAATTGAAAAGATATATTATTTTAACACAAAGCAAAACATGATTTCAAAAAAATTCAAAATACAGGTCAAATCTCGATATAATTACCGAACAAAATATTTCATTATACTGAAAATTCGTTATACCGAATTCAGAGAATTTTGACACCCAACCATACACAAGTGTACTCCTGATTCAAAATAATAGTTTCGGGATGTCCGATATTTCAACTACCTATTGCAGGACAAAAAAATAAATGAAACAGAGATCTTCAAACTGTGATACATAGATTTATTTAAAAAATATATTTAATGCATACTCAACATGATTAAAAATAAAAAAATATAAAAAAGTGCACAAATACTATAAGATTTTTATTTTTGACAAAAAAAATTTTGAGTTAAAAGTAACTTCTAAAGCACTGAGACAAAAATTTCGTTACACTAAGATAGACCTTCGTTACAATGAATTTTGGTTCAGTACATTTTGTATGGGAGTTTCTCAAGGACAAATTATAGGTTTGTTTTACTAGAAATTACGTTAGTTCGGTTTTCGTTTTACCGAGATTTTACTGTATCAAAATTCACTTCCTAAACTATTTTTTTTAAATCACAAATATTCGAAATTTCCAAAAATAACATAAAAAAATAGATTCGACAAAACACGAAATAAAAAATCGATAATTATCTACAAGAAAAATAAATCTCGCAGACAGATGCCATCAATCTTTTTGTGTGCGAGATCATGTGATAGGTAGTAACAGTGTGACGTCATAAGTGTGCCACCAGGTAGTAGCCAAACCATATCACAATTTTTACAGTTTTAATAAATGAAAATTTGTTTGATTTCAACTTGACCTAAAAAGAATATGTTTCCTGCATTGATATTCTAATGATACAATGGTATTAATAATCAAGTTATTTTCGAAAAATCATTTACTAACTTGAAAAAGTTTTTCCTCAATAGAAATGATATACTCTCTCGAAGCGCACTTCTCAAATCGGCTGGTAACGTTAAAGATGCTAATCTCAGGATCCATAAATTGAAAATGAACTATTTTTATGATTCTAAATTTTATAGACTTTTCACTAGAAAACTTTTATTATAATCTTTTTCAAAGAAAATATTTCTAATAATGGTTGTGTTTAATAATTCTATGTATTTTGAATTTTTAATATGATAATACATGAGAATATTATATTTTTTCAGTTAATTCTCCAATGAAAAGGGTGATGAAGTTATGTAATATTTAAGCAAGAATATTAAAAAAAGAAAAAATAATTATTATTATTAAATAAGAAATAATAACTTTTAATTAAATAATTATTATCAACTTTGAAAACATAAAACTTAATAATAATAATATTAATTATTATTCTTATTATTATATTTTTTTAAATAAATAATTTCTATTCTATTAAGTCGATGATACATTTATTTAATTAAAATTTAATATTTTATGTTTAATATAATTTTTATTAGCTCTAGACCCAATTTCAATAAATCTAATTGGAAAATAATGTTATTTTTTCCCCCGAATTTTCATTAAATGTTTTCATGCATAATTATTTACAGTCTGCTGATTTCATTAAAAGTTTTCCAGTCACAATTAAAATTATTTAAGTTAAAATAACTTTTGCAACTTTGTTGCGATAATTTCACCGTTTCTGATTGCTATCTTTTGTTTATTTGTCAAAAGCCAATTGTACTCTCCGTTTTAATTGGAAGTAAACAACGTAAATATTAGTGAATAACTTTCTGAATTAAAATCAGATAAAATATATTGAAGTAAAATACAGTATTGAATTGAGAGTACTTTAATATTGTATTTATGTATATTGACGATATTTTAATTTTTTAAAATTATATTATTAAAACAAATTATTATTATCGTTAAATAATTTGTAATTCATATTTTTATTAAAATTTCTTTTTACAGAGAGTATGTTAAAATTAACATTACAAAATTATAAAAATTTCGATTAATAAATAATCCTCATCAGCAACTGAAGAGGATTATTTAATAATCGAAACTTTTTTCAACAATCTAATTATTACTTTGCAAGAATGGCTTATCTTATTATTCACTTATCTGATATTTTAATTTATGCTGCTACCAAAGAAAAACCGTTTTATATTTAATAAAATATAGTTATTATATAATAATAAAATTTATTTAATATGTTTATGTACAATACTTAGAGTTTTTTTATTATATATAAAGATAACATGAAAACTGTCGAAATATATCATGAAGTGTTTATTTGCGTGACTGTTTCTTCTTCTTCTTCTTCTTCTTCTTCTTCTTCTTCTTCTTCTTCTTCTTCTTCTTCTCAGATTCTAAGAGGCCATTCATATCTTAGATATGCATCCATCAATAAACACTAAGGAAGAAATCAGTGAAATCGCCAGTCTGATTTCTTGTTAACTCCAATACTTTAACATAAAGATTAAAAAAGAAATGAAAATCACAATGGAATAGTATTTAGGTCTTGAAGTTGTTGGTGGAAGGTGTTTGGGGGCTTTTCTATTGTCTTTTCTATTATTTTTCATAGACTGAATTGAATTTTATATTAAAATTTCTTTATTTTTGTATAAAAATTTGTATAAAAAAAAGGACACTTAAAGAAAGGAAAACAGTTATTAAAGAAAAGAAGTTATTGTAAAAATATTTTTAAAAGTTTTAAAATTAAATTCATAAATAAATGTTAGATTCGACAATATATTAATAAAAATAGAAAAGTAAAATTTCATATTTCATATTTGATTAATTAATATAAAGAAATTTTAAAAGAAAGAAAAAATTTTAAATTAAACAAATTTTTATTTTAAATTGAAATTAATTTAAATTAAAAATTATAACGTATTTTGGTACTTTCTCATTGATGATGAGAATTCTGCAAGAAACGGAAAAGGATTTTCATTATTAATATGATTATTATTATTATTATTATTATTATTATTATTATTATTATTATTATTATTATTATTATTATTATTATTATTATTATTATTATTATTATTATTATTATTATTATTATTATTATTATTATTATTATTATTATTATTATTATTATTATTATTATTATTATTATTATTATTATTATTATAATGTTTATTAGTGTTTTTTATTGCTTAATTTTCATTCCCTTTTCTTATTGTTATGATAAAAAATGATAAACAATTAAAAATGTATAATTTAATTTGAGCAAAGTTTCAACCTGATGTAAGCGTACTAATTTAACATCAAAAATAGCAATTCAAATCTTCTTTTATTAAATTTATAAAAACTTTAAAATATTATATTTATCATTAAAATACCTTATTTAACACAACCAAAAAAAATAATATAAACAATTATTATTAATTTATTTTTGTCTTAATATTTTTTATTTTAACTTTCATACAAATAATTAATCCAAATAACTTATTCTGCATGAAAATTGCATTGTCTTTCTGAAATTCTTCTTTTAATTTTATACTTATCATTCAGGTTCATAGAAGAACTATTATACTTCTCAAATTTGTAGAGAAGCCAGACGTTCTCTAAATATTATGCTTGAAATTAATAAGTTACTCAAGTGATTCAAATAATTCTTTTAAAAAATTTAAGATATTTGCTCCTTTAAAATTTTTTTTATTAGTTTAAACAAAAGTCCATGAAATATTTATATAGAAACCTAAATGGCTTTTTGTTATCCTATAAAACTCTGATAAGCTTCTCAATGTTGAATATCAAGAAATATTTTAATGTTTCATGAAATGAGAGGGTTTTCTAAATTGAATCTATTTTTCAAAAACAAAATAAAAATTAGATTTCAGTGAAAATTCATTCTTGGAAAAAAATAATTGCTCAACTTTTAATGCAACTTTTGTTTTTTTCACCATTCGAGATTTTTTACTAAGCGAATTATTTTTGTCATAATGTTAAAAAAAAGGTTCAATTTAAAGAAAATAATTATTTTAATTTTATCATTTAAAAACTTTTTAAAAAATAAACCAATAAATCATGAATTCGTTTCAGTTTTGGAACTTTACTGAAAAATAATGAAGATTTCACATCCTTTTAACTGTGAATTTCCATTGCTTTTTCTGAGCCTTGATTAGGTTTTTAATACATGGATAATTTCTAAGCTTCCCATTTTGCTTATCTAAAAAATACTATTTTATCGAGTTTAGCACATATTTTCCAAATGTTGACGAACTTCATCCTAGAATACGTACAAATAACTCACTTTCTTCAACGTTGCCATTATTCTTTAGTTTTTAGTCTTTAAATTTTGTGAAGTTATCCAGATCATAACAGCAAACTCAAAGAATACACGATTCAAACTTCTTTTTAAAAGTTTGAATTTTACCATTGACTGTTAACAGAGCTGCTTGATTTTCTGTGAATTTTTGAAGAAATATCAGTAAGGTGTTTCTTGTAAATTAATAGGTAGTTAGGAGCACACTGAAACCTACCCCTCCCCATCCCCCTGTTTTCGACGGATAAATTACATAATTACGCAATTAATCAGTGTGTGTATTGATTACATATTTATCGACAATGCTCTAGAACTCGAGTACAGAGATGACGGGAAGTCTGGTTTATATGTTTCGCTGTGACGTCTTTCCGGCCTTCCCGGTAAGTTAAGTGAAATAGTTACTTTTTGACTGAATGGCCACGATAATTTGCTGTCATTTATTCCTTTGCAAATAATGAAAAATACTCCCACATGAGTGTTTTTTCCCCACTCCGTCTCCATTTGGATACACTTTCATTTTTAACCGATAACCTCCTGGTCTCGTATAGAATTTTGGACTTGATGTGCTTGTCACTTCCCCTTAATTATGTAATAAATTTTGTCTGCTAACAAATTTTTTTGATAATTTTTTTGAATTTTTGCGCATAATTATTTTCCTCCACAAAATATTTTCAATCACACTGTAGTCAGGGGTTATTTTTGACTCTCGATAAAAAAGCAAAAATTAAAATTGGTTCTAATCGTCTACGATGGTCACAGAGGGTAATTTTCATCCACAAAATATTTTCGGTCGCACTATAGTCAGAGGGTATTTTTGACTCTCGATAAAAAGTCTAAGATAAATATTGGCTTGAATCGCCTAACGATAAAAAAGCATAAAATTAAAATTGGCTCTAATCGCCTACGATGGTCACAGAGGGTATTTTTCATCCACAAAATATTTGCAATCACACTATAGTCAGGGGATATTTTTTGACTCTCGATAAAAAAGCATAAAATTAAAATTGGTTCTAATCGTCTACGATGGTCACAGAGGGTAATTTTCATCCACAAAATATTTGCAATCACACTATAGTCAGGGGATATTTTTTGACTCTCGATAAAAAGCCTAAGATAAAAATTGGCTTGAATCACCTATCAATAAAAAAGCATAGAAATATTTTATCGATTAAAAAGCATAAAAAATATTTCTTTGATTAAAAAGCATAAAAAATAATTCATCGATTAAAAATCCTAAAATTAAATTCTCGATTAAAAAGCATAAAAAATATTTCTTTGATTAAAATGCATAAGTAATTTTTCTTGATAAAAAAGCATAAAATAAAAATTGTCTCAAATCGCCTACGATGGTCACGCTAGACTCATGGATATGTTTAACTCGTAATAAAAAAACAATGCAATATTTGGTCTCAATATTTTCTATAGGTAAATATAGGCATAAAATAAAAATGGCTTAAATCGCCTACCGATAAAAAATAGTCAAGGGTATTTTATAGGCTTGTTAAAAAAACACTTGCAATATTAAATCACACAATTTTCATAGGCAAATTTAGGCTCTAGATAAAAATCAGTTAAAATATCTAAAGTAAATTGAAGGGTCTAAAAGAAATTAAAGTACATTAGGGTACATTAGAGTATATTAAAGTAAATTTAAGTACATTAGAGTACATTTAAGTAAATTAAGGTTCATTAAAGTAAATTTAAGTACGTTAGAATAAATGTAAGTAAATTAAGGTTCATAGAGTAAAGTATGGTAAGCTAGGTAAGAATTTTTAAAAATTAATTAGAGGGTCAAAATTAAAGTTACATAAGGTAAGAATTTTTAAAGTTAGAGTCGACAATATTGCATGATAAAATTTTTAAATAACATTTTTAGTATAGTTGTATCGATCAATTTTTATACATATTTTTAAATGATAAAACTTTTAACATAATTTTAAAATGAAATTTTTTATACATGATTTTTAAATAGAATTTTTAGTATAATTTTACAATGAAATTTTTATAAATGTTTTTAATTTAAAAACTTTTAATGTAATGTTACAATGATATTTTTTAGTATAATTTTTACAATGAATTTTTTATACAATTTTAATGAAATGTTACAATGAAATTTTTAGTATAATTTTTACAATGAATTTTTTATACATGTTGATAACGATCAAATTTTCAAAGAAATTTTTCAAAAACTTTTTTCAAAGAATTTTATTAAATTAAATTTTTGAGTTTCAGTGTCAAATAGTAATGTCTAAGGTAATTAGTAGTCATTCGTAAGAGCAACCCATCTCCTCCACTCTGCAGCAACAAATCCTTAATAATAATAACAATGATAATAATAATAATAATAATAATAATAATAATAATAATAATAATAATAATAATAATAATAATAATAATAATAATAATAATAATAATAATAATAATAATAATAATAATAATAATAATAATAATAATAATAATAATAATAATAATAATAATAATAATAATCATAATAATAATAATCATAATAATAAAAATAAAAATATATTTTAATAATAATAATAATAATAATAATAATAATAATAATAATAATAATAATAATAATAATAATAATAATAATAATAATAATAATGATAATCAGCCGAAGAAGAAGATGAAGAAAGAGAAGAAAAACAAGAATTGATTCATATATATATTAATTAATTAATTTTATCAACTATGAAAAGTAAAATCTAAATTTTTATAAAAGGTTAAATTTCATTTAAAAACTCATTAAGTTAAAATATAACTTTACAATAATTTTATCAAATTTTTCGACTTTTTTTAGTTTTTTCGTTCAATTTAATAAATAAATTCTCTTATAAGTAAATATGATTTAATATTGTGACAATAAAATTTTATTTATGTTCTCATTTATCTTCCTTACGATCAGTATGATAATTAAATCTAACTTTCCATAACTCAAAGGCTTGACGCCAGCCATTCTATTAAATTTGATCAAAAGAAAATTACAATGGAATGATTTATCAATTATAATATCAAATAAATGCTTTTCTAAGCATGTGAATGAATGGAAGTTCTAATGAGCTGGTAATAATATTATATTTCCATAAACAATTGAAGGTTGCATTAATTTCTATCTATTAGAGTGACCTTGAAATTAAAAATAGTGTTATTATCTAATTTAATACTGTTTTGTTTTAATTTGATTTTAATTTGTTTTAATACTATTTTGATAATTAAATTTTTAATATAAATTTTTAATTCAAGCTTATTAGTTTATATATTTCTAATATTAAAGTATTGAATAAAAATTTAAATTAGTTAATCAAATTAAAATAAAATAGTAAATTTAAATGTAAAAATATTCATAAATATAGTAATAATGGACAATCCATTAATAATTTATTAATGTGCATTATAGTTATTATAATATCAATAAAATAATAAGACAATATTTTTAGTAATATTTATTAAACAATATTTTGTTTATTATTGAATTTATCTTTGAAAGGATGTGCTGAACCGATGCTTGAGTCAATGGATTTTGATACCGGGTACTGTTGCATAAACAATGTTCGAAAAACCTTTATTAATTTTAAGATATAATGAAAGAACTAATTGATTAAAAAAGGTTGTATCCCCACCAGTTGTTTTTTTTTCAGTTGTGATTTTTTCAAAAGAGGATCTCAGTTTCCTTTATAACTTAGTTATAGATCAAAAATTTGTCTTATATTTAACATGAATTTTGTGTACAAGTTTTGTTTAAGTGTTTACAATATACAAAATATTTAAGATTAATATAATTTCCAAAAAATTGTAACATCAAAATATTTCTTTTTTACTTTCATTAATTATTTACAATGAGAAAGAATTTTAAATAAATTATTTAATATTAATCCTAATTCTTTATTGTCGGCGTTCTGATATTTTCTGCAAATTTATTGCTTGACATTTATGAATTTTTAAATTCTTTATTGTAGCTCAAAAATAAATAAATGTGCAGCAATTGGGCAGACTTTTGTCAAAACTATTTCATAGAAATTCTTCAATATGAGGAATGGCGAATTATAAAATATGGAGCCCTTGTGGTAAAATTTATAAAAAACCTTCAATTTTTTAATTTACAAAAATACAAAAACATACTCACTTTAAAAAATAAAAATTCCATTTACAAAATAAAATATGTTTTATACATGTTAATTTAAACAAAAAAAGTTTTACTATTGTATTCATAGACGTCCCATTCTGTGGCATTCTTGTTAGCAAAATTGACACGATCATGATTATTGCTTCTTTATAGATAAAGGATACTAGTGGTTTCTGTATATTATTATATTTACACAAACATAAGTAAGTTTTCTATAAATCTCAGTTTCGTGTTAATTTTTAAGTTGGATTCAAAACACTAAGAACGCAATCGATGATTTTTCTTTTCGTTTCACATGTAAATAAAATGTTTTTATCTTAACTATTTATTTAATGCATTTAGTGATTGAATGTAAGAAAAACATCATTCAGATACCGTTTATAAACAATGAGCTGAACAATTTTGAACCATTTTTGACCTTTTAATTATAAAATAAATGTGAAATATGTAACTTGAGCTCTCTATTTTTATTAATTTTCGAAGAAAAATAACTTTAAGGAAAATGAAATGACGAATTTATACTTATGATTTGAACATTAACCGACTCAGATGAGTGAAATACATTTTGCTTCGTACAATACTGGCAATAATAGAAAGTTAACTAAACTTTTTATTCAACACATAATTTCCTTAATTCCCTACGAAATTCCTACGAAAATTCTCTACGAAATCACTGGGAGTTACAGTTTTTACAGATATAAAAGTTGTAAGAAAAAGGTTTCAAGATTATCACGAAGCCAAACCCAATCTCTCATTTCAATCCATAGATTGCACCTCAAAATTAGTAAGAAAGCTTTAAAATTTAAAGTTCTTCCACATAAGGTCGAAAACAGAGCTAATAATTATAATAGTTTTTGGTAATTTTACAATACCTTTACTTATAAATATTCCTTTTTATGGAGAAATTTTAACTTTAATAATTATAGTTTTACAATTATTCTTTCGTTTTTCATCAATGCCAAAAGTTTGGGTAGCATATAAACTATTTGCTCTTTTGTCATAATGAAAATAAATAAAATCCGATCAAAGATGTCAAAACAATGATACAACTATTTTTTTACAGTGAGACAAGCTCAATTTATATGTTTTATTGGTAATAAGTTTGAGATAAAAATTTGTTTTAATCATCTACTTTGCAAAACCAATTTTGTCATGTTTGTCGGAATCATTTCAGTATTGTAAATTCTTAGAAAAAAGATTGAATCATATTTCGTGTTTCATTATTCTATATTTTTTGGCTTTTATTTTCTTCAGCTGCATTTCCATTGATATCATCATCAATAATCATAATAAAAGATTTATAAAAGCAAATCTTATAAAATTTTAAAAAATACTAATATAAATTTAAAAATTCTAATATATACATACATTCACCCTGACTCTTATATTTAATAACTATTCCGAAAATTTGTTTGGATTATTTTGTTTATAATAATGAATAACTAGGGCTTTTAACCTTTTCTAGTGACATGATAATGACACATTTTGTCAGGATCAGTGATAGTATTAAACAGGCATTGCTTCAAGAGAGCATCTCATTTCAGCCAAAACCTCTATTTCAAGGAACAGTTAAGATTGTGGTATTTTGAACTTAAGATCCTACACTACAGCTGAAAGAATCGTCTTTGAAAACGTTTGACTTCTTTGATACTCATATTTTGTCTGATTGCCATTATCTGGTCCAGAGGAAACTTTTCTTTCTAAAGATTTGAAATGATTTTTCATTTTTAATTAGGGGCCCTCACTCTAAAGATCTTTTTGAATTGAAAATAAAATTTAATTACCAATGAAACATCGGTTACAATTTATAATTCTAACATAAACATTTATTATTAAAAAAACTTGTCTCACCTTTTGCAGCTTTCCATTATTTTAAAAGTAAGAATTGAAAGATATATTAAAGGTCCACCTTCAAAGATAATGAGGATGCATTTTTAACTGACCAGAGACTAACAAAGGTCTAAAGACACTTTCATGTACACGGTGCATTAATCCATTAAGGCCATAATTATTGTTTAAAAAGATTTTACATAATTGTTATTGTTCTTATATACTAGTGGCGTTTTTATAACAAAAAATGGTTAAATTGCATAAATTAATTTATTTTGTGACCGGAAAATGGTGTACCATATTTGAAACGTTGGCTATTACTAATAGTTATTAAACAAAAGATAAGAAAAGTGAAATCAACTTATAATCCCTTCATTTTCTTGCACAATAAAGACTGTAACGAAGTGAAGCAAAATCATGAGTATCATATTTTGTAAGAGTTTTCCAATATTTCCAATTACGTGATAAAATGCAATATCTTTTAGTTGCTACTTGTTTTTTTGAATCTTGCAAGGAAACGTTTCAATGGTCACAAATTCTCTTTGGTTTCTTGTCAGAAAATGCACAACGTCGGAATTGGAGTTACAAAGTGATTCTCATGATCAAATCTGATATCTTCACTTTCCCTTCTCGCAAGAAGTCTACTGCTTTGTGGACTAGGACGCTTACGAAGTACTAAAAACTGCTATGAAATGTAAGCCAAAAACATTTTTTTTACTTCTACTAATAAAGCATATCGTTTGAATATTTACAACAGAAATATCCAGCAGTTTAGTAAAAACTGAGAACCACCACTTTTTCACATGCTTATTATAACAATTTCCACATCTTCCATCAATTTTTTATATTCACAAATTGCTTTCGGTATTGCTACTACTATTTCCTTTTTAGATTCTGAGAATAACCTGTAAAACTTCAAGTTAGAAAACCTGGTTTTAGTTAGCCGCAACAGTAACAGAAGTATTATCATGCCATTTTTTTATCACTATTTGGTTGTTTCACTATTTGGTCAATGAAAACTCTTTTAGTTATTTCTTCCATAACGTTTAAAGACATCAGAGGAAAATGTTTGGTACGGTTTTCACTAATTGTTCCAGTGGCTTTCATCATCCTGTCTCCCATTCTTTTCAAAATGTCATTACCTGTAAAGAAATTATCAAAAACTATTGTATGATGTACAGCTTCAGCATTAGGAATGATTCATATAAGTGAGCTTATGACCCTCACTCTGAGAGATTCATTGCTCTTTTCCAAGATATGGAGAAAAATTATGCCAGTATCTTTCATCTTTCATATAGTTTGTCATATCTGTTTAAAAAGGGCACATCTATTCCCACTTTACAGCTCAGTTTGGGTGACTTTTCCTCTCTTTAGAGATTGAATTACTGTCAACAATTGTTCTTTTCTTCATTAGGGGAAGCTTTGATAACTCATCTGTTTTCCTTTTCCTTATTATGAATAATAAATCCAGCTGACCTGCAACATCTTGAAAAATACATTGTTCAGAAAGCTCATCATCATTGATAGCTTCTTCGTCCGTTAATTCATCAGGCGTTGTATTAATTACTGCTATTTCAATTTATTTTCATTAGATGTCTCATCATCAATCCAATCCATTAGCATTTTAGCAATTTGATTGACTGTCAACGAGCTATGACTTTCATTATGTTTAAGGGTAGGTCTCTAAATATAAGTGATATAATTTATATATAAATATATAATACTTTTGGAGTTGTAACTGAGAAATGTACCATAAATGCGACATAAAGTTTACAATAATATATAATACTTAAATTTCGCTTTAGATGAACCAATTTTTTAATAAAGTTCTTTTTTCACTAGGCAACACATCTAATTGTCAGAACCTGCCACCTACTCATTCTGAAAAACATGTTTCTCAGAAACTAAGATTTTTAGACGCTATCTTTTAATATATTTTAATAATAAATCTAATTTTTTATAAGCTGCTTTGATTGTCTATGCAATAAGATGCTAACTTTGATAACATAGAGTCACAGAGACTAAGGACCTTAAAACAAAATATGAAAATGATATTTTTATCACAACCAAGATAGAAAAGGAAGAAATACTTGATATATTAAATCGATACAGTAAGTTTGAAATCAAATGTATATATACATTTTTATAAAACTTAAAACATTCAAGAAAATCCTATTCTTTTACTTTGAATTTTATATTTATATTTGATTAATTTTTTAGTTCAAATTATTAAATTTTAAAAAATCTTTTAAACTTTAAATTCACTAATAATTGTAATTTATTTTGTTTAATCTTTTTGCCTGACTTTCGGCTTATGACCCTAAGCTAAATTTATATAGTCGAACTTTCTTAATATTGACATAAATATTCTTATGAAA
The DNA here is from genome assembly GCA_022537955.1 of Schmidtea mediterranea. NCBI lineage: Eukaryota > Metazoa > Platyhelminthes > Tricladida > Dugesiidae > Schmidtea > Schmidtea mediterranea. The sequence goes on from CM039680.1 coordinate 136,030,569, forward strand.
TATTCTTATTTCTAAATATAAACTCTAAAACTAAACTGTAACAATGAAAATTGCTTTGAAAATATCCAAGTAGTATTATGATGAAAGGTTCTAGGACGTGTTGTCCTAATAGGGTTGAAAGGGTTAATAAAGATTTTAAAAAATTTGAAAACCAATCAGTAAACAAAATATTAATTTAAAATGAAGATCAAAAAGCATATTTAAATTGAAACACCTAATTTCCAAGAATATTTTCATTCTATTAAAAATATTTTCATTTATTTTATGTTATTTGCTGCAAAGCCATATCTTATTCTTACTTGTTAAAAATAAAAAAATAATAATAATAATAATAATAATAATAATAATAATCAGTTAATCAATTAATCGTAATTAATTAACTTTTAAATGCTTCAAAATAGGCAGCATGAAAAGCGAATGAAGATCATATAAAATTCATTATCTTACACTAATTAAAACCAAATAACACCACACAAATGACTAGAAGGATAAATAATATGCATTTAAATAAAATAAAAAGCAAGAAAAATGCAAAATAGTTATTTAAAATAAAATAAAGCACTACAGTACATAATTATCTTAAATTAGAAATTCATCATCTCCAAATAATGAAAAGAGCTTAACATATAGTTGCATTAACAAACGAAAGATCATAGTCATGCATTATTAAATTAATTTTGGCTTGAATTATCAAGCGAAAGAGCCATAATTAATTCCACCATTTTGGATTTCAAAAATAATGATGAAAAATACTTAAAATAAATTTCCATAAGAAATTTCACAATTAAAAGTTAAATAAAATTAAATACTGTTACTAAAAATAGATTCATAAAAATTACGGTAAGCATGAAAATAAATGCAACCAGGCACGGAAAGGCGTTGGTGTATATGTAATAATCGAGACAGTAACAAACACACACACACAAAATCAATATAAATAGACGCGTAAATTTCATTCCATCAACTTTTTCCGAATTTTTCAATTTTTTTCAGCGCTAGTTCAGAAATCTCTGATTTAACTTTTGTAGCGGTAATTGTATTTTCAATTGTAAATTTAAATCGTATATAGTAATTTTCATAAATTAATAAATGTTTCTTTATATGATTTTTTGTTTTTAATCAATTTTTAATCCTCATATCTCTTGAAAATACTTATCTATGTATTGAAATAGAACTTTCAGGAGTTTGAACAATAAGCTTACTATGGAAGTTAATTTTGCCTAGGCGTAGCGGAAAATAAGAATACTCTTGATCTCAGGCTGAATTTCAATAGGTAGTTGACTGTTTTACAAACCGAGGCACTCAATAAAAATGTCGACCGGAGTGGTTAGCAGAAATATAATAAAAGAAGTACACCGAGAGTTAAAGAACTGTTAGTCAAATTTGAAATACCGGGAAGGGCTAGGAGTAGACTATAATGAAAATGCAGTGAGAAGAGCGTTTAAATAAATGAAGTATGATATTTTCCGTAAAATAAGTACTTAACTCTGCTCAAACCTTAGGCAAATAACTTAATAAATAATGAATAAAGTTTAAAAATTGAAACAGGATCGTAGAAATAGACAAGTATCAAGGAAGAAACAGACATAAGACCTTCTATTGGCAGTCAAGACACCGAAAGTGAATATATCACGAGTTCTAGAAAAATGAACTCACCTGCTCATCGATTTTTAACCCCCATAAACAGTACCAACATGGAAATTACCATGGGTACATAGGAGATACAGAAAAATATTCTTGAAGGTGTTTTAGTAAGATCCACACAATAAACATAGAAAATAAGTAAAATAAACCATATTCACCAATAACGATAATAATAATAATAATAATAATAATAATAATAATAATAATAATAATAATAATAATAATAATAATAATAATTATAATAAAAATAATTATAGTAATAACAATACAATAATAAAAAATTTCACGTTATTTTCTAAATAATGCTGCAGTATATATTATTTTTTAATTTATAATTTCAAGTGCTTTTAGAAAATTAAAACCCTATTCAAACTCTCTCAAGGAAGTCTGAAGCTCTAGTATTAGGTAAATCCTAGCAAACAAGATAATATATCAGTTAACACTCTTCATTCAAATGTCAAGTGATAAAAAACTTAGACTCATGATTTTTTGCTTCACAGGAAATATCTTCATTTAAACAAGAGATTTTTCGCACTATTTAATGTATTTTTTGTCCTTTGATAAACGGTTTTAAATATTTGAAATTACATCTTTCTAAAAAAAAAAACCTTGAAAGGTTATGCAAACAAAAAATAGTCACATATTTTATTTATTAAAATTTTCAGTTTTATTTTAAACAATTTCAATTATTTTGAAATTATTTTAATATAATATTATATATCATAACATAATTTTTATTTTAATAGATTATGAAAATACTGTCAATCTATACATGCAACACATCCAACATGAATATTTTGCATAAAGTCTTCATTTATATTAACTGACATTTTGCCTTGACGAATTTGATTTTCTTGGCAAATATTTATTCCAAAAAATCTACCAAAATCATTTCCCTTGAAACGATATTTTTCTCAATAGCACACAAAATTAAATAGTTTTTAATTTTTCATATTTTGTTTAAATTCATAATAAACACTTTGTTCTTTTCATATGTAAAATTTTAGTTTTGTTTAAGATTTTTAAGAGCAAATATTTTCAAATAACAATTTCTTATACAAGTGAGATATTAAATGAAATTAAAAATGAAAATGAAAATGAATTTAATTAAAATATTTCTATTATTAAAATATTAAAATAATTATTTAAGTCAATCAAAATTTTGAAATAGCGATATTTAATTAGTCAACAAAAAACAAAAAGAAAATTTCAAATTTATTTAGAAAATATTTTTTAGTTCTTAAAAGATTTTATAAATGTTGTAATTTTGATATTTTGAAAGATTAGCTAGCAGAAAGAGGAAAAGAATAATTCTGAACGATAACAACATCATATTTTCTACAAAATTTGACTATGAATCAGATTCACAAATTTTCGGCACAGTCTTTATCAAATGATTTCGTGAATACCTTAAATAAATCTTATTCATAGTCAAATTTTGTAGAAAATATTATATCACTTATAAAGAAATCAGAAGTGAAAAACAAAACAAAATCGCAGCGCAATTTTACAAAAGTTTTGATTTTGATTAATTTTGAAATTTCAGTTAATTTTAATATATATTATTAATGTAGAATATTAAGTTTTTTTTTATAATTTACATTTTACATTTATTTTACATTTTATTTATATTTCAGAAAAATGATTCGCTTCAAAACATGCGGAATTCTTAGCAAACGACATAAAACAACTTCCAAAACCTTGGCAAAAGTGTGTAGACCGTAAAGGTGAGTATTTTCAACATTTCAGATATATAGACAAATTATGTTTTGTTTTATATTTCTCAATTTACATTTTGCCATTATTGGTTAAATAAATATTATTTTCTATCGGATAAGACTTTCGTTCTAATCCTAATAATATAATACTAAAATATGTTTCGACAGACTCGCTGTCATCTTCAGTAGATTTCAAGTCCTACTTAGATTTCTTTTGGATATAGGTTATCAATGTATATGTCATTGGTGCAATACCACATACATTGCAATGACTGCCCGTCATTTCCGCTCTGAAGTTCTCGATCAAAGTCGACTTAGCGGATTGATTGATTTTAGAAAACGCAATTTTGTGATGTTAAAAGTTTTAAAATATGTTATTGAGAATTAATTAAAATTTTAAAAAATTAATTTTTTAAAACCTGAGACTTAGTAAAATATATATAAAATATAAAATAATAAATTTTAATAAAAGTGATTTATTCTATAAAGTTTCAAGTTCATATCTACCTGACGATCACAGTGAGTCGGTTGAAATATATTGTATCATAATATATATTTTGGATTGGTGCTTTATTTTATTTATTAATTCAATGCAAATGTTTTGTGATTGGGATTAAATATATACGGAATTTATATACCAACTATTTCATGCAATTTTTAAAAATATAAAATAAATTTCGTTTATTATTAGTTGTTTTTTTATTATATTTGATACTTGTTTTATATGAAAATAGAAAAAAGTTACATTACCATGATTTAGTTTTTATAGACACTGAAGATGACAGGTATTATGCTATAATATATAATTAATAATTTTATGTCCATTTAATATAATGTTCTACGTATTTCTATTTATCACAAAATTGAGAATTTAGCAAAAGAAATTTAATTATTATTATACGATTGTTTCCTGGTACTAGCATCAATTGAAAAAAAAATTTAATTAATTAATTATAATATGTTTAAATTTTATTTTTAAATATAAAAGAGAATAAAATTGTCGATAAAATATATTCAACTAGGAAATTAAAAATTTTTTACAAAATCTGTTACTTGGCCTGTGGTTTTTGTCCTTTCTAAATATTTTAAATGAGATTTAAGATTATTAAAACATTTGTAAAATATTCCAATTCAAAAAGAGAAAAAGATTATACAAAGAATTTAGGATTATAAAGATAGAATTAAAAAAATACAGCCGCTCATTCGAACACAAATGTATTTACTGTTTCTCTTTAATAAAAACAAATCTAGAAATTTATACATTTGATTCCTAAAAGACAACAATATGCCCATGTGGATTTTTAATTCATTTCTTCAATTGAAATCATATACCAATCGCAAATCCTGGCAATTAGCCAAATTTTTATTCTTTTATCTTTCTTTGAAGTGGTTTCTTTATTTTAATATTTATCAATCGCAATTATATTTTTTGGTAATAAATAGGCAGATGAGGCAGAACAATGAGACTTTCGGGAAAACAAATCATTAAAGGGACACGAATCTGTTTTTGTCTACGAATTGCAGAACTGTAATGGAATAACTCCATAATTAATTGGAATTTCATGTGGAATTAGCAGATTCACTTGCATAGTACATTTTCAATGCCATCTGTACATAATATATATATATATATATATATATTTTTTTTTTTAAAAATTTTTGTTATTAATCCACACTAAACTATAAAAAATAATTACTCTCCCAGTTGGGGTTTTTCTTCCATTTCAACAAATATATCTTAATTAGCTGTGGCTTTAGGGTTTGTTTTACTGGATTTCGCTGATGTCAATTACAGAAGATTTTCATGTAAATTAAAATTTGTAAATAATGAAAAAAATATTGTCAGGTAATTTGGATAAGTCTAAATATGAAGGAACTATAGAAATTAATAAAAACAACAACAACAATAATAATAATAATAATAATAATAATAATAATAATAATAATAATAATAATAATAATAATAATAAAATAATAATAATAATAAAAATAATAATAATAATAATACTAATAATAATAATGATAATAATAATAATAATAATAATAATAATAATAATAATTATAATAATAATAATAAAAATAATAATGATGATAGAAATACTATTCACTCAGCATATTTCGTTTGTATTTATTTTGTGAATTTACATACTAGCAAAATATGATGAGAGGATTAGTATTTCGTTCGTAGTTTATATGATTCACGTTTGTCAATTGGGAAAAAATAAACCGAGTTGTCTGGAACCGATAAAGTGGATTGATTACCAGTGATTGTTTCGGGAGGTAAAACAACAAAAATTCCTAGCTGTGCCCAAACCTCCATCAGGAGCAAGTGAAACGATAGCTGAAACTGTGTTAAACTGTTTGAAATATTGGAATATCAAAGACCTGGTTTATGTAATGACATTTGACACAACTAGTAGCAACACTAGTAGGAATCTTGACGCTTGTGTCCTCATCGAGTCAAAGATCAGAAGAAAACTGCTGCATCTTGCATACTGCCATCACATCATGGACATAGTTGCTGAAAAAGCTTTTGCTACATGTGAAATGTAGTTTACTAGACCTGGTATTCACTTGTTCAAGCGTTTCCATCTACAATTGAAATTTGTACACAAGAAACCTTTTGAAGCTATTGGTGACTACATATCAGTCAAGGAAGTTATAATTGTGTTCTGCAAACAGCAACTTGCAACCACTCAAGCACTCGATGACTACGGAGTTAGTAGAATTGACGATAGTTTCTCTTGTGGCATTCTTTCCCAGAGGAATCCGATTCATGCAGCTTGGGGCGCTCGATTGAGGTAGATGGATGGCTCGCGTCATCTATGCAATCAAAATAATTCTTATTAATGTTCAGTTTATTATGACTAAACGAGAGTAAAAGGATATGAAGAGATTTGCCGTCTTTGCAGTTAAAGTTTATGTCTGCTGTAGGTTTCTATCTCCGCTTGCACCTAAAGCTCCTGCCAAAGACTTTGCATTCTTCAACAAACCTCTCAGCTATGAAGACAAAGCTGTTTCAAAGGCAGCAAGTACTGGTGGTGACACCTGTGGCGAAACCCTAATATCGCTTTCCTTTTTCATCCATACGTTTTTTTTAATGTCAAACAAGCGATGGTGAAAGCTTTTAAAACAGATTGTTCAAATTAACTTCTGAAACGGATAAATCTCGAGGCCACTGAAACAAATATCAGCAAAAAAACTGTGGCAAACGTTCTGACGAAGTCATTACGTCATTTCTTTGAAGTATTTGGTCTTTGAACTGAATTTCTGGTGGTTGATCCAATCGAATTGTTGCATCAAACTGATTACATAAGCGCAGTGGAACACTGAAGCTAGTCAATGATTGTACAGAGCGAGGAGTGGCAAGATCAGAAACATTTCAAAAGTTTTCAAATGCTCTGAAGCATACAATTGAAACCACACTATAGAAGTGTAGCATGTCAGATAATGGAACTCTGAGATTTGAAATTTGTATAGTTTTTGCAGCTTACTGAATATTATTAAATATTATTTCATGCAATGAGTGTGTAATGCCACATACATTAGAAATACTGTATATAATGTATACATTTGAGTTCCTGAATATTGTCGACTGAATAGATTGATTCACATTAGTATATAAATTTTTTGGGATTTTAAGATAGTTGCAAAAAACGCAAATAACTATTGAGCGAATAACTTGTGAGGCACTGTTGATAAGATCTTTAAATCCTATCATTAATGCTATAAGTATTCAATCTACATGAATTTTGAATGTATTTAAATAATCAAATGTTGATTTTGTATATTTAGTATGATTTTGTAGTTTGTTTAAAGTTTTACATAAAAGAATTTGAATTTGAATTTTAATACTTATTTGTCTAACAAAAAGTGTTTCTGATAATGATAATAATTTTTGCGTTTTTAAAAATTTATTAAAATATTTATTTTCAAATTAAAATTAAAATGAATTTATTTTTGATACAATTTGATTATGATTATATTTAGTTAATTTCTTTAAATATTCATTTGTTTAGTTATTGTTAATATGAGTTCTGAAGTATACTGATAAACATTGGAAATATATAGCTCGATGTTATACAATATATTTAGTTGGCATTTTCAATTATTCAAATTTTGCGTTCTGATTTACTGATTGTAAATTTTATAAAATTCTTCATTAATTTATTGCCAAGTATGAAAATATTTAAATTAATTAAGCTAATTTCTTGTTTTATTGTATTAAAAAAAATAAAATTTTTCAATAATTATAAGAACATGTTAGAAAAATGTCATAAATCAGTAATGCTTACGAATTATTTTATGCCAATGGAGTTAAGCACTATCAAATTTCCTTAATAACCCGAATTATTGGAAAATAATAATTAATTTTCATTAATTTTCAAACCAATCTATCATTTCAGATTTTTAATTTTTTAACTAAAGATTTTCAGTAATTTAAAATAAATAAATATATTATCATTACATCTTAAATTAAACTATCATTTCATGTGAGATAAAGTCAATTCCGAAAATTTGTAGTATATTGGGAAATTAATTTTCAATTTATGGACGTATTGAAATATCCGAAATTTTCCTAAAATGAGCAACTTTAATGAAAATATTATTTGTTTTAATTACGACTTACAACATTATGTTGGATTTACTTATGATTCGAGGGGTCAATAATTTATTCCAATAGTTGACATTTCAAGTCCATTTGCTAAGAATTTTAAAGGTCTTTAATAAATATTTTCTGATATTATATTTACAAAAATAAAAAAATTATTCATTGTAAAAGAAAAGTTTATTTCAATAACAAAAATAAATAAATAATAAAGTAATGTAGATAAATAAAGAAAATAAGAAATAAAAATTAAATAAGAAATAAAAATAAAATAAAAACAAAATAAAAAATTTTTAAAAATATAATAAAAACAGTTTACGAAAAATGACATAAAAATAACAAAAAATCGTATATTATTTAAAAGAAACGCTGTAAAGGAAATTTATAGCAACAATTTTAACGAAATAAGAATATTAAAAAAATATGAAAAAGAAAATGTTTATTTTTTATATTTTTTTGATTTTATTATATTTATTAATTAAAACAAAAAAAATAATTATCTGTTAAATTCACTGAACCCATGTATGAACCACAGTTAGCAAAATGAATAATTTGGTTCTGATAGAGTAGAATGAAGAAATGATCAACCCTTTCCTATTTCCTAATGCACATACTCTTTAATACTTAAACTTGTAATTTTAAAATGTTTTAATAATTTAATACAAGGAAAACATAAATTTAAACTTTTATTTCAATTCAAAGATTACTTTAAAAACCAACAAAAATAAATATTGTTTATCAATTTAAACAAAATCTCTTTATAACTTCTTTTTAATTTCTTTAATTCATTACGAATTCGACCAATTTACCGGAATTTATTGGCATAGAAATGTTAGATAACCTTTTTCTGACTTTACAGTAAGCAATGACGCGCACTGGTGAAGTTGGGGCGGAAATAATTATAATTTTCTTTATATTGCTTCAGTCTCAACAAAATACATTCAGAAATAATAATTTCTAGAAAAAGAGCAGTCATTTAGTTTCCTGGATTAAATTCACAATATAATGAGTACTCTCCATTTTTTGTTTGGACTCATTTCTGTAAAATTAACAGAAGTCTTTGCATTTAACTGTCCCAAGATATCTTAAACTCGTTCGAAAATAAAAATACTACCCTTTAAATGTTCAAGTTTTTAAAAGTCGTGATCTCTAAATCACAAGTGCAAAAGGAAAACTTACTTTGTTTGACAGCACTAAATGACTTTGTGAGTATAATTAATAAGAAAAAGATTTAAATTTAATTTAAATTTTTAATAAAATTTTAATAACCAATATAAAAAGTCAGATATAAATAAGTTTAATTTTAAATTATGGTGTGATAAAATAGCTTGATTGATAATGTTCAAATTTAAAAAATAAAATAATTATTGAATGGTTATATGTGAATATTCAAATTTTTAACTCATTTTTGATAAAATATCCTAAAATATATTAAAAAATAAATGTTATAATAATAAGAAAATCTAATATCAAAATTGTTCAAGATATTATTTGCTTTAACAATCAAGAGTTTGAAAGTATAAAACTGTGATTCCTTGGTAGTAGCATAAATTAAGACATCAGATAAGTGAATAATAAAATAAGCCGTTGTTGCAAAATAATAATTATATTAATAATCGAAACTTTTTTCAATATAATTATTACATTGCAGCAAGGGCTTATTTTACTATTAACTTATCTGAAATTAAGAGTTTCGATTTAATATTATTTTTAAGATATTTAATGGAAGTTATCAATTTAAGTAATCCGAACAAATAATAAGAATTATAGTATAATATAGTTTAACATAGCAGCAAAATAAGAGTATGACAATTGATTTATACTTAATATTATACTTAGTTTTTTAGTAAAAGCCAATGTTTGATATTTGACGAAGCACCTTAGAAATAAACTTTCAATCTGATATTTGTATTGTTAAATAATATCTTCAATGATCAAGAACACAGTTAACTCTTTTAATCCTATAGATCGGTAAACTAGCCCGATTTACTTATACAATAAATGCATCATCGTTCAAAGGGTTAGTATAAGCTAAAATTAATCTGTTCTACACATCATTAATGATGTTTCTGTTACATAAAGTCCATAAAATAAATTACAAATGCAAAGAAAATTTATCGTAAAACGTAGGTTTGAGTGGTGCTTTCTAATAATCAAGTCATTAATTTTTTTATTTGAAATGAAAATTATTTAAAAAATTATTAGAAGATTAAAATAAGTAGGTTATTATTATTATTTTTATTATTATTATTATTATTATTATTATTATTATTATTATTATTATTATTATTATTATTATTATTATTATTATTATTATTATTATTATTATTATTATTATTATTATTATTATTATTATTATTATTATTATTATTATTATTATTATTATTATTATTATTATTATTATGTTAACACTAAATTTCTTTGATCGTTATCAACATTTATAAAAATTTCATTGTAAAATTATCCTGAAAACATGCTAAAATCTTGTATAAAAATTTCAATATAAAATTATGTTAAAAATTTATTATTTTGAAAAATTATATTTAAATTATATATATTAAAAATTATACTAAAAATTTCATCTTAAAAAATCATATATAAAAAATTCATCGATAAAATTAAACTGAAAATTCTATTTAAAAATCATAGATAAAAATTTCATTATAAAATTATGTTAAAAATTTTATTATTTTACTTTAAAAAATTATATTTTTAATTATATATTAAAAATTATACTAAAATTTTCATCTTAAAAAATCATATATAAAAATTATAAAAACTTCTTTTGATTTTCACCTCTGATTTCTTTTCATTTTGCAATTACATTAAGAATTTTTTAATATGTGATTATGAATCAGTAATGATATCGATGTTTTAATGATGTTTACAAATTTTCACTATAAAACATCGATATCATTACTGATTCGTAGTCAAATATTAAAAATTATTAATTTCATCAAATTAAAAATGTGTAAATTTCCAAATACCAAGTCGTAAAACTGCTGTAAAATACACTATGTACCAGATTTTGTTTCTGTCTAGGAAAAACAAAGAAAATCTAAATTCTCCAGAATACTTCATGAAAGACCTCAGCCGATTTAAAACTTGAATTTCAAATTGTGTACTTGAATTGAATTTGATGCAAATTGAATTGTAAATAATTAATGAAAAATTGAATAAATTTATTGAACAAAATATTAAAAAATTAATTAATTCTGACCATTGAATGAGACATCAACATATAAGTGAACTCGGTATTTTTATTATATATTTATTGTCTGTCTATTGTAAAAATCCCATTCAAAGATATTAACATTTTAGCTTTATTTCATGCAAATTGTCTAAAAATCCATAAAACTTTCAACATTTAAGCAATAATCGACTTTAATTGATCAATTTATTGACGTGGAAAATTAGTTTTTTGTTTCAGAAATAAGTGGCAGAAACAAGAGCCATTTCCCAGTTAATATTTATAAATTTGTTCACCACCAAAGCTACTGTGATTTCATCACTCTTCTAATATTTGCAATTTTGAAACATACAAAATCATAACCTCTGAGAAAACTGAAGTAAGAATTTATTTCTAAATACATATTTTTGAAGAATTGATTGAAATTTGTAGTCAAGTTCAATAAAGAAACTATAATAATATCCGATTAACCACAAAGATGTGATTAATTTTGATAACCAATTGGAACTTGGGACATTTAGTCTCTTAGTTAAGATATAATTGTATAATGTTATTATATATTATTTATAAAATGTTATTATGAAATGACTAATGAGTGTGAATTGAGTGTTGATTTAAATAATAGAAAAAATGGATATAAAAAGATTGAGTCTAAATTTGTGTCAATATTGCCGTACTCTTGGTATAAGATCGTCTCTAATTCGTGTAAGGTACGCAATATGTTTATTAATAAATCATAAACTCCGGTTGGATTGTGTTCTGATCTCGTTTATCAATTTACATGTAATGGGTGTAATGCCACATACATTAGAGAGAAGTTCCGTCATCTCTGTACTCGAATTCTAGATCATTGTCGATTGAAGGGTTTGAACAATATTAGTGAGCACAATAGAGGCTGTAAAAGTGAAATAGGAATGTTTGATTTTAGAATTTTGTTGAAAAGTTTTAATAATTATTGGGAACGCGTGATATGTGAAGCATTGCAGATAAGGTCATTGGATCCAAAAGTTAATGTGCAAAGAGCTGTGACTACGAATATTTTGAATGTTTTTAAATAGTTTAATGTAAAATCATGTTTGTGTATTGTTTTTAAAAAAAATTTTTAATTTTAATACTATTTAAATAATTTAATTTATAAAATATTACATGTTTAAACAATTATTATATAGATAAAAAATTATAATATTTATATAAATAACATTTTAAAATTAGTTAAAAGTATTTAAATATATTTTTAAGTGTTTATTTATTAGAAAATTAAATTAATATTAAAAAAAATAATTTGTTTAAATTATAAGTTAATTCATAATATTTTTAGTTGGTATTTTGTACCTGAAAATGACAGTTATGCTTTCAAAATATATCGAACGAAGAGTTTTTTATTGGTGTTATCTTTTAATTAAATCTTTGCCAAATTTATTTAATTATTTATTATTATAAGAACTTCTTTGGATTTTCACTGTTGATTTCTTTACATTTCCAATGACATTACAAGACTTTTATTTTGACTATGAATTAGTAATGATATTGATGTTTTATTGATATTCTCAAATTTTGGAAAATGAAAAAATTCAAGAGAATTCAATTCAACAAAGTAGAAATGATATTAATGATGTATTTCATCAGTGTATTTTAATAACTTTTTAATTTTACTATTATAAAAAGTATAATTCAAACACACGTTTTAGGATATATTTTTTCAGATTCAATTATCAATAGGTAAAAACCAACAAAAATAATATGATTAAAAAAATCACAAAACATTGTTATTCAATTAATAAATAAAATAAAGCACCAATCCAACATATATATTATACCACAATATATTTCGACAAGCTCGCTGTCATCGTCAAGTAGATTCTAACTTGAAACTATATAGAATAAATTACTTTTTTAAAACAAATTTCTTTTATATTTTAAAAATATTTTACTAAAAATCATAAATCTGTTTTTATAAATAAGTGGATTTCAAGTCCTACTTAGGTTGTGTTCGATTCTTGGTTATAAATATTTATCTAGTTGGTGCAATGCCACATACATTGGAATGACTGCCCGTCGTTTCCGTTCACAAGTTCTCGAGCACATTCGACTTAGTGAATTGATGATATTAGTAAACGCAATGATGAAAATAAATGTAAAATAGTTTTGTTTAAAAATTTTAAAATATTTACTTGGAATTTATTAAAATTAAAATTTTAAAATTAATTTTTAAAATATAAATGATTGTTCAAAAAGCCTAAGTATTTTTTCTTGAATAAAAATCCTAAAATTAAAATTGGCTTAAATTACTTACCGTTTAAAAAGCCTAAAATAAAAATTTACTTGAATCGCATGTCGATTAAAAAGCCTAAAAATAAAGCCTAAGTATATATTTAATACTTAAAAACATGTCCCTAGTTTAACAATTTAACTTAGAAGGTAGGTGTGTTGGTCCACAACTATGTGGCATAAAATGGGTAAGGTAATAAGTGTGTGTCCGCGTAGTTACTGACCAGTGGGAACGTGACATAATAATGAGGTCAGTGGACAAAGGTCAATTACTAAGTAGCAACAGCGTGGACAGAGGTCAAATGTTATGTAACAATTACGTAGGCCAAGGGGGGGTTCACAATGACAAGAATGTGAGCCCGTCAGATACAACACCCCATTGGCTTACGTATGTTATGCAATATCTGACCTCTGTCCACGCTGTTACCACCTGGACATTGACCCCTGTCCATGTGGTTGCTACCTAGTAATTGACCTTTGTCCACTGTTACCAGGTGCCCGCATGATTATGTCACATGCCCACTGGTCAGTCACTACACGATTACACACTTATTGCGCCATACACAACGGCTACTTAATATTACCCACACTTATTATGTCACGCAGTTGTGGACCAACACACCTTGATGACATAATATACACACACCTACCTTATAGAATCTTCCACACACCTACTAACTTCCACACATCAACCTTCTAGAACCTTCCACACGCACCTACCTCCTAGAACCTTCTATACAATAAACTTATGAATCCTCCCATTCACCTACCATTTGCCACACACCTACCTTCTGGAACCTAACTTTCTGAAACCATTCACAAGCACACACACACATTCTAGAAAATTCCCAAAAATATGCACACACACCAACCAACAATCACCGATCCACACCTACCCGCACCGATTCCAACAAATCCAGACCCATCTAACTTGAATGAATTTGTAAATTAGTATTTTCAAATCCTAACTTGGTGAATAATCATCAAAATATTGGATTTTTAATAGAATTAGTATATTAGCTATAAATTTATAGAATTTAATATTTTTGTTTCATATTTTAGAATTCCACACAATATTTTTTTTCTATTTCATAAAGATATTTGGATATTTGGCTATCCTTCAAAAAACATTATTTTAATTTAATTGTTTGATTTAATTTTTTAAACATATTATTATTAATATTATTTTTTATTTATTTTAATTATTATTATTATTTATTTTATTTGTTTTAATTTCTATTTATTATTATTAAAATTAATTCTTTATTTTAATTAAGTGATTATTAAATTTTTTTAAATTATTATTATTACTATTATTAATTTGTCTTTTTTAGTCTAAGTGAAATTGAATCAAAATTTATAATTATAAAAATAAACATTCATTTGAAAAACAATTACTTATATTATTCCTTATATTTTTGTGAATTAAACATGAAAAAAACCCACGAAGCCTTAAATTATTCACTTCTTCCTCAATTGCAGACTTATATTATTAGTAATATAAATGATAATAAAGATTTGCAAGGAAATCTCTCTAAGAAACACTTTCAACAAGTCCTTAAAATTTCAGATATCGGAAAATTAGCTGACTATTTGAAAGCGGGAGAAATTGAAAATTTAAATATTCAGCGTCAAACAATACTACAAAGGAAAGAGTGAGAAATAATTCAATTTACATTTCGTCTTTAAACCGAATATTGGGTAATTTTTTTGAAGTCCTTGGTGTACAATAAAGATTAACGAAGATCATCAAGTGAGATATAATAAATTCAGTCTTTCATATCTCAACCACTTCTGTTCAACAATTCTGAATTTATAATTTATTCATGTTGTCTCATCAGACATAAATCATTAAAATTCAAATCAAACATCTCTTTCAGTCATTGGCCAGAAATTCCGCCAATGAAAAACAAGCTGATAATGATGGGATTTTATTATTCTTCATGCTAACCACTTTTGGTTAACATTGATTTGGTAAGTTAATTTGATTTTTTTTTGTTTTTCCAATATAAAAAAAATTCTTTCTTGATTATTTTCATTTTTTGTTTTTTAAGTCAATTATTTCTAACTAAAGAAAATTTGTAACTTTTTCTTGATATATCAATCTCTTATTATTGGACAGGTTTTCTCATTTTTACCAACCAACCAAAATAAAAACTCCAACAAAAAAAAACCAAACCGAAATAGATTTCAAATAGAAATTCCAAAACACATGTTCATTGAAAAACTTGAACGAACGAAATTCAAACCGATCCAGCCGACAAAAAATGATTCCTCCAATGACAAATCTAAAATCTCCTATCAACAGATTATGAATAGCAAGTTACGTAATAGCAAAATCGATTGCGATGACAACAGCAAGTCAAAATGCGTTTCTTCATCGATTTTTATTGGTAATTTTGATGATATCATTAACAATAATGAAGAGATTTGCGTTGACACTAACGGATCAGAGATCGACCAAATCAAAGAAGACAACAATGAAATGCCAGATTCTGGAAATGGGTCACTGTTGAATAATGAGAACAATCAATCAAATAATGAGGACAAAACGAACATTATCGTTAATTATTTGCCTCAGAATATGCGTCAAGACGAATTGTTGAAAGTCTTTGCTCCTATAGGACCGATTGAAAGCTGTAAACTGATTCGAGACAAAGTAACCGGTAGGCAAATTCATTTCACAATATATAAATTATATATATATTCAATGAAAATTTATAATAATAATTACAAATAAAAAGTTTGAAAAAAAAATCAATTAAAAAAATAATCAATTAATTAACGTAATTCATTCACAATTTTGCTTTAAGCGCATTTATTCGAGAAACGTTTGTCCAATCAAGAACGAAAGGATAAAATTACGCATTTTAGATATAAATATTAATTGAAAGTCTTAATTAAAGGACAAATTAAAAGTAAGTTATGTTTAAATAAGAAGGATTTTAAATCTATTTTTAAAATCAATTTAAAAAATAATTTTATATTTCAATTAACGCTTATTTTTAGAAATATATATATATATATATATATTTATGAGGTGAACAAAAATCAAAAAAAAATTTATTTTGTTTGATCGACCTCATTAATAAATAAAAGTCTATTTTTAATGCAGTAACTCTGTAGAATTTCTATAATGCCTGGCGTCATACAAGCTAATTACTTTTTATCACAAGGCAAAATTAGTCAAATGAAAAGTTAGGAAACTATGACATAATTAGTTTGGAAAATTTATTAATTATCCAACGAAGGAAGAAACTTTTGTTTTACTGCCTTTCCCATTGGAATTTAGTAGATGGTGGGACATAGATGTGCTTTATGAGAGAAACAATCCACTCACAACCGAGAGAATTGCTTAGCCACTTTGACGATGTTGAAATGTTGATGGACTAGGGTTGATTGTTAAGGGTTTATACCAAGAAACCATTGTCTTTCAGATGTCTTTAAATCTTTAACTAACATTCACATTGCAATAGAATATTTAGGAAATAGCTGGCATTCGATGATAGTAAAATGTTTTAAGCGTATATATGATATATTATAGTTATTTAAGAGTAGGTTCGAGTTCCATAAGGGTTTTAATTGAGCCAGAATTAAAATTGCAAGGGTATTAGAGTTTCATACTGAATTATATCACACAGTGTAATTTGGAAAAGGTTATTCAAAATTTTGCTTTGCCATGATATTTCTAAACATGCCTTTTACGAATTTTAAAAGAGAGGATTTTACACTTGCAATCTGACTTTTTAACTTTAAACAAGCTAACTGCTGAAATTGGTTAGAAAATATACATAAATCCTCTTAACATCGCCGAAGAAAGTCATTGGACATTGACAAGAATTGAGCGATTTGCATCATGTAGCGTAATAATTCGCTCAAAATAATTGTTGTCTATCACTTAGAGCGGAATATTTGGCTACAGTGAAGAAAGAGTATGTTTGAAGTACATTGTGCATTTAGAGCGAGAACTCAAATCGGTTAGATATATCATATAGCCTCAAACTGAAACTTTGACAGACTCAACGATTGATTGGCTCAAAGATTCTTTTTCAAAATTCTAGCTTGCAATGTAGAGTTTTTCCTCCTTTTTATGCAGTACTTGCCATCATAAATTTAACCGAAAGATGAAATATTGGAATCAAGTTTTACCAAATTTAGTAAGAGTTTCACTGAACAATTTTCATAAATTTTAGACAGCAGTTCTTTAAAGCTTATATCTGACCCACCACGGTCAATTTTTAAGTGATTAAAATTTTGATTAGTAAATGAAAACAGAATATCCCAGAGATAGGTCGAAGAAGAAAATCGTAAATAAACAGTTTATAGTTTTAAAACACATTAATATGATAAACAACAGCAAAGAAAAAAACTTCTTTTTCGATAGTAGAAAAAAGTACCCGGGTGGGCCAACAACATCGCCATTAATTAACAACACTTTTGTCTAGAAAAGATCAGAATGAAAATAAATAATATCTTTATCACTGATTTGGTTATTTATGTAAATTAAAAACTTATGGGACCTTAAAATTTTATTTCCCAAAATTTATCTTTTATTATTATTTACATTTCAATTGAATATAAATTGAATGGAATATTTCCTGATCTGATCATTTTTGATATTTAAAAACATTACAACTAGCAACATACAAAAGTGAAAATTCTGAAAATTCCGGAAAATTTATTTAACAAACTATAGAGAGTATTTCTTTCTCTGATTTATTTTTTATCATAAAATTGTTAAATTTCTTTTTACGAATTTTTTAATTTACTTCAGAATCCTTAAGAATTTCTTTAGGGTAGATTTCATAAAAATAATTTATAATTAATTTTTATTTAATTACTCAAAGTAAAATAAACAAATCACAAGCAATTGCAGACAAATAAGAAATAATGATTCTTGGAAAAATAATTTTATAAATTAATTTAATCTCAAAATTTATATTTATAATTGTATAAATGTTTTATTGAAAACAATTTCCGTCACCTGCAAATATAGAAAATTATTATTTTTATGCATTATCTTCATTACCTTTTCTGTTTTAATTTTATCAATTAGTTGTTTTAATCAATTTAATCTATTGTGTATCAAAAGGAAAAAAACATAAAATGCAGCAACGAATCCGGTCAAATAATCCAAATAATCCAATATCAAAGTTCTTCAAAGTAAAAGTATCATTTAACAAAAGATTTTAATTTAAAAAAATAAAATAATTGCCTATCCTTAAAAAAATGTTAAATTCATTAAAAATGAAAATCTGTAATTAAATTAAAATTTTATATAAATTAATTATTATAGTTGTCTTTTTTTAAAGAATAACTAATTAATTAATTATTATTTATTAAAATTACTAATTACTGATTATTTTTTAATTTTTCGTTACTGTCAGCAGACAAGAAGTCCATAAAATTAAATTATCCACAAATTTTGGCACATCTTTTAATAATTAATGGAAATTCTTTAATTGTGTCTTTAAATTATAATTTCTTTTTGAAATAAATATTAATAATTATTTGAAAATTTTTCCAAATTTATTGAGAAAATGACTATCCAACTGATTTTATTAGAACCTATTATTTAAAAATCTGAGGATATTGTAATTTTGATCGTCTAATAATTGCATATTAAATAAAAAATTAATTAAAATAAATCCTAGTACATATTTTTGTTATGGAAACTTTTTTTATTAATGTCTCATTTTTCACTATATAAATGGCAGCTTTATAAAAGTGTTTTATGAAAACAACCGAATCCTGTTTAACATAAAAAATATTTTCATATATTATACATTTTGTTCGAAAGTGAATTTCTCAGTTTTTTTTTATTTTGAGTTGTTGAAGTCAACACAATTACAAATAATATTTACATATAAGCACATTTAAAAATAAAAAAATTAAATATTGATTAAAATGTTTTAATTTAAAGAAGTGGTTTTAATATATTGCATTATTAATTTATTATATTACTTACATAAATATCATTTGTGTATTTCCACTTTATCAAAGATTTGACAGATTTTCAGAGTCACTAATGGAAAAATATTTATTTTTGATAATCATGTCATTCTGCACTTCTGCGGCAATAAAAGTTCGGAAATTGAAAAACTCAGAATGGAAAAAGGAAAATAATATTTTACTAAGCTAAGTTAAAATTAGTTTTTGAGAAAATCAAAATAAAAGATAAATTATATCACTAACAATAAGACAAGTTGACAATAGAATTTCATTGAATGTCCATGTTAGACTAAAATATTTAGCAATCAGAGTGTTTTGAAAGGCATCTAAATTCACGAAATTCTTTTATTCTACAATATTATAACAAATTTAATTTTATCACATTTCCCCTAGAGTCTTCCGAGTTTCATGCTTGTTCGCTCCTTCCGAATCACCCATAACAAATATTAATTAGATTTTAATATAAATGAATTATATAAGAAAACCCGTTTTTTTATTTCTGTTTCTTCCATATATTTAATTATTTAAACAAATTACATTTTGTAATTATTATAAATACAAAAAAATATTTATAATAATTAATTTAACGCGTTTGGCTAAATGCTCTAAGATGCAAATCTGAGATACGAATTTGTAATGTGTTCAACTAAATATTCCAGTTCGCTTTCCTTTACAATTATCTTTCTTGGAGTTTATTGTTGGTTGCAATTTCTTATCTGATTCAGTTTAAGTACATCTAATCTTGTTTCAGTTTTATTCGACTGAAGTTTATATTCCTCTATTATTCCTAAAATTTAAACGAACAATCTTTTCTTCGTGACAGCATCAAGTTAGCTTAATGTACACATACTTCGTTCGACAACTGGCTTAACAAAGTTGTAATTTCTTTCTATGTTTACGATACCATATATCACTACTTTCAACTTAATTGTCTATTTTTCATTAATCTAACCGCCTTGAAAAGTGAAAGTGATGTTTTTCTGATTTTAGATTATGTTTTTGAAAGAAATTTCGATCAAAACGTTAGCTATGTTTGTGGCGAGACTCTATGAGATGTATATTGGCACAAATTGTGATGACATGGAAAATGTCTGATATCAATTAATGATCGCCGTTGAATTTCAAGACAAAACGTGAAGTGTTGATTCAACTTATGATTGAGACAATGTAATCACCAGACATGTATGATGCAATTCAAACGGATATCATTCTGGAGATGGAATATCATTTACTATACCAATTTATGAAGATTATTCATTGCATCATGAAATTGGCAGAATGGATTTTGCTGGAAGAGATTTGAGATATTATTTGATGAAAATCTTGACAAAACGAGATTAGATTTTTACAACTACAACTGAAAAAGGTTGTACAAAGAAGTTGAAAATGAAACACTATTAAAACAAATAAAATTTCATTAAATAGAATCTGTACCAAATATGTTTGCAATATCCTAATAAACAATATAAAATTGAATATGAAGATATATTAGAAACATTCAACTCAATGTTGTGTAAAATTATATAGTTGACGATGATATATATTATAGATATATATAAATATCTGCCGACAGAAAGAATTGATTAATGTCAGTGAGGGGATTAGTGGGAGTGCTGCCTGATTGAGCGGGGTGTTGTGATGGATACAGATGATTCCCATGGGTAACACAGTATAACCAACTAACAGTAGAAACCTAAAACAGCTGAAACCGCCAGGTTTCAGCTTATCCACATGGATTATGCCTACTCTTAGGAGAGGCTGGTAAAACCAAGCTTCGGGACAATTGTTGTCTGAATTTTGTGTTTATAAGTGGATTTTAAGTTCTACTTAGATTTTGTTCGGATCTTGGTTTTCAATTTATATGTCATGTGTGTAATATCACATACATTGGAATGGCTGCCTGTAATTTCCGCTCTCAAGGTTTTGATCACAGTCGTAAAATGGTTTTGGTAAAAATTTTTTAAATATGTCGTTGAAAATGTTATTTAAATTTTGTTAAAGTCTCTTTTTTGTAAGATTTAGAAAATTAAAGCTTTTTAAATTTTGTAAAACTTTTGATTTTAAAGAAAAAGCAAAATTTTTAATTTTTGAGGAAATAATATACGATACATTAAGTGATACCCAGTGCATTTCTCAATAGTATACTAGTTTCGAGCTAATGGCTCTCATCGGTACTATGCTGGGAGGCGCTCAGATTTCTCTTAGCGCCAGGTAAATGTAAAAACAGTGTCAAATTAACAATGTTATACACTTATCCCGATGCACTAGACATCAAATAAGTTTGCAAAGTTTGGTTTTAAGGCAAGACAATAAGACAAATTTTTATCTTGAACCTTCTTTCACTTGAAACCATGATGGAATATAATCAGACATAGTGATCAATGAAACTTTTGATAAAATATTTTGAGAATTTAAAATCAGAAACTTGTTTAAGTAATAATGATTTGTTCTAAATAGTTTAATGTTCAAGACGAAGTACCTGATGATGACGGTTAATCAGTCGAAATATATTGTAGCTGAATATATATTTTGGATTGGTGTTCTCTTTAATATGTTCTCTTTAAAGGTTTTGTCAAAAAATGGATTTATGACATGCATGTTCTTATGAAGAATCTTTTAAAATATTTTAAGTTAAAAATTTTGTCTCTAAAAGAGTTGGAAAGCACTTCTGTGGAACTTTGATATTTATTTAGGACAAGTAAAGAATGATCTCAAAGTTTCTTTGTAAATTTGATTAAATTTTAGGCAAGTGAAAAATTTTAATTTATTATTTTAAAATTGATTTTTATTAATACTAAAGCTTTTTATCTTTACCTCATTGTTTCAAATTTTCTTTCTTCATTTTCAAAGTTTTATAAACTAAATATAAAATTTAATAGATTTTCATTTAGATAAAAAGATGAACAGTTTAAAATTAACTTTTACTCAACACAAATCTGACGTTTTCCCTTTGTCAAGTGTTATTTAGTAATTGTTAAGTTGATAAAAAACAAAGATCAAAAATTTGTGTTGTGAAATATTAAATTATTGATTTTTTGTCAAAATGAAAATAGAAAATATCATGAATAAAAACAAAAACAGTTTAAAGATGATCTAAAAAAATTAATTTGTTTCAATGTACACTAATATTCAAAGTTACATAGAGTATTGGAGTCATATATAAAAAAATCAGATACTTTTAAAATGCGTAAATCAAAGTTCGCGGCAGAAATATTCTACTAATGCCAAATTTTGTTTTATTCAACATTACATTTTTAGAATCCACCAATAGACTTTATTTATTATGAGAATTTTCTATTTTCCAGACATCTCTTTTTAAATGCCGAATGATTTCAATGTTTTAGAATTTCCATCAGTGATACAATTCGCTATTTAGGAAATTTATTTAATAAATTTTTTAACTCCTATCGAGACCAGGAGATTTTGTTTTATTATTACATAAATATATTTCAAGTTAATTAAAACAAAATAAAATTTTTTTAAGAAATTTTCTAAAGATAAATTAAAATAATTTTACTAATTCAAATGGGATTATTTTATCAATACAAAAATGTTATTTAATGATAAAATGTTTTTCTTGAAGAATTCATTAATCACGAAAATTGTATCAAAAATTTATGGAAAATTCTTTTTTTGTTTTTGTTTTGTCTTTGTCGTTTGTTAAGCTAGCATAAATAGCTCGTAGGTTTTATTAAAAATTTACTTTTCAATTTAGGAAAATATAAAATAAACTAATATTTAATTGAGACCTTTTTATTTTTATAACCAGTAAAAGTTGTTATTACTTTTTTAAACGAAATCTAACACCGTATAATCATAAAATATATAGTCTCATCGTTCAGCAATTCACTTTAAGGATTTGACTACATATTCACTTTCCCCTAATTTGGGTTCCTAGATCAAGATAGCACTACATATAAATACAATATTTATGGGTTCTTTTCAACATAATCGAAAGTCTGACCTTGTGTTTTATTAATAGAAATCGCATATGTTAATAAGGAAATTGGTTTCTCCATAAGATAAATGACACTATAGTATCTGATAAAGCTAGGTCATTTTTGAGGTATTAAAACATGTTCTCCTGGATTAGAATCTTACATAATTTCGGCTTTTATTGAATTGGGCATGGTTTTCGAATAATAATCGTCACTTACTAACAGACAGGCATGATTTTTTTTATTATATATACATATATATATGTGTGTAAAATTATTTAACCATGTAATTTAATTAAGTAAAAATATTTAATTTATGCATTTTGGTTGCCATTTTCTTTCTGTGAGAATAAATTTAATTTTATCGCAATTTGGAAAGACTAAACCAAAGTAAAAGTTAAACCGTTATAAATTAATAATATTTCATAACTTTTTCAAAATTTAAATTGGAATTTAATTTAATTTTCAAAGATAATCTAAATTTTATTTGATTAAATTACGAATGCAAAATACAAAGAGCTAATTTTAAAAATATATAACTTTTTATTTCTAACCAATATTTGGCACAAATATATAATTATTAACTTTAACTTTACATTTAATATTAATTATAAAAGAGATTTAAAAATTTTAAAAATTATTTTAATAAACTGCTAATATTTTCAATAAATTAGAAATCACATTTTCTCATTATTAAACATATTTAAAGTATTTTATGATGTCTACTCTTTTGATTATATAAATTTTATGTAAATTAAATTTTTAGACTATTTTCATAAATCATTTGAAGCAATCCTGTTTAGTAGAATATTTTTTATACATATTTTTATTATTGCTCGAAAAATTAAAATTTATTACTTGTCGAAATATTATTGACAATCTTGATTTACCACTTTTATAGTGAAATCATTTTAATAATTCTTATACAAGCAGAAAAAAATTATTTTCATTATTATAAAATTATATATATATATACACACATTTATAAATTAATATTTATTACTTTCTTTAGTTTTAAAAATTTATTCAAAAATATATTATGTAGTTTAAACGTAGAATTGCACTGTATATTTTATATAAATCTTGGAAAGATAAAAGAATCATAAAAGACTGAATTTATGTTGAAAAGGGGGTCCACAACAATTATAACGAAACTTCATATGCTAACGTTTTGTCTAATACGATAAAAGACTTTTTATCTTATAAATTACATAAAATTAAATTAAATGCTTATCAAAATTATGGATTGAAATCGGTTATTATTTTTTTATTTAAATAAAAAAAAATTCTTTTATTTAATTCTTTTTTATTTAAAATATTTAAAAAATATCCGTTAGACAAATATTTTACCAAACAAACTCATATATAATTTTTCAGCATATTATTTTAGAATTTTATTTGAATAGTGAATCTCTATGTTGCAAATGAGAGTGGCATATTGTTAGAGACAAATCTATTGAGCCTGATGGTCATATTTACTTTATGGAAACCTGTAACTCTTTTTATTCTTGCACTTTATGTATATATTTGGATTCGAGATCAAAGGGATACCACTATGTCATTATTTATTGTGTAAATAATATAAATTTGATTTGATTTTGTTTGTTGTTCGTTCTTATACTAAAAACCTCTTCCAAAATCAATGATAAAAATATTTGTTTAAAACTAGAAGTTGCAAATTTGCCAAAACACCTCTGATAATGGCACAACGAACTCTTCTGTAACACTAAGAAATACGTCGGTAGAAGAAGTTTCGTCAGTAGAATTGTCGTGGTAGACGAAAAAGCGCAGACAAAATTTCGGATACGAATTGTCATAATACCATTTATAAGTTTGTAATATTAATAGTAAAGATTGTTAGATTCCTAAATTCCCAGTATGAGGCGTTAGGCAACATTTAATATTCCAAATATTAATGTAAAATTAATTAAAAATGTTTTGTTTGGTCATTAATTGAATAAAATAACCTTCAATAGTCGAAATATGAATAAATAATTAATATTTTTATTAAGCAAAAATATTTCTAAATAAATCCTAAAATCATATATAATATTATCATATTAAATTATAAATATTAGAATTGTTTGTTAACCTGTAACTGCTATTTTTCATGCAATTTTACCATTGCTTTGTTAATTTGAATAAATTCTTTCGGGTTGTTCTTTTTAATTTTTTTAATTTTAGAAATTGAGCGTGAAGGAGTTTGTTGAAACAAATATTATAATGAAAAGTCTAAAGATATAATAAGTGAAACGTATCACCCTTTAATGTAAAGATACTATAGTTGAAACTCGATTTATAACATAAAGGATAGCTTCGAAACCAAAATCAAGATAAACAATGAAATCCAACAAAGACAAAACATTAAAGATCAACAGCGAAATTTAAGCACCTTGTCACGTTATATAAGCAAGAGATATTTTGTCACTTCATTTTTTTATTCCATTTCTTTAAATACAAATTCTAGAGTTCTTCTTTCTTCTATAGGTTTTCTAAATATATGACATCTGTATGTGGCCACAATTAGACTGGACTCCCTGCATATTTAAATACTTTTCTACATTTCAACTAAAAAAACCATAAGATTTGTGTAAATGTTATGTCATATATTTTTATTTGATTACATTTTTTCATACGATATTTACTATAAATACTATTTTATTGCATTTACCTCAACATTTATCTCAACATCTGGCCTGGAAAGAATTGCACTGAAATACTTTAGCCATTTGTATCTTTAAAGTTTAATATGTAATTTTATTAATTCTTTTTTATTTAAAAGAATTTTGAACTAAATTAAATTGATATTGAAACGGCAAATTTTGTTTAAATTTTATTATTAAAATAAAATTTAAATAATTTAATATTATTTATAACTATATAAATAATGACAATCCAATACTATAAAAATCATAGAATGCGTTCTGATTACATTTGAAAATAGATTTCGAAATTGTTTTAATAAATCAATCCAAACGAGCGGATGATTTGAAAACCTAATTATTTTAAATTAGAAACTATGATTATTATTTTGAACGTAATATATTTATTATAATAGCTAGTTTTCTATCATAATTGAATTTAAGCCTTCCATTATTTATCAAATAGACAGATTCATTACTCTTGAAATCAAAAATAGTTTTATTGAATTTTTATTTTTCCGTATTTTAAAGATACATTTATTTGGTGAAGTTAACATTTTTCTTTTTAATTTATTTATTCACCGTCTCAACATCCTATTTGAATACCAATAATAATGAAATATGTTTTTGTATTATATTGTTAGATTGTAATTTTTTTTAATAAAAATTTCAACAAAAAATAAACCTTTTTGTGTTTATTTGAATAACATAAAAATAACATAAATATTTTTCAAATTTAATTTTCACTTAAAATTCAAAGTAATTTTTCTTTTTTAATTCAATCTAAAATAGAGTTTAACTGAAAGTAGCCAACAAAATTTCATAAAATTAATAAATTAAAACAAAATATTAATTTTAAACTTTTCAACTGTTTTAATCATCGCTTAATATTAACCCCTCTGATGTTTTATTTTCATTTTAAAATGCCTATTTATGTAGTTATATATTTTTCAGTGTCCGAATTATTTAAGTAATAAGTAAAAAGCCAATTTTTGAACAATTTCGCCATGCGCTCATTTTGATTTATTCTAACAGTAAAAGAGTTAAATATTCAAAATCGAAAAATCAAAAAATAGTGATCGGGAAAATATTCTAAAATAAAAGTGCCGGAAAATTTAGAATTCATTAATCACAAAGATTTGTGAATATTTAATATGTGATGCACATAATGACTGTTAGTTTTTATTAGATAAGATCTTTCTGCAAAAAAATGAATTCATCTGAAAATAACTAGGGAATAAAGATATTCATTGAAATATTTAACAGGAAATTAGGCTCAGTCAAGAAAGACGCGTGAATTCGAGGATTATGTAAGAATATAATATTCTTAATGTAAATTATTACTTATTAGACATAGATGATACAAATGAATGGGTTTTATTTCTTATTATTCAAAGCTATAAATTGAAAGAAAATGAAAAGCTTCTTATTTAAAGAAAAAATGAATTATCGTGCCCAAAATTGTTTAATCAGAATATTTAATTTCAAGGACATATAAATTTGGATATAAATTTCGACGGTTTGAATGAGAATTAAGCCAAATGAAATGTAAAAGCATGGGAGTAGAAATTTGCTATTTTAAACAATGATAAACAAATCTTGTTTATTTATGTGAATTTAATTAAATAATAATTAATTAATTACAAGAATAAATTAACCAGTGATACTTTGTACCGTATAATACAGCCATTATATAATTCCTGCACATTATATTATGATTTTGTCCTACTCGTATGAAGGTTTTCATAAAAGATAAATAATTCACAGTATGTTCACTTATATTCACAAATATTTGGCTGGTCAAAAGGGTTTTGCTTTAAGCTAAGGTTGCCATACGTCCCGTTACACCAGGACATGTCTCGGTTTCGAGGTCCGCGATTTAAGATTTACGAATATATATATATATATATATATATATATATATATATATATATATATATATATATATATATATATATTTAAACAGAAAAGTCAAAAATAACGAAATGTTCCCGAGCGAAGCTGGGTACGGGTCAGCTAGTATCTATAATTGATACGCTCACGTGGCAACACCGAAATTCAAAGCAACACCTCCACCCTCTCCTATTTAAATATTTAAATGTATGAATAGTTATTATTAAATAATTTTATTTACAAAGGCATCTTATGAAAATATTGATAATAATTAATTATCAAATATACATATATTACAATTATTATTTATTCTTATATTGCTATATTTCTACACAGTGTAAACTTTCAAATATTTACAAAATAATATAAATAAAGTGTTCTTAATACATGCCAACTTAGCAACATTTTATAACAATAATATATCACTAAATTTTGTTATTTATCAATGTTGCAAATTTTCACATATATTTAATTATTATTATCCCTAATTATCCCTTATATCATTTTTAAATACCACAATACCTCTGTTTTTATTATATTATAAATAGATAATAATAATAATAATAATAATAATAATAATAATAATAATAATAATAATAATAATAATAATAATAATAATAATAATAATAATAATAATAGTAATAGTAATAGTAATAATAATAATAATAATACTAATAATAATAATAATAATAATAATAATAATAATAATAATAATAATAATAATAACAATAGTAATAATAATAATAATAATAACAATAATAATAATAATAATAATAATAATAATTATATAACATAATGTTTAACCATTTTTTATTTTAATTTCGGTATGGAATTTTATAGCAAACTGAATAGAAAATTTTCAATGAATATGTTACGGTTATTTGTTACATTGTAATGAAGTTCTTTCTGCTGAAAGAATAGAATGTTTCAATAAATCATCAACTGATATAAAATAAGAAAAATTTATTTAACATGAAACATTTCAAGATTATCGTAATTATAAATGCGTGAACTAAAGATATAATTATATTTTTAAAAATTGTTTTTTTTCTGTAAATATAACTATTTCATCAAATTACTTATATAACCAGAAAGATATATTTTTATGTTATGTTATAATATTTAAGATAAACAATACTAAATATTTTATATAATATTTGAGAAAACTTTACGGAAATCTGATTCATTTTTATTATCAGTTTTTTATTAGATATTATTATTATTATTATTATTATTATTATTATTATTATTATTATTATTCGTAGAAGAAGAATAAGTAAGTTAAAGATAAGATAAATCTATACTGTCTACTATTTTTATTATAAAGTAACTGTTTTCATTTCTTTTTATTCTTTATCAAAAGATTATTTTGTAATTGAATTTTTCACTTAATAAATAATTAGCAGCTGAATTATCTTGTCATTTTTTGTTTTACGTTACATATATGTTTCTACCAATAAGCCATCATTTTTTAATAAAAATAATAATAAAGATGACTTGGTGTGATTCCTTGGTGTGAGCTTAAATTAAAATATCATCGATTATTTGATAATCTAAACTTTTTTTTTTCAATATAATTTATTTCACTATAAAAATCAAACTTAATAAATTTGAAAATAGTTAAATTCAATATTTTTAAAAGGGAAAAAAAATTCATCAAACTATTATTTCCAATAAGATAGTGAAAATATTTGCTTTCCAACCGATTGTATTATAATTAGAAAATAAACAATAAACAATTATTTCGTTTGTTCAAGACGCCATACTTTTACCTACTGTTGGATAATCTTCATACCGTGAAAATTACTGACTGTCATCTTAAGCATCCGTAATCAGTTTAATTTAAATCTTTCACTATATTTTCATTCTTTTGTCAATTTATTGGAAAATCATTTTTGCAGTCTAATAAACACCATAACCTTTTCTGTCCCACAATTAATTTTTCCTTTCCCTCACTCTAAATATTTCAATTATTGCGCTGAAATTTTATCTAATCACTGTAAATATTCGAGTTCCTTTCATAGGCCACCAAATCTATCGGGTCATTTATCATTACTAGATAAAAATAAAATTCTATTATAGTTTGCGAGGCAGAAACATTAACCGAACACTTTAATGTATACAATTATTTTGTTTAAATTGATAATTATTTTATGCTTTGATATATTATTATTATTATTATTAATATTATTTTTATTATTATTATTATTATTATTATTATTATTATTATTATTATTATTATTATTATTATTATTATTATTATTATTATTATTATTATTATTATTATTATTATTATTATTATTATTATTATTATTATTATTATTATTATTATTATTATTATTATTATTATTATTATTATTATTATTATTATTATTATTATCATTATTATTATTATTATTATTATTATTATTATTATTATTATTATTATTATTATTATTATTATTATTATCATTATTATTATTATTATTATTATTATTATTATTATTATTATTATTATTATTATTATTATTATTATTATATTCCAATTTTAAAAGAGAATGTGATAATAATGTTGTGTGTTTCATTGACTATTTATATCCAATAAGTTCTTCAACTTTCATTTTTGCTAAAATAAATGTTTGTTAATTACAATAAAAACAGAAATGCTTTTGATTATTTGATTAAAATTCTGATTTAGAAATATGATAAAATTGAATTTAATTGACAACAAGACATTTTGAATTTAAATTAATCGTAGCATGATTATTTTCTATACATTAAATCAAATATTTTAATATTTATTTGTAAACTTAAAATATTTGTAATTGTTAACAAATTTAAAATTTAATATAATTATAAATAAATTGAAAAAAATATTAACTTTTACAATTGTAAAAAGTATTTTGGTTTTTTTGAATTTTGCACAGTAAAATAAATAATTTACATTATATATATATTCTCTCTCACACATATATATATATATATATATATATATATATATATATATACAATATTTAAAAATGATTTTTATATTATAGTTTGAATAGGGTACTTGATTTTTTCTGAAGATGTTAAGAGATTAAATATTATACCAAATAAAATAAAATAAAATCAATTCATTTTATTTTTAATAATTCATTTTAATAATTTTTTTGTTAAATCACATATATATATATAGATATAGATATCGTTATTTACAATTTCCACTGTTTTTTAGTCGTTTTATGTTTATTTCCTTAGATTATTTGTGGTGACTTTAAAATTACAGTTAAATCCATTGCAAAATTTTAATAAAATCTTTTTATTTTATAAATTAATAAATCTTATTTTTGTCTTTTGTACTTTATGTCTAAACTCAACGTTTAATTGTCCCACTTCGAAATATTATAGATGTTACTTGAATTATGAGCTCACAACCCTAATAAATGTCATCATTGAAAATGAATCTCATCCTTATATGTTTTTTATTTTTCAAAACAGGCCTCACAACAACATTACGTACTAACCCCCACTCAAATAGTTATTTAACTAAACCATAAAACGCATATAACTTCTTCAAACCCAATTGTCACACTCTACAGTAACTTCTAAATGTCCTCTGTGAAACTTCTACTTTGCAGAAATGTTACCAAATTTATCAACAAATTTATCAAACAGATAGTCTATCTTGAAAGATGATACTACACCAAAGGTCTTTAATGAGCTTAAGCTTAGACAATGACCAATCTGCTATTTTAAGGTAAGTGGTAAATAAAGGAAGAGGAGATATGTAGCACAGACACCTGAAAAAGATGTATTATGATAATTATTTTGGATTAAAGATGTTTTTTTCTTTTGCATTCAAAGTATAATAATAATAACAATAATAATAATAAATATAAAACAATGGAATTAAATTAAATAAATAAAAGCGCTAATCCAACATATATATTAAATTACAATATATTTCGCATACTCACGGTCACCATCGGGAAGAATAGAATTAAATATTATAATAATATATATTTATTTTAATATAATATTCATTAATAAATTTTATTTCTAAAATGTATTCCATAAAAAAATATAAATTATGTTTTACAAAGAACCAAGATCCAAGCACAATCTAACTAGGACTTGAAATCTAATTAAAAAACACAAAATTCAGACTGTTTAAAGATTGTGTTCACTGATATTAATCAATTCTTTCAGTCGTCAGTATCAAGAGCTTGAGAACTGAGATGAAGCGCAGTCATTATAATGTATGTGACATTACATCGATGACATATGTATTTATAATCAAGATCTGAATACCATCTAAGCAAGACTGAAATTTACCAATAAACACAATAAACATTCAAAAACCCAAAAACCAACCTCGCTATTTATATCACTTTTCATATCAAAAACCTAATAATAATAATAAATATAATAATAATATTTATATTTATAATAATATTAATCATAATAATAATACAGAATATAAAAATAATAAATGCAATCAAACAAAAGGTATGTGGATGATATTTTTCTTATATTTGAAAACCAGAAACATGTAGAACCGTTTTTGCATTTTATGAACAGTTTACATAAAAACATTGTATTCACATGTGAAACGGAGAGAAAGTCATCAATTGCGTTTTTAGATTTGTTAATTCAACACAAAGATAAACAGTATGAAACAGAGATTTATAGAAAACCAACTGATACTGGTCTTTATACTTCTCCAGAAAGGTTTTGTGAATTTAAGTATAAGAGAAATATGGTGAAAGGATTGATTTATCGTTCATGGGCTTTATCTTCTACTTTTGCTAATTCGGTAAAATGTGTTGATAAATTGGTTGAGTTGTTGATAAAGAATGGATATTCTAAATCATTTTTATTGTTGATGATAAAAGAAACTGTTGATAAATTGATTAAAAATCCTAAGGATCCATGTTTTGGAAAGTCTGAATGTAATTTGTCGGATGGGTGTGAATTGAGTGTTGGTCTGGGTGATGGTAAAAATGGATATAAAAAAATTGAGCCTAAATATGTGTTAGTATTGCCGTACTCTGAAGGTTTTACAAATTATAAAAAGAAGTTAAGTAAACAGATGGGAAATTTAGAGTATAAGATCGTCTCTAACTCGTGTAAGGTACGCAATGTGTTTATTAATAAATCAAAAACTCCGGTTGGATTGTGTTCTGATCTCGTTTATCAATTTACATGTAATGGGTGTAATGCCACATACATTGGAGAGACTTCCCGTCATCTCTGCACTCGAGTTCTAGAGCATTGTCGATTGAAGGGTTTGACCATTATTAGTGAACACAATAGAGGCTGTAAAAGTGAAATAGGAATGTCTGATTTTAGAATTTTGTTGAGAAGTTTTAATAATTATTGGGAACGCGTGATATGTGAAGCATTGCTGATAAGGTCATTGGATCCAAAGATTAATGAGCAAAGAGCTGTGACTACGAATGTTTTGAATGTTTTTAAATAGTTTACGTATGTTAAATCATGTTTTTTTTAATATTATTAAAATAATTGAAAATTTTAAATTACATTAATTTTTAAAAATTAGAATATAAGTGAAAATTTTAAAATTTTAAATTAATTAAAAGTGAATTGAATATATTTTTAAAAATATTTATTTATTAAAAAATTAAATTAATAAAAAATAATTTGTTTAAATTAAATGTTAATTCATAATATTTTTAGTTGGTTTTGAGTACCTGAAGATGATAGCTGTGTTATCGAAATATATCGTACGAAAGGTTTTTTATTGGCGTTATCTTTTAATAATAATAATATTTAATTATTTTAATATAATATTAAAAAAGAAATTAAATTCATTATTTTTATGTTTATTAGTAATTATATAACAATATTAAGTAATGAAATTGAAATTCATTCCAAAAACATAATTATTTGGATATTTCTATTTCTTTTATTCGATTCCACAAATAAATTGAACCGAGAAGACAGTCGAGTGCACGGGTCACAAATTCGGCAGTTTAATAACATAATTCAGTGAAGCAGAAATGAATTGATTGATTTATTGATAATCCGAGATCAGTTGGTTAAAATGTCATTAATGATTTATTGAATTCTTGAATATATATTTATATATATATATATATATATGTTTAACTGCTATCTTTGAACTAGGCGGGTCGAAATAAGAAACTCCAAAATTTTAAATTCGGCTTTTCTAATTACTTTAATCTTTTAGGAAAGCCAAAATTATTTAATTATTAAATGCAATGAAATGAAATCTAAACAATTATTAATATATATTTTTTTATTTTTAATTAAGGTTATTATTATTATTATTATTATTATTATTATTGTTATTATCATTATTATTATTATTATTATTATTATCATCATTATTTTATAAGGACTTTTTTTGTTTTACACCTCTAATTTCTTTATAAGTGACATAATATTTTCTACAAAATTTGACTATGAATCAGATTTATTTAAGGTTTTCATAGTCAAATTTTGTAGAAAATATTATATCATTATTATTATTATTTATGTTATTATTAATATTATTATTTGCAGTATCTTTACTTATTATTTGTTTTAGTTTGTATAATTTCACTTTTTCACATCTATAGAATTTAAAAATTGTTAGTGTAAAACAATGAAAATACTATTCTTATTTCATATAGTCTTGTTTTTTCAATTGACAGTTAAATAAACCAAACGGGTTACACCCATTAGGTTTTATAATTATCATTTAAAAAAACAAGTATAACATGTTCCACCTATAAAATAATTATTTCGTTATAATATTTCGAGCATAATAAAAGTTTCCGGAAGATTCTGTTTATTAAAGATTTTTGTATTTATTTTTTTAATATAAGTAATATGTTTGTTTTACTACAATTATAAAGTCTACATGTTAGTAAATAAGTTATAATTTATTAACAGTTGATGAGGTGTAATGTTAATGTCCTTACTAAAATATCAAACATTTAACCTAATGTTATGCGATTTCAAGTAAAGTTTATTTAATTTTAAAATAAAATATTTTTTTTCTAATTAAATTTGATTTCAGTTTAATTTATTGATTATTTTTTTGAGATAATTTATTAATTTTTTGAATTAATTTGTCTATTGTTTTATTTTGAAAGTTTTATAATGATAATAATAATAATGATAATAATAATAATAATAATAATAATAATAATAATAATAATAATACTAATAATAATAATAATAAAAATAATAATAATATTAATAATAATAATAATAATATTAATAATAATAATAATAATAATAATAAATATTTTTAGGATGTCTTCATTTTAAACAAATAATTCTCGTTCGTGTTACTTCATCCATTTGGCATAGTAATAATTAATTGTGAATATTGAGAATCTAGAAAATAATGAAATGGATATGCAATAAATAATGAACCATGTCAATGATAATATTTGTTCCCACATCTTTATTCTTTATTTTTTGTCATTCTTTTGTTAAATAAATTTTCATTTGCAAAATGAATTTGGCAATTAACAGTTGAAACTTGATTTTATCGAAATAATCTATTTTTTCGATGATTAATAAATAAATAAATTTTGGAAAAGGTTTTTTCTATTTTTCATTTTAATAAACACGAATTGTTAAAAATATGAAAATTTTCAATATAAAATTTCTTGTTCAGATTAGAATATCAAAATAAATTGATGAAAATAATTTATTATTAACAAAATATTTTGTAGTTAATGATTTTCACTTACGATTCTATCGTAAGTATTGCAAAAATTCCATGATAAATGTAATTTAATTAATAATTTGTGAAATTTAAGGACACTTCAATAAATTATAAAATTTGTCTTGTTCTATGAAGAATTTTTGAGAATCCTCAATTCGATATATTAACCTGTTTTATTTCAAAGTCTTTTATATAAAAGTAAAAACATATAAATATGAATTTAAATTAAAATAAATTAAAAGTATTTTATTAGCCAATGATAAAGGTTATTTTCACATGACATGTATAATTAACAAACGCATAAAACTCTAAATTGAAAAATTAATAAATTTACCAAATAACAAATAATTAATATATAATATTTTTATATTTTAATTTATATTTTACCATATTATATTTTCTATTAAAACTCCTTAAACTCATAAACATCTAATTTAGTTTACCTACCACCTTCAGATTTATTATATTCGTATGTTACCAACCCAAATGTTTTATACTTTATTAACTAAAGTGTATTTGTACTGAAAAAATCTCTCGAGAAAATTTTTTGAATATAGTAATGTATAAATAAGGAATTCGGCAATCAGTACATCAGCATAAAAATAACTGAAAATATAACTGAATATTTTGAATCAAGCGCAATATTAATTAAAATCTAAAAATAAAGTTTATTAATATATAGTTTTATTAATAAATAAAGTTTTTGTATACATCAACATATAATTATACTCATGGTTTCAGGGAGAATGAGAGAAGCATTGAGTTCATATGCTTAAAGTAACCATGTTAACAGGCAATTAGAATAAATTTGTACATTTTCTTAAAAATAATAAAAATTCCAAAATTTGGCTTTCATTCTTATTTTCTAGATTTCTTGACCAGGATTTAAATAGTAAAATCGACAAAAATGATGAAAAATTGTGATAAAATTTTGAGTCATAATTACAATACTTTTTTTAATAATTTTATTTATTTATTTCATTAATAATTTAGTAATTGACTCATGATTAATTTCCAGCTTTTGAAAAATACAAAATCTATTTCCTTCAAAAGTCTAATAAACACAATTATTCCGACTGAATCACGGAATTTCAGGAAGTAATAGTAAATAAAATAATATCAATTCATTCTTAGTGTATTCCGAAAATTTATTATTTGTATTACATTTTTGATTTTGTTTATTTTCATAAAATGTTCGTATGGACTATAACTTTTCTGAAACTTAAAAATTCTTATTTTTAAAAAAAATAGTAAAACAGTTAAGAAAATTATTGATTATGTTTTGATATTTTAATTGATTTCTAATAAATTTTAATAAAAGATATTACTCGAAAAAAAATATTGTCAAGTCAATTAAAATTTTTTAAAAATTTTAAAAATTAAAAATCAATAAATTTTAATTAAATCAAATTTAAAAGAATAATTTTTAATTAGAATTGTTGCAGTGCTTCAGATGATTCTCTATTTTTTTGATATTTTTTATTAACGAATTTTTCTTTTCTAATATTTAGAACGGAAAGAGTTTATTAATTCACAATTGATCTGTTTCGTGTTTTGTGCACGTAATTTAGATAGGATCGAATATCGAAAATATTTTAATACAAAATTAAATTATTTTTCTAAATAAATTATCTTACAAAAATTATTTAATATCCTATTACTGATTATTAAATGTAGAATTAAGATAATTATTTATTGCTTTGATTTTGAAATGTATTGCCGAATTGGTTTTGTACTAAATAAAATTTAATTAATTTAGATTAAAAATTACACTTATTACAACGGTTCTATGACCTAAGCGTATAGGACAAATTGTATACAGTTTTAAAATGGTATGGACAAAATCACGTAGTATAGCTATTTAAGTAGAAAAACAAGTTTTATTTTTCAGTTATAAAAACTGTAATGGATAATAATGATAATAAATACAGCATTAATATATTACTGATAAATAAAAGTTAGCGAGTAAGTTAGGTTGCCATTTAACATAAATGTCTGACGTATTTACTTGACAGTAATAAAAAATCAATACAAAAATCTAGGCTGCTAAAATAAAAATATATGAATGACAATGAATTAATAAGTGTTATAAAAAATTAATCTCAGAAATTAAAGAGAGATGGTCTATTTATTTATAGGTTTTCGAATATTCTTACGAACTGTTGCTAATGGTCAGTGTCAGACAATATTTATATTGAGCACTCGTAAAAATTATTGAAAAATTTTGAAAAAAATTATTGAGTTAAATATGTTAAAGTACTTAAGTTATATTGAAGGTTAAGCCATATATTAATGCTGTGTGTATTAGGATAAGTATCCATTACAGTTTTTATAACTGAAAAATAAAACTTGTTTTTCCAAATAAATAGCTATACTACTTCATCCTGCTTTATCCGTACCATTTTGTTCTGTACTATTTGTCCTATACCGTTTTGTCCGGTCACCATTACAACCTATTATGTAATTTAATCTCTAAAATTCATAGAAGTAAAGGTTTACCAATGAATAAAATATAGATGTGCACTCCCATTCTTTTAAATCATTTTTTCATATATTTATTGTAAGACATTGTGAAGAATAAATGTTTAAATTAAAAGTGGAATTTTTGCACTAGAATCAATAAAATGCACTTAATTTAAAGATTAAGAGTTATTTAATTCTACTTTCATTTCAGCGTAATCAAAATTAATTACGTTAATTAATTCTGTTAAGTAGTCACGATTATAAAATATGAGACTGAATTCATCCAAAGTTCATACTTGTAACAACATACACACATATGACAAGCCATTACTTTAATTTTTAATTACTTATAGTATTCTAATTTACAATTTCCCAATGAATTAGTTTTTCAAAGTCCTTATTTCAGTTAAAATAAAAAAGAGCTTATTTCACTTTACATGTTACCCAAATAATACAAATTGTTTTTAAAGGAAGAACACGAATACATGTATTTTTACACAACCGAAATTGACATATTTCAAAAAATAGTTTCTTACAATCAAAATGTTGACGATCTCACTGATTGATGAATTGAGGGTTTACACTTTCAATTGTAGTCAAAATCTTTCTGAAATTATCCATTTTATTTAACTGTTTGTAGTAAATATTGTATTTATGGTATGGATATACAATTAGCCACTTGTGTTGGCAAAACGTTGAAATGCGCACTTAGCAAAACCGTTCAAAGAAATCTACAATAAGTTTGCATGTTATTTTTACTCGGATAAGTGTGTCGGACGCTATAGAATATATAACTTGTTGACAGAACTGCTTGCTTAACAATGATCACACTACGTGCTATACATGTCATATCATCATTTCACACTGATAACAGCCAACCAGAATCTTTACGAGCAAAGAAGTAAAGTATAGGTTATTCCACTAAAATATTGTTTTGTACATTGAAGCTTCTAAAGTTAAAGGCTTATAACAAGAAAAAGAATCATCTCTAAGGAGTAAAAGCTATTTATTTAAAATAAGATAAAAGCAAATTTACATTTTATAATATGTTAGATATATTTTTGAGGCGATCGCATGACTAAATAATAATAAACAATTAAATAATAATCAAACAAAAAATATAATCAATTAAATTAAAATATAATTTCTTGAATATTAATGAATAAAATAATTAAAATACAAATTTGATAAATCATATATTTTTGGTTGAGTTTTGATTTAGTTTGAATTCATTTCCAAGTTTCATTTATTATTACGACTATAGATCAATTTGTGTTGATGAAAAAAA
Organism: Schmidtea mediterranea; assembly: GCA_022537955.1. Lineage (NCBI taxonomy): Eukaryota > Metazoa > Platyhelminthes > Tricladida > Dugesiidae > Schmidtea > Schmidtea mediterranea. The sequence goes on from CM039680.1 coordinate 136,069,843, forward strand.
TTGAAATGAAAAATTATTTTTATTATTGAAAAAGTTTAATTATAACAATAATAATTAAATTTAATTCGTTATATTTTCAACTTTCCGAGAAATTCAAACTTCAATGACATATAAATAATCAAATAAATTGTAAGTTTGTCTCAGTTTGCACCGTCAAAAAATACATCTGATTATATTTAAAAAAAATAATTTCTCAAATTTTCAGCTTTAAATTCTCTAAATATATTCATAAATTATAGAAATAACAGAATAAAAAGTGTTCAAGCAATATAAAGTACCTACGTTTAGTTCAATGATATAATGATATATAATAAAATTAATTAAAATAATTTATTATTATCTAAAATCTATTGTAAAGCACTACTATCCTTAGATAGAGCCTTTGAATATGTAACGGGTCGAAAGCGATCTTTATGCATAATCTTTTGAACTATTGCGTTTACAGTTAAACTCGCATCTAGAACAATTACTGATAGTCCTCACAAAACAGTATTAAATTGTTTATCTCATTTTAATAATACTTATAATTTTATTTACATTAAATATTTAGAATACTTTAATAATAAGCATATTTAAAAATTAAAACATTTAGGTTTGGATATAAATTATAAAATTGAATTATATTCGCAAATTAATGTTTTATTTAATAAAAAAATTTAATTTATTAAATTTTTAAATTTAAAATTTGAACATACTTTAAGTTTTGCTGATATAATATTGATATAATATGATTAAATTTCATTCATAGTTATCTCTGCTTCTATCATTTTTTAACATTTTTATTAATAATTCTCAATAATATTAATAATATCAAGGACATAATTGGGATAGAACACGGTGGCGGAATTTGAAATAAATTATTAATAACAGTTATTAATACTGAATGGTTTCATTGTTCTAAGACTTCTTATAAAAGAGATGCAGCAAACTACATCAAAACTGTCCATCATCCTTCACTTTATGTTTTTGATATTTTTTTATTTTCGTATTTATGAACTAGACAATGATTAAGTTATCTGTGTATTTAAAACATTAAAACAAAAATATTACAAATTACTTGAAAATGAATCGATAAATACCAGATCAAAAGTGTATCAGATTTTCCGAAACAGTTGCCGAAAATGATTAAATTCTTGTTCAAATCCCCGAGCAATAAAATTCGGCCAGCACTTCACTTATTTTGTTCTTAGATTAAATAAATTGATTTTTTTTTCACATTAATCCGAATTTCTTTGGTAAATTTTTGGTAATATTTTTTACTTAAAAAATAATTTTCTTTTTGTGAATTGATAATTATAATTTTTTATTTCATGGATTTTATTACTTGGTTGTTTTAGTCTATCAGGATTTTAATTTTTTTCAGAATCGAAAATGCTTTTCTAAATCTAAAATATATTTTTTATTAATTATGTCAAAGGTGTCAAAGGTTATTACATTCATGGACATTGCGATTGGCATTGCAAGATTTTTGATTACACTTTGATAAAACAAAACTATTATATGTATCATTTTTTTGCCGACATGTTCGTGTTAAATCCAAAAATTAAATTTTTTCATTTGATATTTTTTTCTGAGAGTACATAACTGTTGTTCAGGTATCTTAGGAAAATACTTTCGAATAATTATGTAATGAAAGTTGCATTTTAAATTACAAAAAATTAAATTTCATGTTAAATTAAATGTTGACTGAATTTAAACAAAATATTTAGTATCAGTAAAGTAATTTATCGTTTTCATTTATGATTTCATTATCTTCATTTAGGTTTTGTTTATAGATCAATAATTTTTATTTTAATAAAATCTTCGGCACTGCTTTTCATTGTGTAAAATGGCAAAATAACATATGAGAAATTTTATCAAACAATATATTCACTTTGGCGTTTCAAAATTGAGAAAACTATTTATTTCTACAAGCTATCTTTTCATTATAAAGTAGATGTAATATAAAGTCATTTTTAATAATTAATTAATTTTATATTTGAAAAATAACTTCTAAAAACTTTTAATTAATAAAGAATTTATAGTATATTTTGGAATTATCATGAATACCTGAGAACAAATCTGCCAGCGAAAAAAAGGTTTTACAAGTGGTCATATTTGACAAATAAAAGGAAGATTGGTATGGAAAGCTTGGAAATTCAGATAACTTTAACAAAAATCACAAACGTTTTTAGTTAACAGAAATAATATCCATAAAAAAAATAATATTATAATTATCATATCAGTTTTTTGTCCCCATGATTAAGTTTCAGAAAACTGCTTTATTTTATAACAATAAAATATTTAGTTTTAATTTTTTGTGATGGCTGTGGTAAAATCTGTAGAAATTAATTCGTTGACGCTTGACTACTTTTTTTTGAAAATAACTTTTAAAAAAATAAAAGTGAAGTGATTTTAAATATTTTAGGTAAATTTTTAAAAACCTAGGTACTGAAAATTACCTCCAAACATTATATGAATTGAAAATTAAGACACGTAAGAAACATGTATAAACATATTGAGCATTGAATTGGATTCGGATTGAAACTTATTTGTTATAAAGTTTTAGTTTGGTGGGCTCATTCAGCCAAAAATTCGTCAGTAAGGGTTAAGAAATAAACTTGTTATTAATTTACTATCAAAAAACAAAGAAAATAAATTTTCTGACTGAATTCAATAACTTTTTTATCCATAGCGGTTTATTCAAAAAGACAAAATTGTTATTATTTACTATTTAGTTTCTATTCTTGTTTCTGTTGATATCTATTTCAATTATTCACTGATGAAAAACTCTATTACAAAAAATGTATACAATAAATTAATTATTAATAAAAATTTATTTTATTTGCTCTGAATCAAAAAACGAGACTTGTGGAAAGTTGAAAAGAAAAAAAAGCCGTATAATAATCAATTGTTGTTTTAAACAAATAAGGGCAACATCTCAGTAGGACATATTAGAGTTTTTAATATAATAATATTTATATAAATAAAATTTATATAAATAAAATATAAATAAAATAATATTATATTTTAATAATAATGTTCATAATAAAAAAAATATTAATTATAAGGAAAGCTGATATTTGATGAAATTTTTAAAGTGTAATTTTATAAAAATATTTTAAATTGAATTTAAAATATTAAATTTAAAAATAGAAAAATGAATTATTTTATTTTGTTTAAATAAGAATAATAAAGAGAGATGGTTAATTTTTGATTGAAATAAGTTTTATGGATTTATTCACTGATTCTAGACTTTGGCAAAATACGAAAGGCGGAACTTCTAACAATAATAATAATTATAATAATAATCACTAACAAATTGTATTAGACTACTCAATGTATAATAAAATTGATTGACATTTGGTCTTTGACTTTTAATGAAATATCAGGATTATAATAATAGTAATGAATACTGAATAAAACTAAAACTCAAAATCATCTAAATGTATTTCAAGCAAATTATCATCATCAACAGACTGACGTTCAAACTCTTTTCAAGTAATAAATATGAAAACAATTATTGAGGAATCAGTTATGATTTAATGAATTATTAAAACAAACAAGAGACTGAGATTCAATCACTGACATCTCACACAAAACCTTTTTCAAATAATTACAAACCTTATTATACGACAAATCGACAAATTTAAATTTGTAAACTTACAGATATTTGTATGCTCAAAAATATTACTCAAATCCTTCAATTGGCTATATTTCTTAACTCGCCTTAATAAATAATTAACCGTTATTACAATTTATATGTTAAAAATCCTTTATAAAACCTTTAAAACATAAAAAAAACCTTTTAATATTCTATTTTTGTTTCAATTTTAGATAACATAATATTTTCCTTTGATTTGTCAATTTTGATGCTTTAATTATAAATAATCAAATTAAACTGAAAAATTTAAATAAAATTTGAAAAATCAATGAAAATTGTATTTAGTTTACAGAAATCGATTTTACTTAGTTTAATAAATTAAAATTACATGAAATTAATTACAAAAATTAATTGATTCTTAAAGGAACTAAAACACATTATTAGTAATTAATAAAAAAAAATAAATTAAAAATTGATTTTATTTCAGGCCAAAGTTTAAGTTATGGATTTATAAACTTTTCCAGTTCTCATGACGCTAAAATGGCTATCGAAAAATTGAATGGTCTTCAAATCGACAACAAAATTATAAAAGTAATTTATTTATTTATTTGTCTATTTTTTTTCATTTTTATTTTTTTCTAATTTCAAAAGTTTTGATTAACAGCTTATTAAATATAAATGAATAAATTCATTTAAAATCTGAATATGTGAATATGCCAAATAGGTAAAATGTTGATAATATTTAAACAAATTAAAATTATAATCATTTTTATTTTTGAATATTGCATTATAATTATATTTGCACAGTTAGAAACTTGAATATAAAAATAATAATAGTAATAATAATAATAATAATAATAATAATAATAATAATAATAATAATAATAATAATAATAATAATAATAATAATAATAATAATAATAATAATAAAATAATAATAATAATAATAATAATAATAATTATTATAATAATAATAATAATAATAATAATTATAATTATAATAATAATAATAATAATAATATAAAATAATAATAAAAAAATAATAATAATAAATTATTATTATTATCATTAATTATCTGAAATACTACATATTTTACGATATTTCTTTTACTTTTTAATATACGCATACTTGAAATTTTCGTTTATTTCTCAGTTTTATTTGGAGGGGCTCTTTGGAATGTTTTAATTACTTAATTATATTTTAATAAATAGTGGTTAAATGATATTATGAAAGATAATGTATTTGAAAATTTTTTATTACATAATTAAACAATTTTAAATGTCTTGCAGATTAAATAATCTAATTACTAGGTTAATCTATCTCCACACTTACACTACCTTCAAGGTAGCTACCGGAATTAAAGGTTTGTTAAGTAACAAGGTGTCTCCAGTTCCTGAAATTTAAAGATATTTTTTTATATGTGTCATTTGTTTTACGGTTTTTTAAACGAAGATTTATCAATCCGGATTATGTAATAACAAGCACTCTTATAACATTTTCATATTGTTGACATGTTTCATAACGTTGTAGTGAAAACCTCCGAGGTTTCACCACCAAAGAGACGCAACTAGCTTATATTAGTGAATGTACTTCTTGTTTATCAATATAATGTAAATTTGAAGTGAAAAGCCAGTACAAAGCAAAATTTTAGACAATTTTTCTTTTGGTGCTCGTTCATTTTAAGAATAGCTCATTCTTTTACACTATCCAATATTATAAGAATAGTAAGGTTGCTGACTTTGCTGCTAACAAACAGTCGTTACCAACACAGTTCAGCTTCAATATCAAAATTCATAGCCATATTCTTGCCAAATACTTGTTTTAAGATGAATTGTATACATGTCTAAATGTAAGTTTTTATTTATATAAGTTTTATATTTATATAAATAGTATATGTAATCATTAACAAAACCTCTCCTGTAAAAGTTGGACAAAGAAATACATAATGAAGTAAATATTATTGATATTATTATTATTATTATTATTTTATTAACAATAGTATTTTCTGATGAACCTTAAATGTTATGGGAGTAAACATTTCTTTTCTTTTAATAAATTAAATAAAACATTTATATTATAATTTATCATTTGTTGTGCTATCATGTGAATCACTTCATTTAACACTATTTTATTTTCTATTTAAATTATAAAAATATAAATTAATTTTCTAAATTATTTCATATTTCAGTTTCCTGTAGAGATTTTAGTAAACAAAAATTAATGTTGCACCCGAAATTGTAAAGCTCTAAATTATAATTATTTATACAAGTAATTTTGCGTTATTCATTACTATATATAAGTAAAACGAATGCGCTGAAATTTTCTGCTAGGTAAAGAATAATCAACAACACGCAATTAAAACAAACAATTTTATTTAAGCAAAAATATTTTACTAATAACAGCTTATAGGTTTATAAAACGGTGATTTCTTGGAAGCAGATAAATTAAAATTTTAACCAAGTAAATAATATGATAAGCCTTTATAAAAAAATCATATATTTTAAAAAATGAAAAAACTTTAGATTATAAAATAATCTTTTTTTAAAGTTGAAAAAAATAATTTTTCATAAATAAAACTTAATTAATAAGAAAATTTTAAAAATATATAGAATCAAACTCCAGGAATATTTCAGTAAAACAATTTATTGATTTATGCCTTTTACTACAGCTGATTAAATAATGGAGCTCGGTTGCAGTGTAAATTTCAGTTCCTTTTCATTTATTAATATTGAATGGAAGATATAAAGGCTAAAATATTTCTTTTTTAAAAAAATTATTTCCAAGTAATATTTTGAGTTTTGAAACCCAATTTTTATTTAAGCAATAAAAAGTTTTATTTAAATTAAATGTTAAAGCGAGCATGAATGCACAAGAAAACTAACCAGGTCTAAGGACGTCTAAATTATTAAATCATTTAATCTTTACACACAATTTGTGAAAGTATTAAAAAATTCTGGTATTGTATCGAAAAAAGCAATGCAAAAAACAATAAATTTCGATATGGATAATTTTTTAAATGGCTCATTGAGCAAATATAGAAAGTTTGTTTTAAAATACTGGTTACAATTGAAATTAAAATAAATTAAAAAATATGAATTTTTTAATTCTCATTATTACTTTTATTACTATTTTTTATTTATTATTATTAATATAATTATTATTATTAATATTATGATCTTTATTATTATTTAATTATTATTATCAATTTAAGAGTTCATTTATAATATTTAATAGATATTTTTAAATGGTGGTATGTTTTTTGTGTCAGAGGGTTCTCTATCAATAATTAGTATACAATATTATCCATTTTTAGATGTTAAGCAAAACGTGCTAGAAATTCGTTGTGAGGATAACTATAATACATTTGTCTTTTAACAATTATTTATTTATTATTATTATTATTATTATTATTATTATTATTATTATTATTATTATTATTATTATTATTATTATTATTATTATTATTATTATTATTATTATTTTAACTAATAATGACACGCAAAAAAATTTATATCAATTCTTCGGGAAAATATTCTGATAAATTGAGTAATAATGAGTGTCACATTTTTCTATAACCTCGTTTCGAAAATGTCGGTACGTAGCGGTTTAATTTTGTTAACGTAAAAATATATTTGTCAGATTGAAATTAGTACGAACCGACATAATTGACCAAACTGATAATCAGATCATCTGAGCCGCTTCCACAGATATATCATTTATTATAATCTCCGAGACTCTTAGATTTTGTTATATTGGGATTATATTTAACCATTTTTTACACAAATTATAAAAATTAAAATTTGGGGATAAAAGATTTATTTTAGGTAATCTATTATTTATTGAAATGCATTTTTCTAAAAATATTTCTTGTGTTTGTGTGACTAGACCGTGATGTAACAGTCTTTATCACCGTTAATATATTTGAATACAATAAGGATAGATTTAAAATAAATATAATAATCCTTTTTTCATTTGTAATTATATTTTTTGTTTAAATCGAAAGAAAACATTCTATTTTGAATTTTTGGATGTTTTGTTATCATTTTTTTTATTTTGAATTAAATCAAATATCTTTTAATATTGCTTTTTCTTTAAATATACCTATTTGAAGTAATAACTTTTGATTTCTCAAAACATTCTCGTCAAAGTTGCCCTCAAAAAAATTTAACAATTACTTTAACATATAGAATATTGACCATTATTTTTATTATTAGTATAAACTTAACTGATAAGGTAAATGCGTTTCAGCTCAAAAGTTTCATAGATCAGTGGGACGCAAAACCTTTAGCTCACGTACAAATATTATTGAACAAATATGCCAGAGGACAAAAAAAGAGTCTTAAATCTAAATAGAAAAATTGAATCGCACTCTCAAATGTTACTTCTGAAAGATTTATGAAATAAATTATTTTTATGACATAAATAAAAAACGTGGAATTAAAAATTTAATAGCGATTTATAAATTGAGTGATAATTTTTGTGGTTATATAAAAATACACCTAATCATAACCTAAAATTGTGGGCTCTTTCATCATTTGAAATTATGTGAATTACATCATATAAGTTTTCTATTTGTCCCCTGTGTCTTACTATATGTTCCTCAAACGTAAAGGTACATCTATCCAACATTGCACGAATAGACAGCCAGTCTATATTAGATTAAATATGGATATGGTTAATCACTAGTAACGTATAAAAACAAATAGAAATAAGTAAACCAACCTATGAGTCAAGAAGAGAGCAAACGGACAAACCTAAACTATAGCGGCACGAACTAAATTTGTAATATTTTAATCTATTTGCGTGAGGGTATTATTAATTGTAAATATTTATATGAAAGTTAATTAAATTGTTTGTCTATAATGACGAATAGTAACATAATAGTTGTAATAGTTGTAATTATATTATATATATATATATATATATATATATATATATATATTATTCCATAAATCAAGATTTTAAATTTTAAATTAGAAATCTTCAAGTAAAAACATTTTTATAAATAATGTAAAACGTCCAGTTATTTACTCCAGATTTGTATGTGAGAAGTATAAACAAACTCAAAGACCCCCTCCCCTAAATCATGAGAATAATTCGTCCGTTGAAAATAACTTTTATTATCTCTATTCTTTCAAATCATTTTAAAGAAAGCCTAATTCGCCTTATCATCTCACTCTCGTGGAATAATATTTTTAGAATCTTTTTTTTGATAGGTTAGGATTTTCAAAATTGGAAAACAATGAAATTTGAGTGTAGCATAAATATATTGCGCATTCAAACGAAAAACTCCTACCTCGATCTATAAAAAATAATTATCCTACAAAAATAAGAACTAATATATCAAAAAACTGTTTCAAAGACTTTTTTGTCACAATAAAAAGTTAGGTCAGACAAAATATTTATGGTTAAAAATCAAATTTTAAATTTAAATTTAAAATGTTTTTCACACTGTTTCGCAATATTGTTAAAAATTTTGCTTTGTGTCAATTTACCTAGATTTTATTTCTATAAAGAAAAGCTCTTTAAATACTTTGGAAATATTATCAAGCTCATTTATACACTTGGTGAGCCAGCAAAAAACAAAGTCCTTCTTAAACCATCAAGAAATTTGTCTAATAAAAATTTTATGATGACCACAAAGTCTTTTTTTCTAGATTCTCGACATAAAATTATTATTTTCATAAGGTAATTTTTTTCAAGGCTAATGGGGTCTTTGTTCTCGATTGTCTGGCAGCTGATGTTGTCGATGATGAAGTTACCCCAAATTTATAGTAGTAAAAATTCTTAGAAAGAATCTGACAAGTTTTTGCGTTGTATTCACAACTTCGATGTGTTAGTGTTTTTGTGTGTGTGTGTGAGTGTGTCAAGCTAAAACTTAATAATTTCATTGTCATAGACTAATGCGCCAACATTCAGCTCGATTGGGTGACTGAAAGTGGGTTATTTATCTCTCGCAAGGTTTGTATTCTACATTCATCCAACAACGCCAAACTTAATATAAAAAAACGTATAAAATCCTAAATTTATAGACAGTATTTTTTGAAAAAAATAAAAATTTGTATAAAAGTTAAATTTATCAGCATTTTTTTTCGTTTTTAATATTAAACATTTTGAATATTGTAAATATTTGATTGTAAACAAATTTGTTTTGATAAAAGTTTTATATTCATATAATAACGTCTATAAAAGTCATAATTAAAAATCTCGAGAAAAATTTTAAGAAAAAGAAATTCCCAATTGAAAACAAGTTTAATATGAAAAATAATTCAATAAATAATATTTTATTTAAATATATTATTCGGAGTTTTATTTTACAAAATTGAAGTTTTTGTAAATTGGTTTTTCACATTATTATTTATTTTATTTGTGCAAATTAACTTCATATTAGATGGATAGAAACAGATTATTATTTTGCATTATATTAATAAATCTTTCAAAACTGCTAATATATTAAAAAAATATATTACTTTTATATTTAATTTAATAAATATTTTTTCCGCTAAACTTTTCAATAATATAATTTTTGAAATAAAAATAAGTGATGATTGAAGGAAAAAAAAATTAAAAATTCTTCAATGTGAAATTTGTATTTTGACAACAAAATTGACAATTTTCTCACTAACATCGAATTCAATGCAAATATTTTCAATAAAATTTAATTAAAAAATTGGAAATGAGAAAGTATTTAAGTACGTTAGAATTATTTATCTCGATGGAATTTGTGGGGATTAATTGGGGAGATAATTTATTCAAAAGTATAGACGATATTTTTCGGTTTTTATAACATTTTCCGATGTTTACCATTTTACTTTTTTCAAGATATTTAATAAAACAATTTTTATTTTGAGATTTTATTTTGATGTTTTCTTTCAATTATATACTTTTATTCATTCATCACATAATGAAATTTAAATTTATTTTTCTTTAATTGTAGAAAATGTTTTATGTAATTGGAAATAGTAATTTGAAAGCAATTATTTTTCTATTGTCATTAGACAAAAAAATGTTTTATAAAATCATTTAAGATGTCCATCTTAGATAACAGTTTGCAAATGATATGCCGAAGGTAGCCGCCATTCATTAACTACCTTGATTCTTTAATCTATTTACCATGCTGAGCTCTAACATATTCAATGTAGCTCTTTAGAAGTGAATTTATAGTCTCACACATTCTCAAATAGTCACATGAAAAATTATAGCTTGAACAAAGCAATACAGAAAAATACACATTGGTTAAATTGTACTTAACTTAAAATATTTCCCTGGGGGTTAACATTAAAATATTAATTCCAATTGTTGAAATGTAGACGGAAATTTCATACTTTTTTTCGGATATATCAAGCTAATCATATTTATTAAAATGGTTTTTTGTATCATATTAGAAGGTTTAATATTGGTGGTTATAATCAAATATTTTAAAGTTATTTTTGGCTAAATTATTTTTTCCTTAAACATTGATATAAATATTAACAAACTCACTTTTATAATAAAAAAATCCGATGAAAAATATTCCTAATGAAAAAACTTTTACAGTAGATTTGATCCATTTTTGATCGAAGAGAACAACATTTTCATGTATAAATTTTCATTATTATTTCTATATGTATATAGAAATAGCTAAATACAGATTAACAGTAGTGATACAAATTGAACTATAACAAGAATATCTCATAAAATAGAAAACCAATTTCTCACTCATTTCTATTGCTATTTTTATTACATTTATTATATATTATATTGTATATTTTCAGCTGTAATTGGAAAAAAAATTGGGTATGTCATTATTATTAGATGAGTAATAATAAATTGTATTGGTGAAATAATAATTACTTTGACCCAAAGACTTATTTTATTATTTACTTATCTGATATTTTAATTTATGTTGCTACCAAGGAATTACCGTTTTATATTATTATTATTATTATTATTATTATTATTATTATTATTATTATTATTATAATTATTATTATTATTATTATTATTATTATTATTATTATTATTATTATTATTATTATTATTATTATTATTATTATTATTATTACTAGAGTTTTAATATAAATTATTTTGTTAAATAATTATAGAGCCAAATATTGAAAAGAAATTTAGTTTTAATTTGTTACAAATTTGCCTCTGGTTATCTAAAATGCCAGTGCAAGTTCAAATAGTTGACGAAAATATAAATTTAACCGTAAATACTATATTTTAAAGATTCAACTACTAATTCTTGATACTATTACCATTATTATTATAATTATAATTTTAATTAAAATAATAATGATAATAATAATAATAATAATAATAATAATAATAATAATAATTATTATTATTATTATTATTATTGATAATAAAAATAATATTAATAATATTAATAATGAATAATTTAATTTCAAATTGTGAGGTTTAAATCCATTTATTAAATAATTCATTTAGAAAATGAATTTGACATATCCATTGAAATGTTTGATGACAATAATTCGACTTGAGTTTCGAATGAGAAAAAAATAAAACTTCACACTGTTTAATTAAATAAAATATATTCTTTTGTATTAAGGAAAAGAGAGCTAGACTAAATCTAAACTTTGCTTGCTGGAAATAATCGCATTTTCTCAAATCAAGCTGAGTAGACAACTGGTAACTCAAACATTCCACATTTAAGTCATATTATAACTATGCCGAAATCCCAATCAGTGATCCAGCTCTCAATTGATGCACAGTTGAGTCGATCTCATCATATCAACAAAAACTGTCACTTCATCGGGACTGATAAGCGCTCTTTCGATTGTTAGGAAGTGTATGGAAAGTCTCGTAGATAAAATCGCTAATTTCTTGCTGACTGATTTGAGTTTAACGGCGAACAGCCTACGGTTAGAAATAAGCGGTTTAATCACATTTATCCGGACATCTCCGCTGCCGCAAATCAGAGGGAATAAATTATATCCGGTTTAAATCGGGATTGAAGTTTTTTTTTCTCGTTTGGTGGATATAGGAATGGAGAATAAATTGGAAATCAGTTTCTCTTCCCATTGTAATCGAATACCGAATAATCCTTCATCAGTTCATTTTGCGATTTCTTTTTCTTTCATTAATTCAGTCTTCATTCATGGATTGAAGATATTTTTAAATTTCATCAATTTAGGCGGAACAAAAAAAACACATGTTTCTTTGATAAATAGAAAACGAGATGATTTAATTTACTTTTCCGATAAGGAATCTTTGCCTAGATTTCAATGTAATATTTAGTAGTTGATTTCATGGTGGGCAATAAGAAATCTATGTTCATTAATTCACGGACCGAGTTTAAGCATATTAATTTGCATAAAATCCAATTACAAAGTTGCTTTCTCATAGAGCCGTGATAGAATGGGAATAATATATATATATATATATATATATATTCTGAATCCGGATATGGAGCGGGAATTCAAATAAATACTTTATGCGAAATTGAAATTATGTCGCCTTCAGATATGGTTTATGAGAAACGACTTTATTAGAAGTAATTTGATAATGACGAAAATTTTCTTAATTTCAGTTCATTAAATGGGCATTAAAATAAATTTGCGGAAAATTCAAATATTTGCTTTTTGGAAAATAATTTCAATATGAAAATCATTTGATGATTTGGTTTTTTCATTGAATAAATAAATAAATAATAATAATAATAATAATAATAATAATAATAATAATAATAATAATAATAATAATAATAATAATAATAATAATAATAATAATAATAATAATAATAATAATAATAATAATAATAATAATAATAATAATAATAGTAATAATAATAATAATAATAATAATAATAATAATATAATCACATTATTATCAAACTAAAGTAGCCTTAAGTATATTTCACTATAAAATTTCAAATATTTTAATAATTATTCATTAGCTATTTTAAATATTGACGTTTAATTAGTTTTATAGTAATTTAATTTAAAGTTAATTGATATTTAGTTCAATTTCTCAGTTAATTTTATTGTCATATTTTTTGATTTAACATTTGCTTCATATATTTAAATCAGAATATTCATATATATGTATATTTACATCACGAAGATTTAGGCAGATTTGAGAGAGGGCACTGGAACCAAATGTCCTCTCATAAAATCTCACAAATTTAGAAAGATACATTTAAGTTCACTTTAATAGTTGTGGAGAAATTTCTCAACCCTAAAATTGTAAAATTAATTTTGCCATCGATAAAATTAGTTCAGAAAAGTTTTTGATCGATTCAAACAAATGAAAAATTGAAGAAATCAATTTTTAATTAAAGATTGTCAGTTTTTTTGATTTTTCAATATTCTTAAATAATATTATAAATAATAAAAGTACTTTCATTGGGTTTTGAATTACAACATACAATATGTATTAAATTAAAAATAAAATATATACTTTTGTAAAATGTTTTAATTAATGATAAGTAATTAAAAATCAAGTGTCCTTAATTTGTGATTATTCACTAAATTTCCATATTTTGCACTAACCAAATTTAGATATCACTGTATAAAATCATCAAAATTCACGCTATACTGCAATAAATGTATCCTATTAAAGGCAGATATAGCATATGATAAGGGGGAGCTATTGGAATTTATCTAGATTAATTATGATAATTAATTTTTATTTATAGTAATTTAAATTTCATCTTTATAAAGCTTTTAAATTTTCCGTAAATAAAAAAGGGTTACGCTAATTTTGTTGTTTCAATCAGCACGATTTCCAGATAAATATATATTAAAGTAATTTGTTATTCAATTATATTTTCTATTGAAAAATTTCATTTCTTCAATTAAAGTCATTTAATTGAAAATTTTCTTTAAATGTATTTTTTAAATCCATTGAAAATCATTTAATCATTGTGAAACATTTCATAAATTAGATTTATTGAGATTTTTAATTTACAATATTTCTAATCAAATATCCTGAATAAATTGATAAATTTCAACAAATTTCGAAAATTAATAGAAAGATTTGGGTAATAAATTTAACATTTTAACGTTCTTTTGCAATCATTTTAATCAAGCTTTAAAATTTTATTTTGTTAGCAATAAACTAAATTTTAATTGGTCAATTTACGAATATTTGGAAAGGTAAATGTTCAATTAGAATATTGTTTAAAACAATTAGAATTAATTACTAGCGGTCATTTATGAATAAATTATTTACAGAGCTTTTGTGATATTTTGGGAAATAAAACGAAAACTTTTTTGGCATTAATAGTGATATTATGACAATAATATAAAAAAAGAAAAAATAGAAAAAGATTGTTAAAAAGCCAATTTTTGTTAAAAAGAAGCTTAAAATAACGATATTCATACAACAAACTATTTTTTTCTTTTAAAATTCATTAATGATAAAAGAAGATTTAACAATAAAATTTAACGCATTTTAGATATTGTGCAGAAGGAACATCCGTGTAATTTAAAACAATTAAAACCCTGGACTAGTATTTATTGTGAAAAATTCTTAATTTAAATATTAATTAAATCATTAATTGTAAATTTAGCATAATTGATGATTTTATTTTCAATAACCATATTATATTTCTTAAAAAGAATTCTTAGTAAATTTTCTATGATGGAGTACGATCAAAAAGTAATCAAATTTTAAATGTTTGATGCTTCTCATTTTGACTTCAAAATCTCAAAAAAAAACTTTACATTTTTGTGTCCTTGAACTTTAACAGCATGCTTTAATAAATTTTATTTTATATATGTATCTACATCAATTAGTAAATATGACTGTCATTATCAATTTTGTTGCATGTTTATTAATGGGATATTATGATATATTTAAAATTAAAATACATAAATTTTATGTTACAGTTTCATTAGTTCAAAATTATATTATTATTATTATTATTATTATTATTATTATTATTATTATTATTATTATTATTATTACTATTATTATTATTATTATTATTATTATTATTATTATTATTATTACTATTATTATTATTATTATTATTATTATTATTATTATTATTATTATTATTATTATTATTATTATTATTATTACTATTAAGGTAGTCATTATATATGATAGGTTATTGAACACGTTGGTGTAATTTGAATATCTGAATCTAAGTCTTAGGATAAGCAAAGTTTCCGAACATAATTATGAAATAATTTATGTATGTATATAAAATTTATCTGAGTCTGTGATAATCACACTCACTACCGTTATTATAGTACCTTCAGTACATTTTATTTCTTGTATATTTAAATTTTTATAGAAATAGGTCAAGAATTTGTGAAGAAATTCAGGATCAAAATTTATCAGAAAATCACAATATAATTTGTAACAAATTAGGTAGTAAACTAAATTGTAAAGTGTTTTGATATTACTTTTCAGACCACTTGTGGGACTTTGTATTTAATCTTATGTTAGCTTTAGTAATTTCATAATTTATAAATATTATCAATCTAAACATTTATGACAAAAGTAAGTATTTATAACACACGTAAACCCCTAAAGTAGAAGTATAGCTTGAATTCAAAGTTGAGATTACGGTCGTCGGTATAGCTGAGGATATCAGTGTAAGCCAACATGAGTGGGAATGTGAAGTTGTATAATATCTAGTAGGTATGTATTCAGTACGTGTGTTGAGGTAATCGATAATTAGCAACTTTACGAGGTCAAATACAAATTATAATACAGAAGCTCAAAGGTCAATTATTACATAAGATGTGTAATCTGGATTACGCTGATATATGCCAGAGGTCAATTATTATATAGCAATATATAATAACTTTAGTGATAGCATGAAATCTATATGGCGCCCTAAGCATTTCTTTATAAATATTGTGTAATACTATATATCATGGGATAATTAGCCTGGTTTGTACTCATCATATTGTACTAGTTTAGTTTATTTGTGATAAAAAGTTTTGTTTAAATAATATTTTCTTTAAAATAACACATTTATACAGTTTAATATAATGTAAAGTTGTTGGATTATAGAATTGCTTTTGGAGGGATTTGTCTTTACCAAGATTAACTCAATATTTATTTCAAATGACAAAATAACACAATCAATTTTAGATGAACCATCTAAATTTGAGTAAGTTTACCAAGTGCTAACCCGCTTACTCGATAGATCCACTCCAAGTAGTTCACAAACCGTGTACCTACTTCAATTAATAAGCCATATTAAAATATGATCTCTTTATTGGAATTACCTGGATGTGGTATATATGCTGAAGTTTCTATAGCGGCTTTAGATAACAAGTTAAAGATGGCAGCCACTACAGCAGTATTAGAAGGTCAGAGGATTAATATTTGAAACAAATTACTTATTATTTTATCCAATAATAATTCTTTTATTCATTATAAGATATCTAATCTACGACATCTTGATTTTCTATAGTTTGTATGACTTTTTTAGAATTTGAAGTTCCTTGTCTTTATTTTGTCTTTACTTTTATTCCATTTGATAAATTAGATAATGTTGGTTAATTCCCAAAAATCTGCGTAATTCATAAATCTACATAAATCTACAAAACAGATTAATTAAAGCATTACTTACACATTCAAATTAGTAGATCACCTCCCAGTGGTTCTCGAAAATTTGTAATTAATTTTTAATTATTATATGCGTTTTTAATTTTTTATTTGTTATGCGCGCAAATTATTGAGTTTTGATTTTAATTAGTTTTTAATAATTGTTTTTCTTGTTTTAAATTTTTGAATTTTATCCTTGTTGTATATGAAATTTTGCAAAATAATTTATATATTATAAAGTATAAAAACCTTAAATTATCTTCAAATTTCAACGTTGCCTCGTATTATTCAATTTCCTACGTGAGACTATTTGAGAGGATAATATACTGATATTGGTAAGTGGAAGAGCAAATACGTTTTTTTTTGAAGTATTTTTCTCATAATATTGAAAGTTCTGTTAAATAATTTTTTATAAATTTATCAACCTGTAAGTTCACCGTGAAAAATGAGATTAGAAAATTAATGGAAAAGAGCGGGTAAGGAGAACCCACTTTCCTTCTCAAGCGATGGATGGGCCTATATTCTTAATATTTAATTAGAATTAATTCTAGAGATAAGATGTATTTCACAATATATGAAACTACCTTTACTTCCTTTTTGATTATTTCTCTTTGAAAAACTTTTTATATTTAAAGACCTTCATTACTATTGAGACTTTTCCAATATGTATATTTATTCTCTAAGACTTATAGTGACATAATAAGAATTTTCTAATAAAGACTTTGTCATAGTTCTTTGAAATAAATATATAAAAATACCCAAATATTTTAAATTTAATTTAAATAATAAAGTAAAATTTAATGAAATATGTGCCACAGCCACCCCTCCCTCTCTTAAATACTGTATGAAAATTATCCTATATTTTCGCATCATTGAATTAGAACCTGACTCATATATGTGACATAATCCATGACACAGTCATTAAAACAAAAATTTACTATTTCCTTCCTAAATTCTTTCCAATTGAGGATTCTTGCCGAGTTTCATTTCAACGAAAATACAGAACATCATGACTGACAATTGAAAACAGCCTCAACTATTTATGTCAAAAATATATAAATCCCTTTGGGAGTGGCGATAATTAAATGAGTGATTAAATCAGCTCTATGTCAATTATGATAATGATACGTGGAACGATGTTTATGGAATAACATTGAAATTGTGAATTAATTATATTGAGTAAAAGAAAACTTGGAGAAATTTTAAGTAATTGCTAACATTTAATATAAAAGACTTTCAAAATAATATTTAAATGCATTATGATGTTTTTTTTCAAATTGTCTAAATGGTTTTAGTCGTTATTTTTTGTCTGTTTTTTTACAAACATATTAAACAATAAGTTTGCTCAAACATTATTTTTGTGTGGTGCAAAAAATTAAATATTGTATTTTTGTATTTAAAAATCAAAAATAATAAGTTTAATATTATTGTTATTATTATTGTTTTTATTATTATTATTGCTATTATTATTGTTATTATTATTATTATTATTATTATTATTATTATTGATATTATTATTATTTTATGTATAAAATGGTGATTCCTTGGTAGCAGCATAAATTAATATATCAGATAAGTGAATAATAAAATAAGCCCTTGATGCGAAATAATAATTTTATTATTGAAAAAAGTTTCGATTATTAAATAATCCTCTTAAGATTCTTTTTATTTAATAATCGAAACTTTTTTCAACAATATAATTATTACTTCGCAGCAAAGACTTATTTTGTTATTCACTTATCTAATATGTTATTATTGTTATTATTACTATTATTATAAAATTTTGCATAAAAACGTAACTAATACAGAAATAATTCTATAATTCTTAGTAAAAGAGAACATTTTTTGTCTAATTTATATTAAAATTGTCACTAAATATGCTATGAAAAATAGTTTAATAAAGTTTAGCCGATTTGTCATTTGTTTAACTTTGCTAAAATGTATCATTAAAATAATATTTGGTTTCAGTTTAATCATGAAAATATACATCTAATGAAAAAATCAGTGAAATTTTATTAATAAAACTTTGATTAATGATTTAGATTTTCTTAAATAATTAATAATTTATTTTGGAAAATCTGTTGAAATTTTGTTTCATTTGAATCTTCTTGTAATCTGTCATTTCTGATTTCACATTCTTATTAAATATTCCTTATTTTGTTATCAATTTTACTATTATCTAACCGACATAATTTTAGAAAAAATTTAATTACAAAATAAAATTAGTTATTATTAATTACAGTTAATAATTTAAGTTGCATTATAAAACAAAAAATTATTTGTTTAATTATTTTTTTTTATTTTTAGAACATTGAATTGTATTTTATTTTATTAAATAAAAATTTTTCGGCAATTCTATTTTTGGAAAATAATCATGTAAAACTAATAAAATTTTTTACTGATAAAATGTGTCAAATAATTAATTCATATTATGGGAATTCATATTATAACTTTTAAAATTTGCAATTATTTTATTTTTATTTCTTGATTTCCATCATTGCTTAAAATTTTAAATATTTTAAATTATTATTTATTTTTTTATTGAAAATTTATTGATTTGAGATGAAATTATATATATATAGTAGGCCCCTTAAATAGATATGTATCTTTGCACAAATTAAAATTTTATAATTACCGAGTTAAAATAAAAGAAGTAATTTAATATTGTAATTAAAAGAATAAAATAAATAAATTTGAATTTAAAGTTTAATAAAGAAATATTTAAATAAATCAAGATTTTGAAAATTAAACTATTTTGATGCTTTAATGACACATTTTCGAGAATTTATTTTATTTATTATTACAATATATTTATATTAAATTGATATATTATACAGATTGCAAAATATTTTTCACCACATTGAAAACAATTTTAAAATAAAAATAAAATATTTTTGAAAAATCATGTTCTACTATTTGATTTTAAGTTCGATACATTAAGACTGCACATTTATCAGCACATTTATTCTAAAAATGTCAAAAATTTGCCGTTAAAAATTTTAGAAAAGTTGGTAATTACTCTCGACATTTAATGGAAATCGTTTTTATTTTCCTACATGTGATGTATTATATTATAAATTATTTTGAAAATTTTTTATTCTTTTTTTTGAATAAATTTATTTTCTTAACTCAAAATCTCCTAATAAAATGTTTTATAGATAATGTATATATTTTAGATGAATTTATTATCATATACGACAGACGACAAAATGACTTCATATCTTTACATCAACCGTCTTCAATTAATTAATATAGAGCTTCCTACATTTAATGTAAATCATTTTGTGTTGGAATTTATGAATTATAGCAAATTTTATCATAGTTAATAGAGATAAGAGAAAATCTGTGGACTTTTGTTTCTCTAATTAATGTGAGATAATCAAATGGTTTAAAATAGTTAATGGAATAAATTCGAAAAAAAATTTAAATTAATTTCTAGGAAGACAAACCCGTCAAAACGTACTTAATAAAATACCATATACGATAAAAAACAGGCAAATGAATCTATTACTTAAAGACGAAAAAAGCAAATAAATAATCAGAAATTTAGAAATAAAAATTTTAAAAAGTAAATATTTTAAAAGAAAATTAAAAAATCTATAAAATCTTATTTAAAATAAAACTAAAGAAGTCGATGAAATTTTAATTGTAATGATTTTAATATTTGAGTTATTAATTTTAAATTGATTATAGATTTATGAATTTTAATACAATACAAATAAAAATTATATAAATTTAAATGTTTTTTTAATTTAATTTCAAAAATGTAAGTACAGCCTTATAATTAAAATCTCCAAAAATATTGTTTTTTTTTAAATATGTATTTTATACTTCAACCTACTCTATAGAATTACAAGTACCACTAAATAATATATAATCAAATAATAAATTAATAATATTCATTATTTACACTTGTCATAGCTAGACACTCACCAACGGTAGGTGACCTATATTATATATGTTTAATTTTTTCTAATTTTTTTCACAAATTTTGTTTTACTATGTTGAGAATAAAATTTTCAAAAATTATTTTTTAATCAAATCTTTTCTATGCGAATAAAAATTAAATAGCAAAAATATATTATTGGAAAAAATCTTAATATAAATATCTATTTATTTCTCTCTAATATAAACAAATGCATAACATTGTTGGTTGGTATTTTATAACCAATTGCAATTTTCTGTTTTCTATAATAACAAACACATTTCTTACAAATAATGAAACAAATTTAATACTGTTTGCAGAGATTGTAATTAAGATTTATATGCTTCTAAAACAGTAATTAATAATCAAATATAAAGTTGACAATTAATAAATTATACTATAATAATTAATTCATTAATTACTAATTGCATAATTAGGTTTCTCTAGCCAGACCAAGTTCGGAAATGATAAAAGGAGCAAATCTTTATGTTGGTTCTGTTCCGAGAAATTACAATCAAGATAAACTGCGTGATCTTTTCAGTAGTTGCGGCACTATAATAACTTGCAGAGTTTTGACGGATTCTTATGGTAAATATTTTTTTATTGTTTTTATTATATGAGCCAGTAATTTTGAAAGTGGCACAAAGTCACTTTTATCAAAAACGAATTAGTGCTAAATAGTTCTAAATTACAAAAATATTTTTTCATATTATTCATATAATATACAGAATTACGAAAAAAATAACAATAAATCAGTAAAATATGAAAAAATCTTAACTCTTATAATGTAATTATCTTTAGACATTTCTTCCATAAAAATTGATCTCCAAATTGTTTTAAGATTTTAATAGGAAATATAAATAGAAGATTTTTGAAAAAAGATAAAAACCTATATATTTTGAAATCAATCATTTTGAGTATTATGCAAACCGGTGTATATTTTCATGTTTTATATTATTTTACAATTAATTCACATATAATTGTCGAATATAAAGCCACATATTTACTAAAATTCCTTATATTATGTTATGTAACACACACATATATATAAATTTAATTATTTTAAATAATTTTAAAAATATTTAAATTAAAGGTTTTTTAAAATATATTTTTAAAAAATAAAAATTGTTTATTAAATCTATAACATCTACTAACGCATTCTTTGAAATTTATTTTAACTGAAATTAAAAAATAAATTTTTATGATGTGCAAAAAATAAATTTGACTACAAATTTTCGAGTAAAAGTTCATAGAAATGTCAAAAAAATTGAAATGATGTAATTTTAAAAATTTACTTTTCTCTTGTAAAAATCAATTATAAACTTTTTTTGTCAGTTTGAAATTTGGAATTTGTTTTACTAATATAAAAATGCACTGGAAAGTGTAAAGCGATGTAGAAAAAATTGAAAGAAAAAAAGTCTTTGAAATGTTAATAATTATGCCGCAAAGAGTAATTACTTGCGCAAAATGCCGACAATTGAAAAATCACAGTGACGATTATGACATGAATAAATTAAATATTTCAAATTAATTAAATGAAAATAATTAATCAAAAATATAATTTCAAAAGTAAGTAATAAATTCAAGATTTTTAAATTAATCGTACAAAAATTTCACTTTCACTAATTTAATTTTTTAAGATTTTCCAGACTGATATTGAAATGTTTATTATTATTATTATTATTTTTATTATAATTATTATTATTATAATTATTATTATTATAATTATAATTATTATAATTATTATAATTATTATAATTATTATTATTATTATTATTATTATTATTATTATTATTAAAAACATTCATTAAATTAAAATATTTAATAAAATTTAAATAAAAAATTATTTAAATTTAAAATCGCGAAATAAAAGTTTAAATTTAAAAATTATTTTTTAACAAAACATAAAAAAACATCATTCACACAATTCACATTCAATTACTTAAATACATTCAAAATACATTTTGAACATTAATTATAGGATTTAAAGATTTTATCAACAACGCCTCGCAAGTTATTCTTTGTCAAAAATTACTCAGATTTTTTGCAATTATCTTGAAGTCAGACATACTATCTTTTTACTAGTACATTTTCTAAAATGATCATTATTGTGAGTCTATCCATTTGGTCGACAATGTTGTAGAACGGCGGGCAGTTTCTTTAATGTATGTGGCATTACACCCAT
Organism: Schmidtea mediterranea; assembly: GCA_022537955.1. Classification (NCBI taxonomy): domain Eukaryota; kingdom Metazoa; phylum Platyhelminthes; order Tricladida; family Dugesiidae; genus Schmidtea; species Schmidtea mediterranea. Next base: position 136,093,055 of record CM039680.1, read on the forward strand.
TGCACGAAAATTGATAATCGAGCTCAGAGCAAAGACTGACTGGGGTGAACATACTATGTGAATGTTCTTTTTAATAACGGGTGGTATAAACAAGTGGATTCGGTTGCTATGGGTTCTACATTGGATTTCACAATAGCTTCTATTTTCTTGTCTAGTTTGGAAAAGAGAATTTCATCTTACAATTTAACTAAACCAACTGTGTACAAAAGGTATGTTGAGTACATATTCTTGGTTTTTGAAAATCGTGAACATGTAAAGGTTTCTTTAGATTTTATGAATAGCCTATCATTTGAATATCAAATTTACGTGTGAAGAGGAAAATATGTCGTCGATTTTGGATTTTCTTATTCAACGGAAAGAAAAATCCTATCAAACGGAAACATACAAAAAAGCGACGAATACAGGCCTGCATACTAAGCCTGAAAGCTTTTGTGAATTTAACTATAAGCGGAATATGGTGAGAGGATTAGTATTTCGCGCATATCATATATCATTTACAATCATTTCAATTTTTTTTCCAAATAAATTTCTTTAACTTATGAATAAAAAAACATCACATTCATACCAAAGCCTTATATGGTTTTTCAATTAAATGATTAATTTCAACAATACAAATGATTTATTTTTAATTCAAATATTACTTTAACAAAATTCATTTAACAACTCCAGTGTTCAAGACTTCATTCTATTAAACAAAACAAATTAAAATAACAAAATTTACATTTTATTTTATACAGTAACATCCAGATAAAACAAAATGACTTTTTTCAGATTTCTTTTATTATTACTAGATTTTATAACATCAGATTTCCACTAAATGAAACGTACAGCGCCATTGCCCAATACTAACAATATCCAATATTTTATAAGATTCGAATTTACTATATATGAAAAATACTCTTTGTTTTGTTGTGAAATGTAACTTGAAGTCTTTCCTTCTTCTATTAGAATTTAATTGCCTGCTTTTAGTTGTGTGTGTATTTTTGTGCCTTCGAATAATTCGAAAGTTATTAACAAATTTTCGAGTTTCTGAATATTCGTTGATTTCGAATAACTGTGTTATACTCAATTATTTGTATTTTTTATAAATCGTGGAGTTTAAAAGTTGATTGCTAAAAATAAAGCATTGTTTAATGAAGATTTGATTTTGAATTGTGATTTGTGATTTCAAATTAATGCAAAAATGAAATGATTCTGAGGCATATGTCTTCCAAGCAGAAATCAAGCCTTATTATCAATAATAATTTTGATAATCAATGCTGCAAAGGATTAAATAATAAAAATTACACCAGATATAAATGTTGAAACTTAAATTATTAGTGACACTGGAGTCAGGATGACAAAAGCAGATTTAATTAATGATTTGGGAACAATTGCAAGATCTGGAACTAACGCGTTTTCGGAACCACTGATATTTCAATGATCAGACAATTTGTTGTTGATTTCTATTCAGTGTATTATTTATATATTTTAATGTAAAGATTAGCCATTGCATTTTACATATCTGTAAATTAAAAATAAAATCATAAATAAAAACTAGAAGTAAAGTAATCAAGCGGCCGGTAGTTCATTGTGGGAAATTGGAAGCATATATTTGAGAATAAGAATTATTCATTCGGAAAGTTGCAGGTTTTATTCAACCCAGACACTTTGCTACACTAATCATATCATCACGGCTTAATATAGCAGACAAATTGATGCCACCAATGTTCAAGATAAGTCATCCATCCATCTCACAGTCACTCATGAACGTCCCTGGCTTTCAAAATAGAAATTATTATTACAAAATTGTAAATCTAAAAACAACAAAAGATCTTTATGTTTATGAAGCGCATCATGACCGGGACACATTTTAGAGTTAATTCTACCAAATGTTTCTATTTAATCTTAGTGACAAATTTTGAGTTGTGAATCCCTTTAAATTTAATCGGTAATTGGAAACTTTTTACTTTGAAAATCAGTCTTTTGAAATATAAGTTTATTGTTATTAATATTATTACTATTACTATTACTATTACTGCTATTACCAATACTAAGAGAGATGAATAGTAAATTAATATATTATGCATTGAAATAATCATAAATTATTTAGAAACATTTATGAAAATATGAATGATATTTCAATAATAATTAATAACTAATTATTGTATTAATTATATGCCGTAATCCGGTATCAGCTAAAATATATTTTCCAATTATTATTACGAAACAAAATACATCTTTAAAATGTTAGGCAAAAGTATACACAAGCTCGTTTCTCTTTTGAAGGGACATAAAATCACCCTAGGAGCCATTTCAATCCCTAGAAAAAGTACTTAAAACGCTTTAAAGACAAGTAAAATATATTCAATTCAATTAATACAAATTAGTGATTTAGTTACGCTTAAATTAAATGGTGATATGCGTCAAAATTCAATTAAATTTATACTGAATATATTAATTTTGTTTTAATTTATAATATTATTTTAAACTTATACAAAATACATAAAATAAAATAAGAATTACGAATTTTCAAAATCATTAAAAATTATTAAAAAAATATCCCGACAAAGTAAAACTCAATAACTTTCTTTTTTTGGGTGGGGGTATAACCAGTGACAAATAAGATTTAACAGTTGAATAAAATAATTTAAAATCATTAATTAATATTAAGACGAGCCCATTAACCAATGGTTGTTGAGCAGAGTGGCTCAAAAGGTCTTACTGGAATTAACTATCATTGGCTCATCCACATGTGAGATCATCATCAAACATTCGGTTTCTCAGATAGTATAATTAATGGAAGACAAAGGCTTTATAAGAGGAAAACAGCAAAGGGGAAGTGTCAGTTATGGAGAGTCCAAGAAAGAGAAAATAAAATAAAATAAATTAATTGTAGATTCGTATCCAACACGTTATGTTGTGACTTGAAATAGGTGAATGTGATTCAGGGTGATATCTGTTAGATGTTTATCATTGTGCTCTGAATTGCGAAATTAGGTGTATTTTATTTTATGAGAAATAAAGGTTATTTTTTTGGGACTTGATATTAATAATTGTGAGAAAAGAGTCAGATTGAGATCCAATTCCTATTAACAAATAGTTAATATTATAACAAACGTTTTTTCCTTGACTACTCTTTGCAAGGATTATTCTTATAAAATCACCTTTTTTCATCGTTGATAACTTGAAAAATACAGAATTTTCTAATTTTTACTAAAATTGTTCAATAAAATATTTGATCAAATATGTTTTATTATCTTTTGCTATTATTTCAAACTTTACAGTAAGTCTATATCTTTAAAAGGATTAATTTTCAAATAGCGAAGTACCATATAATACTGGTCAGTTGCGCAATATCAAAATTGGAGGGACTGGAGAAAAAAATCCTTTAAATCCCATTTGTTTATAAACCTTCTTAATATTTTGAAGTAATACTTTAATATTTATTTAATACAAATATTTATTTATTATAATAAATATAAAATTTAAGTCTCAAGGATTATCATGATTGAAGCTTGATTATTGAATAGATTATAAAAACGATTTGATATTAGAAGCCTTTTGTCATTAAAATGAAAATTGATTATATAATAATAATTTTATATATGAATATAATCAATGCATTATTTTAATATAAATATTTGTCAGCTATAGCAAAAAATCAATGAATAAAATGCAAAAATAAAAAAAACTTTTTTTTAAATTTCTTTTATTTTACTTTTTCTACTAAATTTATTTTTATTTATTAAATTTTCATCTAATGAAATTTATTTAAAAAGTAACATAGTTTTATTGTTTCATTTGAATAAATTAAATTACGATTGGTTCAAACACTTAAAAATGATTATGATAAAAATGGTGTCAAATTAGATTAAATTTTGATCCTTTACCGAAAATTATGGTTACATGACATTTAAACATGCGACACTTTAACAAAAACAGGTTAACATGCGAAACCTTAACATGGACACACTTTAACATACGACAGATTATCACACATTTTAATTTTGGAAAGTTAAAATGTAAGTGATAATAGGCTAAATAAAGTTAAAATTTACTACATATATGTGCATTTAAAAACGTTACTAACTCGAATTTTTTCGAAAGTTTTCTTAAATAAATGTTCATAGGTACCTATTGCATGATACAATATATTTTAAGTAACAATAATATGAATAAAAATAAAATTTTATGGAGTGAGACCAGAATTTGAACGAAAAGGGAGATACATAACTATGTACATATACATATATACATATACTATGTACATATACTTATATATACTTTCTAAAACAAACCGCGAATAATGTGTACATATTATACAGAAGCCATATACAACATATTAAGGGGATTCTCTAAATATATTGTGTATCTCAAGCAAATAAAAGAATAATATTTTCCGCAAAAAATAACATCAAAAAGAAAAAGTGAGAAATAATTCCTCTTAGTGAGAAACTTTAACCACGCATTGCGAAATTTTGGTGTTAAAGACAAAATCGCGCAGCTGCGAAACCGCGCAGGCCGAGGGATTACTGTAAATATATTTCAACTAATATAAAATGAGTATATAACAATTTTCTAACGAATATTGAATTAATATAAAATTTGGAATTAATATATATATTTACTAAGCAAGAATGAATCTATTCATTGTAAGTGAAAATTAACGAAAATTAACGAAAAGCATTTACTTATACAAAACATAAAATAATTACAAACATTGTTTTATATATAATCAAGCACCCATGTATTTTTTAATTGTGAGAAATATGAGCGATTGCTAGCAAAAACTGAACTACACATCCTATACGATCCTGTAAATCCCGAGATTTCTTTCTTTTGCGGTTGATTGACCCGGAAATTCCCTGTAGAAAGTCATTTTTTGTTTTTGGAGATCCTTTGAGATGCCATTCAAGAAAGTACAGAGCGTAGGATGATAACACTGTAACAAAGACTGGAGCCTAAAATGATATCCTTCTACAGAGTTTGTGGTTTGTGCAATACCATCAGCTGTAACTTGATGTTGATTCCAACACATACTAAATGCTTGGTTTTTCGCAGGAAGACGTGTCTTGACATGAAGCCGTATGTTCAATTCATTCTTGTGTAGTAAAAATATATCTTCCAAAATTAAAATGTGTGATAATCTGTCGTATGTTAATGTGCGTCCATTTTAAAGTGTCGTATGTTAATCTGTCGCATGTTTGAATGTCGGCACACCAAAATTATAATAAAAATACTAGTAAATAATAAGATAATTCCTAATTACGATGTACATAACAAATAAATGGAAATAAGTTCGATTATAAAATAATATTTTTCAATTTCTTGTAAATTAGAGCTTTCGATTTTCAAATGCTTTCATGATCTTCTTTCTAACTTCATTTCCTAATTTGTAATCGATTTACAAATTTTGAAATCTTTTTTATAAAAAATTAATTACTTTTTGTATGAATTTAAAAATTTGAATTGAGTTTTACTAATTAATGTTCTGTTTACTTAATGATCTTTTACATAGTTTTTCCTTTTTGGCTCATTTATAATCATTTCTATATATTTTTAAATCTAATTTCTAAGTGTTAATTGTTGGTTGCTCCTCTATGACAAGAGTTGCCTCGTTAAATCTGTGATTATTTTTGAATTTGTCACCTAAGATGTTTATTGAAATATTCTTACTTTGGTTTCTTGTTAGGATCTAGATTTTCTGTAACTATTTGGTGAGAGTTCATGAGTGTACTTCGAATGTATATTTCATCACCAACATTGATACAGTAGTTTCTTTGGTCGCAGTGACATTTTGTAGTTGGGAATGTCACAGATGAATTTTTTTATAATTGAAACTTTTTTCATACATTTAATATAAGCTTTACGGTAAAGGTTATTTTATTATTTATTTGTTTAAATATTTTATGCTCCTAAATCTATGTTACTATTGAGAAATCATAGTTTATTATTAATATTATTATTATTAATAATAATAATGATGATGATGATGATAATAATAATAATAATAATAATAATAATAATAATAATAATAATAATAGACATAAAATTTTCTACAAAATTTGCCTATGAATACCTTAAATAAATCTGGTTCATAGTCAAATTTTGTAGAAAATATTATGTCACTTATAAAAAAATCAGACGTGAAAAACCAAAAAAAAGTCATAATAATAATAATAATAATAATATAATAATAATAATAATAATAATAATAATAATAATAATAATAATATTAATAATAATAATAATGCCATTCAATATTCATTAAAAGTAATTTTAATATTACTATTGAAATTGAAAGTGTTTGAAAGACTTTAACTAAAATATTTGCAAACGACTGAATAAACAATCTTGTTTGGTATAAAATGACAGACGTAAAATATACAGTGGGTTTGATTTCTGTAACGTTTTCATTTAAATATATGATGATAGGTCATATTTTCATGTGAAAATTTGTAGGATGACTATAAGAATATTGACACATTTTTAGAATGAAGTTTAATAAATGAATTTGATTTAATTTTACTAAATATTAGTGTTTTATTACTTTTATTATTATTATTATTATTATTATTATTATTATTATTATTATTATTATTATTATTATTATTATTATTATTATTATTATTATTATTATTCAAAAACTCACAAAACATTGGCATTAATAAATAAAATAAAGCGCCAATCTAACATATATACTAGATTATATTTCGACAAACTCACTGTCATTGTTAGGTAGATTCAAACATGAAATTTTATAGAATTCATTACTTTTATTTAAACAAATTTCTTCTTTTAGGTTTTCAAATATTTTACTAACAATCATAACTTTTTTTTTGTTTTTATAAATTCCAAGTTTTAAATAATTATTATTTTTTTTAATTTTATAAAATTGAGATTTTAACAAAACTTTAATAAATTATCAATATTTATTCTTCCTTGGCACTACATCTATATTATGAAAGAAACTTTTATTATTATTGTTCATTAAACATTTACTTAATTTAATTATACACTTCAATAATTTAATACGGCAGCTTGATTGGTCTTGACACCAAACCGTGAACGTTTTGTTCAAAAGCTACTTTAGGTTTCAACTTTGTCATATTTAAGAAAATTAGCTATTTGTTTTTTTGCATAGAAATATTTTGTCCGAGTAGCACTTTATCCAACTCTTTTTATTAATATCTTGCAATAAATAAAAATAATTCATAAAAAGCTTGGTATGATTCTTGACATAAACATTCAAGAATTTCTTTGGGAATATCTGTACCCCATGGTCGTCAAAATGTGAAATAGAAATACCAGCAACCAAAATATTTACCAATGCTATAAATCTGAAGATAAGAATGCTTATGCAGAAATTCATATTCTTTGAGTTATATTATTGAAGTGCTACGGCTTTGGAATTGCAGTGCATATTTGAAGAAGCCTTGTCCATCAAGGCTTCCTAGTAATGGGTTGATGAATACCATGTTTGGAAATGAAAGTATTAAAACATTTAGCACTCGAAATCAAAAACGATCTTGCCATCAAACGACATTCGGTTGCCACCATTAATCTGAATGGATTTATAACGGCTAAATGTTTTTTGCAATAAAATTTCTAAAAATTTCAGTTTGTCAAACTATCAATCATTTTTTCTTTTGAGGTGTACTTCTCATTTTTCGAAATTTGAAAATTAATTTATTTGTGAACTTACAAGAGAATTTCAGAGAGATTCCTGACAAGTGAATATGCCCATGATTTTCAAACAGTTCATGATGTTGGTCTGAGTTAGGATTGGAGAATGGAAATATCTCCATGAATAATGAGTCCTTGAAATCACTACAAACGGACCAAATCTAAAGTGGATATTTTTCATTTCTCGAATTTTAATCGCTCCATCGTCATTGAATGGGATAATCGGTGAATTGCAAAGAAATGAAATATTTTGTCGTTTCAAAGTAAAAATATTAATAACTCTTTTAGAAATGTTAATTTTAGCTATTTTTATTTCATTAGTGGATTTATGATGCAAGAAACACTGAATCTATCTAAACACGCATTTGTGAGTAATATACGATTTCAACAGATCTGTCTGGGCTAAGGAGAAGACATTTATATAAATATGATTGTATAAGAGGATATAATAAATTGAAAAATTAATCAACAACAACAAAATGATATCAAAAACGTAAAATTATACACTGAAGATATATATTAAATATCAATTTAATTTGTTTGAACGATGTAAAACCCTTAATAAAAAAGACCTATCGGTTGGGATTTAAAACTCCTTTTAATTTTTGTTGGAAATATTCCAAACTTCTAAAACGTTTGATTCAATTTATATTTTACATCGAATCAAAAAAAATTTTTAGGTAAGTTTTAAGACATTTTGAAGCACCGTAAATATTCAGAATGTTTTTATATTTACAGATAAAACTATTCAAGATTTGTAAACTTTCGATTTTATTCAACATTTTATTTAACAAATTAATGCAATATTTGAGTTGCAAAATTGCTTTATTTTGTTTTAAAATGTGCATTTCTGTTGATAAATTTAGTGGCACTTCTTTTTTTTTCATGCTCATTGTTTAATCTTTTAGCAGTCAACTTTCATGATTTTGAGAATCTTAATTGGAATTCTGAAAGGAACATGTGTAAATATATTAATTTCTTATTTGCTTATGATTTTTGGAAAATTATTATATTTTAAATGATAAATAATATTTTAACGTAATCAGTATTTTTAAAATTAATTAATGTCTATTTAATGTAGTACACAATGTAATTGAAACTGCATCAAAAATAATATTAAAATAATATTTGTGTTTTGTTGGCATTTTTTGAAGCAATGTCAAAAATGATTTACATGATTAATTTGATATTGAAAATTTCCCATTTAGTATAATATCCAGATATTATTCTCTCAATTCTATTACTTTTGGTTAAAATTTTATATTTGACGTTATTATATCTTTTATAATTTATTGAAAAAAATTTTTTTAAAGTTATTATTATTATTAATATTATTATTATTATTATTATTATTATTATTATTATTATTATTATTATTAATATTATTATTATTAATATTATTATTATTAATATTATTATTATTATTATTATTATTATTATTATTATTATTATTATTATTATTATTATTATTATTATTATTATTATTATTATTATTATTATTATTATTATTATTATTATTATTATTATTATTATTATTATTATTATTAGGCTTATCGTTTGTTTGTAGCCGTTGAAAATTACTAATTAAAGTCCAAGTTTATTATTATTTTTAATAGTATTTTTGGTTATTTTATTTTCATTATTTATATTTAATTTTCAAAGAATAAAAATTATATTTTGTCAAATGACATGAATAGTGAAATTTTATTTTTGTCAGAGTTATGCATTAATCAACTGATTATTATTTTATTCTGTGCAATAATTTTAGTTTGCATAATTCCATTACTGTCTAATAATTGGAAAATGTTCCAAAATTTGAGGAAAATTGATTTCCACTGAAATAAAATATCTTAATAATAGGCAGGAAGCGCTTTATGGCATTTGTCATTAGAAAATCAAAGAAATAATTGATAAAAACCGGAAACCTAAAGCTAAATTATTAAATTATTTTAAAATATTTGAAAATTATTTTGACTTTTGAGTCTCATTAAGAATAAATAAATAATTAAAATAATTAATTAATTAAAAAATTAAATATTTTAATAACTAGTCAACCAGTCTAGTATTTATAGAAAATTTATGGAATATATATATACTAAAAATTATTTTTAGGCATTTATTACTTCAAAATTTATTCAAAAGAGTTTTTTTTATGAAACTTTGGTACATTTTAATTAAAATGAGTTTTGATTATTGTATTTAAAGGTTTCTCATCAATTTTTATATTTCACACTTTCCTCTTTATAACACAGATTTTTTAGTGTTGATCAAATTGATTTTTTTATTATAAGATTAAAACAAATTATAAATTGTTTTATAAATTTCTAAATTTGTAATTATATGTGAATAAAAACTTTGTAATGCAGTTTTTATAGGGTTAATAAAACTCGATCAAAGTTGCAGTGAAATTAAATATTTCAGTTTTAATTTATATTAAATTTCGATTTCCATCAACTATTTAAATTAATAAATGAATATTAAATTTTAAATTATTTCCGAAGTCTCTCTCTCACAAAATAAGTTTATTTTGTGAATATCCAAATAGAAAATTGTAAGATTTTTTCCAAGATTTTTTCCTCAAGAAAACTGAAATACTTGAATTGGTGGAAGTTATGAATTTCGTAACATTTTACAACTTCCTAGTCATGTTTATTATATCATATCTAAGCTCTGACATTAAATTCATATATTTTCTACTTTAGCTCTATTGTCATTAATTACATCCGTTTTAAAAAATAGTCATAGTAATGTAAATAATACTTGTTTATCCGAACTTTGTACACTGGTAATATTATTTTTATCATCCTAACCTGTTTTGGTCGCCAAATAACAGACCCGATTATCTGCTTATTTTTGAAACCTTTTAATTCCACTTTTACTTATCAATACCACATGTGGAAGCATTTTTCAGACTTTAATACGATAAAATTATATTCGATTCTAACGATTAGATTATAGAACCAAGTTTACCGTTTCATCAAGAAATATTTGCCTTATAATTTATAAAAGAGATTACAAATAATAACATCTAAAAAGAATAAAAGATCTAATTATCACCAGTGATTTGTCAAACTTATGAAAAAAGGAACATAGCTTTGCAAGGCACAAAGAACTTCTAACCATAGAAAGCAATTTAATTTATAGAAGATTATGTGTTTATGATCATGACCAATTGAGAGACTCACCTGTCAAGCAAGCGCACGATACACATATGGGATTAAACCAGACAACGAACAAGCTGTGTGTAAATTATTGATAGCCTTTAATGCAAACCGATATTTTTATGATTATAAAAACTGTAAGATATGTCAATTCTAAAAATTAAAATCGATAGGCAGTCCTGACAAAGGCCTAACCTCAGATGAATCGGATAGAATTCATTTAGATTTGGCATGTTTCAGAACAGGATAATATATTCTTGATAGATACCTCACAAATTAAATTGAAGCAATATTATGTAAAAATAAAACAGGCACCGTAACCAGTTGTCTTTCTAATAAATTTTCTAGATTTGGACCATCTAACTTAGTCTTAATGGATAATGCCCAGAATTAAAACCAATAAAGTTATTGCTAGAAATAAAAGGATGCAATGTTTTACACTCAATAGTATTTTTCACTAATATATCAAAATATCGAACGAAGCAACAGAAAGAGACGTACAAACCATAAAGACAGCGGTAAAAATATGGAATAAAACAAATCGTAAAATATCGTTTGATTCGTATTTTTTCAAAATATTATTTGGCAAGTATATTTAAATCTCTGTCACATTCAATAACTTACCTGCTGAAAGGCTAATGCGAAAAAAATAAAGGTTTTCGCTAATCTACCCTTGAATTGGTGAAACCATTCATTATAAGAACAATAATATAAAATCAGCGATCAAGGCAGTGCCTGCTTACTATAAAGCTTGATATATAAATCTAAATAATGAATTAATGTTAGCCAGCAATGAACAAATTTCAATAGCCACATCAGTAGAAGAAGAGTCAGAACACGAAAAAGAAACCAATGAGGAAAGAAATCAAATGCCGAAAATGAAAAGAGAAATCCATCGTTCAAAGAGATATTCTGCTTAGAAGACCGAATGTTATATATTTCATATATATTAACATGCTTAAATGCATTAATATTTTTGTTTTAATATTTGTAAATAAATACACATTTAAAATTCAAAAAAATTATTAATCTTAACAATATCCTAAACTGTAAAGTAAATCTAATGGAAGACATCTAAATAAAAATAACTGTGAATAAATAAATTAAAATATTTAAGTGATCTATATTATTGTGAAATAAATGACTTTCGTTGAAAGTTTCTAAATAGTCGATAATTATTGTGGAAAGGTGAAGGTTCCAATAAATACATTGGGTAACTTGATCTCCAAAATGATCATCTGCCGCAGGGTTTATAGTAACTTTATAGTAAAAAACTCACATTCATACTCAAAATAAGAACAGTTGATGGATATTAGTTTTTTGTTATTAATATATTATTTACACTTAAGCAAGAACATTTTTTTAAGAATTCTAATAAAGTTATACTTCCTTTGAAACATCTTCATATATATCTCAAAGTGGCACACATTCACATAGAATGACGAGGCGATAGAGTGTGATAAACACTCTGATATTTATGGAAATGTTTATGTTAAGAGCAATAAATGTCATGTAAACAATGATAAGGAATTAAATTTCTGAATCTAAGGAAGGTTTGATAATTGCCTTTTTTGATAATTATAGTAGAGATATAATTTAAAAGTAATAAAAGGAAGTAGACTATTTTCGATAAAATAATTTCTTAGAAATGAGAACCTGTAAGTAAACAGAATAGTTATGTAAAATATAGAATTATAAATATTATAAAAGATGTATATAATACCAATGGATGAAATGCAAATGATAATAATAAAATTAATAAAATATATTAATAATTTTAATTTTATTTCATGACGTTGGGCAAAATTATGTTTTTTTAAGAATGGTTCTTAAAAACTGTAAAATATAGGAAATGAAAATATTTCATTTGTTTATATATAATCAGTCAACCTTTCGTATTCTCGATTGATACTATCTTTCTTTCTCTGCATCGCAGTCATCCTGTATGAATTTCGCTTTTCTTATCTTTATCTGACTCACTCTTTTACTCTAAATTAATTTGTCCTTCGGCGTTATATGCGAAGAATTACACTTTCCTCTTAATGTTACATTCTCTACTTATATCACGGGCTTCTTAGCGTGTTTAACACTTTAATATCGCGATTGAATATTGAAAATAATTTACCTTTTCATATGAATATAGAGAGATTGGAATAGAAAATATAGAAAGTAAAAGATTAAAAATAATTGATTGTTTTTATTCGGTTTTCAAAAATTTTGTAAATTTGATTTCAAAACATATTCAAAGATTAAAAATTCAGTTTTTAAATTTTTTTGTATTTTTATGAAAAATTAACGAACTAGTTTGTTATTATTTGTTTTAATGAACTTCTTTTTTATTGAAAACCTAAGATTTGCTTACCTATGTTTTAGAAAGATGACAATTTTTTTCAATTTAATCATCAAAATAGTTACAAAGGAAATTAATTTTTATTAATTTTATTATATATTTGTTAATAATATGTTATAATTATATTCAGTATTTTTATCAATAATTATGATCTTTCAAGATCTTTTAAGTTTCAGGAATTCTTCTTAAGAAATTCTCAGTGAATATATTAGTTCACCTGTACAAAGTAGATGTCGGAAATGATAATAATAAATTATTAAGACTAAATATTATTTTCAAATTCTTTTATTTCAATAATTTCAGTTGTTAGGATATTACGTTCACAGTTAATATTTATTATTTTTTATGTAACAATTGATTAATTTTAAAAACATTAAAATTAAAAGATTTTTAATGAAATTTTTAAATTTAGAATTTTTTAAAAATTTTTTATAAAATCCAAATATTAAATAATTTTAAAAATATGTAAAATAAATAAATAATTGAAATGTTATAAATATATTTAATTAAAATTTGCATTATTTTAATTGTTTTAATATTTTTAATATTTTTTAATTAATAGTTTTTTGATTCAAATCTTTAACTATGGTTACAAATAGAGTAATATGTATAGAATTACGATGAATAAAAAATTGATTTAAAACACAAAATTAGTAAAAAATATTTCATAAATATTTTTTTATTACCTTTCATCGGGGAAATTGGAAGTTTATAAGCAAAGAATAAATTCCATCAATTTTTGGTTTTATCATATTATTTAAAGACCATAGAATTTATTTCAATAATTGAACTATCAGAATTTTGTCGCCAACGAAAATTAATTATTAGACATAAACGACATTTGCACAATTGAGTTTATAAAATATATTAAATAATTGAATTTATTATTTCTATATTGTTAACTATATGTTTAAATATTTATTAGGTGAATATTTGTTTGCCAATTCTAATAATTACTTTGGATTCTTTATACTCGTTGGATTGTCATAGTTTTATTTAGAGCTTTTGATTTTTATAATAAAATAATAATAATAATAATAATAATAATAATAATAATAATAATAATAATAATAATAATTAAATAATTATAATAATAACTATTAATATTATTATTGTTATTATTATTATTATTATTATTATTATTATTATTATTATTATTATTATTATTATTATTATTATTATTATTATTATTATTATTATTAGTTAATTAGTGATATAACAAGCCTTAATTAAAGGACCTTTAGAATATGTTTTAATTATATTCAAAACAAAAATGAAAACTAGAGTTTTCAGTTATTCTTTGCAGTTGATAAAAATCGTCTAAAATATCAAAGATATTCAATAAATTTTATTATAAGGAAAATTCAAACTTGTTCTTGTGTTAAAAATTCAATAATAAAAAAATTAATGAAAACTTAATGAAACATACAAAAACGATACGCTCAATTTCTATAATAAAATAAGCATGCAAAACATCTACAAGCTCTTAGATTTTTTAAATGAAAAAATTTTAATGACGTTATATTTTAACAAAAACAACAATAATAATTAAAAATATATTAATAATCGAATATAATGTATTTTTGTTTAAATTATTGTTTATTCATATTTAATAATAATATTAATAATAATAATATTAATTATAATTTATTAAATTATTACTTATTATTTTCCGATGTTAAAATTTACACGATTTGACAATGTTTCAATCACTAAACCAATAACAAATGTAAATAAATAGCCTGCAAAAAATTATTTTTATTTAATGAAATTTAATGAAACATTCAAAAACGATACGCTCAATTTCTATAATAAAATAACCATGCAAAAGTCTACAAGCTGATAGATTTTTAAAATAAAATGTTTTATAATAACTTTTTATTTTCACAATAACAATAATAATAACTAAATATATATTAATAATCGAATATAATTTATTTTCGTTTAAATTATTGTTTATTCGTATTTAATACAGATTTATTCACATTTAATAATAATAATAATAATAATAATAATAATAATAATAATAATAATAATAATAATAATAATAATAATAATAATAATAATAATAATAATTAATCACTATATCTGATTATATTACATGAATATACAATACATTAAGTGATATCCAGTACATTTCACAATAGTATACTAGTTTCGATCAAATGGCTCTCATCAGTACTATGCTGGGAGGCACTCAGATTTCTCTGACCGCCAGCTAAGTGTAAACACAATGTCAAGTAAACACTATTATACACTTATCCTGATGCACTGGACATCATGGTTTCAAGTGAAAGGAGGTTCAAGATAAAGATTCGTCTTATTTACTTGCCTTAAAACCAAATTTTTCTAACTTATTTGATGTCCAGTGCATTAGGATATATGTATAACAGTGTTTACTTGATACTGTTGTACACTTACCTGGCGGTCAGAGAAATCCGAATGCCTCCCGGCATAGTACTGATGAGAGCCATTAGCTCGAAAATAGTATACTATTGGGAAATGTACTGGATATCACTTAAGGTAATAATAATAATTATAATAATAATAATAATTATTATAATAATTATAATAATAATAATATTAATAATAATAATAATAATAACTATAATTTATTAATTAATAACTTATTATTTTCCGATGTTAAAATTTACACAATTTGACAATGTTTCAATCACTAAACCAATAAAAAATGTAAATAAATAGCCTACAAAAAATTATTTTTATTTACCCGAAAAAATATTTATTGGGAACTTGATAAAAATTGATTTTAAATCATAATTTTAATTGGAATCAATAATTTAATTTTCAAGCCTCCTCAGTGCTTTATCGAGAAAATCAGATGAGTCAGGGGGAAAAAATAATCAAAGGAAAAAAAATATTTCCCAATGCCATTGGCCTCAAAAACTCGACTTCATTAATTATATTAAATATTGATAATTTTTTTTATTTAAGTTTTCCTGTCCCAATTTAATGTTGAAGTTAATTTATTCAATTTGATTAAATTGAATTGACGTTGTCATGGAGATTTGAGTAAACAGTAGGATTTGTGCTTGATGAAATTCTTATCAGTGTTAACTAAACGTTTCTCAAACAAATCAAAGCAGAGTCGGCAAAAAAAATGATTATTAAAACAAGATATGATATTTATATAGATTAAGTAAAGATTGGGGAGTAAATTATTGATTTATTAATTCTTTAGGTAAATCAAAAGGAGTTGCTTTTATTCGGTTCGACAAACGAAAAGAAGCAGAAAAGGCAATTGAAATGTTTAATGGGAAAATTATCGAAGACGGCTCAGTTGGCCTGGTGGTGAAATTGGCAAATACTCCGTTCAATTTGCTGAATCCGAAATCAAAATCTGTTCCCAAATCGAGTCCGATCATGTCAAATGGGTCAAATGGGAAATCCGTAGTACCTTCAGGAAAGGTCTCACAGAATATTCCTATCAAAGACATTTCACGGCCTGTCGTGTTTTGCAACAGCCAATCAACCATTCCCGGTATGGTCTGGAGATCTCTTTTCATTGAACCAATCCGACACACTTTCTCTGCGCCAGCGCTGTCTCTTCCAAAACTTTCAAATTTAAAATCTGAGCCTGAATTTGTATGTACAAGGCCCATTCTTTCAGAATCAATATCAAATGCAATCGATTCCTCAAACACTTGCACTTTCAACAAGTAAAATATTCGTTTTTGTAAATTAAATTAAATTAATATATAAATTGATTATAACATAAACATAACAGTGACAGATTCAGTGTCATCATCAGATTAAAACAAAAAACATTAAATGGGTTTTAAATTAATTTTTCGAACCAAGTTATCAAAATATTTCTAAAAATCTCAAAACATATTATTTATTAATTTTTAAAAGAATCGATTTATTAAAAAATAAATTTTATATTTAAAACATAAAAAATGTTTTTATTAAATTTATTATTGTTTTTGTCATTCTTTCATAACATCATTTAACACAGTGCTTCTCATCTGGAGCCCTAAAGCCCAATTTGGGGCAATTTGACTTTTCATTTGGGCAATTTCGAAATTATTAGACTTTTAAAATTTGATAAATCATAATTTTTTCTCAAGTATATACGTCGTATTTTAGGTATATTATGATAGAAACAATTTCTTAGCACTGAAGATATAGCTCTAACCAAGATCTATGTATTGTACTTACATCTTCTCAATGCAATCTTTACCTTATAATTTTGATTTTTTACAAAGATTTTTTTGGCAAAATCTTACCGTTCTCATCATTATATTTGGTTGAATGTGGTTTTAGTGCAGTTAGAGATATATTGCTAAAGAAAACGAATATCCTTCACTCTGTAGCAATCTTAACACAAAAAAATCAAATAAATTTTAAGTGGTCATCTTTTCATTGTTTTTGTTTAATTTAATGATATCGTATATATTAAATCAAGGTATTAATATATAAGAAAATCGAAATTTTTAATTAGGTGCTTGTAAATGAATTTGTTAATTAATTCAAAATCTGGGGTAATTTGACTTTTAAACTCTATCGTTGGGGAACAGATCATAACATGATGAGAAGCACTGATTTAACATGTAAGCTTTTTATATTTTGATAATTTTGTTTAAATAAGAAATTCGAAATCCATATAATCATTTTTTACTGGATGATGACTCGTGAATCAGTGTAAATATATATATCAATTAAATTAATATAATTTATAATAATAATAACACATGAATTGAATAGGTTTAACATTGTTTTTTGATAAATGAAAAACTATATGTAAGACGTTTGATTAAATAAGGTCTAGGAGAATTCTCGACAATAAAAAACTTTTTCAAATTTATCTTTTTGAACTCAACTTTACTTTTTCATGAAAATTTATCAAAATGCATAAGTTCTAACGTCAAGACTTGACTTATAAAACAAATAAATTTTATCACAGTTTTAAACAAACTGAATTTGTGAAATTTATAAAACATTACATGAAAATTATTTTTACAAAAATTCTTTACTGTAATTGAATATCACCTTTATTTTGTATTCTTTCAAAAAAATATCTCACAATTACAAAACATCGAATAATATCAGTCAAAGTGCTCTTCGATGATTGAATGAAGGTAGCTAATTTCTTATATGGACTAAAAATCTTTTCTACGACAAGGAAACAAACAATGTGCTCATTTTGTATTTCGTTTTTGACAATTTATTTGGCTGCTCGCTTCCATTTGATCAGTCTTATTATTAGCTATTTACTCAACCGTCCTTCGCCCAGCTGCATAATTATAATAAGAACTGTGTTACATTTTAATCCAGTGCATCACCTTGTTGGGCACAACGTTCTAAAATTCAGAATATTCCGCAAAGTCAGTCTCTACATCTTGTATAATCTGTAGATAATAAATTTGTCACTAATTTGCTCGTATCTTTTAATACAGTTAGTGAATCACGAAACATTGGGACACTAGCTCCAGCTTCTTGTAAAACAAGATTAAGTCTATGATTGGTACAGTGAATTAATTGTGCTTCGGGTGTTTCTAGAGACTTTGTAAAACTTACTAATTGATCTAATTTTGTATTAAATAAAAAACATCACATTATCACGCATCTGAATCCAATCGCCAAGGTGAAGCATATGAAAAGATATAAATTTCAAGATCTGTAGAAGATTTCCATCGTTATGTACATATTTTCTAAGGATTCCTTTGTCGAATTAGACAGCAGGTTGAGCTGACAATAACGTCCAGGAATCTCTTGATTTGCTTAGCCTCTGAGTATTTGATCTTTTATTTGAGCAATAATTGCTTTTTTAATGCTGTTTCGATTTCTAATGTTCAAAAGACTTCACAGTCACTTTCTTCCAATTACAAAATCTTGTTTATAGAAGGCGTTATCTTGGCGAGAAAATAATATAATGCTTTCATTTTCAGCGTCCAAGCAGGGTAAGAAAAACACTAGATCAGATATTGTTTCATAATGTAACCAATTCCATTTTCTCATGCCACGTTCACAGAAATAAACACTTTGGAAAAGTGATGTTACGGAGTTGAAATGATTCACTAGGGAGAATTATAGAGGAGATCACGGGGTTGCTGGGAGAGGATGAGGGAACGGTATTTTTGATAGTTAAATCAAAGGGTTAGAGCTATGAGAATGCGAAACATTGTGAATTGCCGCTTCTTTGGAATTAATGTAATTGGGGTCATTTTGACCTTCCCATGTGTGATGAGTAGTAGCCAACAAAGGGGCAGTTACCTTTTTATGTACAGCGAGTAAAGGCAACTCCACGTATTATATTTGAAATAATTAGATAGACATCAAGAGACATCGCAATCACGATAAATAGCCTTGAATAAAAGCAAATTATTTGATTAAATGTTTTGATTTTAATTACAAATATTTCTGCAAATATTTTGATAAGTCAAACGAGTAAACCAAGAAATTTATTTCATTTATTTTCCAAAATTCAGATCAAATTTAAATTGATTTGTTTAAAATTATTTTATTTATTAGAAATAATGATAAAATATATTTTATTGAAAAAATAAATATTGTTTTCACGATAAAGTTTTTGTCAATGAAACACTAAAATTTATGAATAGTATTATTTACTTCTCTAGAAGTGTTCTAGAGAGAAGGGAAACTCATACAGGCACATGTCCCTACTAATAGCGTCCCTACTAATATGTCCTAACTAAAAGTCCATGCAATTAGTGTCCCTAATAATAGATCCTCTACTAATAGTGCCCCTACTAAAAATGCAAATAATGATAGTGCCCTTATAATATTGTCCCTACTAATATTGTCCATACTAATAGTTCATACAATTATTCCATAATATTGTCCTTAAAATTATTACCGCTAAAAAAATTGTATTTATACCTTTGAAATTATAACTTGAGACAGCCTCCAACGAATTTATTTATTATCAATTTTTGAAAAGTTAATAAAATCACAACTACTATTAGTAAAATATTTTAAAATACTTTATGTATTTCTCTTAAACTTTTAATTAGTTTCAGGTTTTATCTTCTTCCAAAATTAATGTTAATATTTATTTAATATTTATAAAATTATTAATAAATGATGTAATAAATCTTTGTAGAAAGTTTCAATTGTCAATTTCTTGTTTTTGTTTTTTTTTACTTTCAAGAAAGAATTATTTTTTAATTTATTAATTATTTTGCATATAATTGAAAGCCGTCATTTAATATTATAAAAAAATAATTTATTAAAATTCTTAATTTTTAAAATTTATGTGATAATTAAATTATATTTAATTAAATTAAAAAATTAGATTTGTTTATTATATTTTGATAAAAAATATTTAATTAAAATAAAAATATTTTATATTTCAACAAAAAGTAGAATTCAATTCGCAAAGAGTAACACTTTGTTATTGCAATAAATAGATTTCTTCACAATTAAAGTAACCATATTAACGGTGATTATCATATTAAATTAATAATAAGGATATTAATCCTTATTTATTAACGGAAATATTTTGCTTTGGGGCCGTAATTATCCCATTCCTTGTTTAAATTGTTACAAAGTAAATTTATAAAATTAAAATCTTTTATATTACATCTAAATATAAGTAATATCAAGTTAATAAGTATGATTGAGCAGTGCTTACAACAAATAAAATTGTTTCTTTAGTATAATAATATATTAAAATTCGTTTGCATAAAGGCTTAATATTATACTAAAAGAAGACTCAATAGATTGTCTTTGATTTAATTTTTTAAATATAAATTTAATTTTTAGTGATAATTCAACTTTTTTAATAAACTTTATTATTCAAAGAGAAATGAACGATGATTCACTGTTCTGAGTATCATTTTAAACTGTTCATTATAAAGGGTAAAGATATTGTCTTTATTTTATGAGACTTCGTTTGCTTATACGCATCTTTACTTTTGAATAGTTTTCTTTTATCACAATATATAAAACTTGGTGCACCACATTTTCTTTTAACCTTCAATGTCATTTTTATCTTGCAATTTCACAACATTTGGTGATATATACTTCATCCTAGATTTAGTTTGCTCTAAAATGTTGCAGAATTCTCTACGTTTCTCGCATATAAAGAAGGTCCATAAATGCAAAAATGTTTACCTAAATTACTTAGCCAAAGGAAGCGCTCAACAAATTCACTCTCAGCATCTATTTTTAATTTAAATATATTATTTTTTTATAATTGCTAACTCTAATATTATCTTTTCACCGCTTGCTAGGCTTGTCACAGTTTCGCAATCTAATGATGCAAACTTTTTTTGAAATGAATGATTAAAACAAATAAAGCGGAATACCTTAATCAAAAATCAACAATCGTAATTTGAAGTGAATTTATCGAGTTTTGTTTTAATATAATTATCAGTTGGGTCGGTCAAGATACATTTGCAATCAGATGAGATATATTGCGTTGACATTCAATAACAAAATTAAAACAGACGGGGTTTTCTCCTTTCATTGTCGGCGAGTTTGTCTCAAATACTTGATTAGTGCCGGACTAATTTAATATTATTTGTTTTCAACTTTTTTTCTTTAAATATTTTGAATTACATATCAATACTTTTAATGATATTATAATAATAATAATAATAATAATAATAATAATAATAATAATAATAATAATAATAATAATAATAATAATAATAATAATAATAATAATAATAATAATAATAATAATAATAATAATAATAATAATAATAATAATAATAATAATAATAATAATAATAATAATAATAATAATAATAATAATAATAATAATAATAATAATAATAATAATAATAATAATAATAATAATAATAATAATAATAATAATAATAATAATAATAATAATAATAATAATAATAATAATAATAATAATAATAATAATGTTTTCCTTCAGTTTAATAAAAAGTAAACGTACTTTTTATAATATAATTAATAAATGTCTTAAAGGTGTATTTTATGTTTGTTTTATTACTTTCAACCTCTTTCTGAATTTGTGATTCAAAGAAAAATTGAATTGATAAAAGCGTTTTACAATAATATTTTCTGTAAAAGTCATATTTTCCATAAAATTTTTCATTTAATTTAAAATTCTTGATGAAAATTGAATATTTAAACAAATTTTGGTATCCTCTTTAACACTTCTAAATTGATGTAAATAGTATGCAACATAAATATAAATAATTAATTTACCTTAATAGTTTTTAATATTCCAGTGATAATTAATTAAAATTTGATTAATTTAAATATCGAAAGAATTAATTCACATTTATTTCATCTATCATTTGCATAATAACATGCAATATAAACAAAATACAAATATTGTATTAAAGATGTGTAAGTTAATGGGCTTGTATAACAAAGTTTTCTTTCATTTAATTGAATATGTGAAACTACTTACTTTTCTATTTTTTTATCCCATGAAGAAGTTTTACATGTTTTGCAATTGAGGCCAAAATATAATATTTCTTACATTGATATTTAACTTATTTTCTAGCTAGTATTTCTGGTCATGGTTGACCGCGTCGTGGTCAAAATAGCTTTGAATATTTCAATCCATAAAAATTAATAATTGTAAATAAAATAATTCTGTCATAAAAATCTATAAAATTTTCAAGTTTATGTTTATATTTAAAATATTTTAATTTTTAATATATTTTTATAATAAAGTAAAATGCCTCTCCGAATTATTGTTTTGACGTTGCATTGAAATTCTCAAGTCCATAATAATTAAAAAACAGAAATCACGGTTTCAAACTTAACGTAAAGACTGTTTTAAGTGCAGACAGGATTGATAGAAACATGGAGTTAATATAGAGTTGCTTCACAAATCACCATTTTACAGTAAACTGGAAATTGTTCTCAGCAAGGAAAATTGATCCATCTGTATCAAAATAATCAGTCAAAGAAATTCTGGGACACTGACAAATATGAAAACAAGTCGATCCATCACCCATAAAATGGTCAAAGGAGAACTCGAGTGTACGGGAAATTTGGCAGAGATTAGCAGTGGACAACTCTGCATTCTTGAGTGTAATTGATTGTGGACTAATCAGATTCTCAATCTAGTGAACGTTGAAATCGGAAATGAAATAGACGTTCGTAATAATCTTCAGCTGATATTACTCTAAATACTCTTGTACAATCGTAGAACGTTCCACTTCAACGAAATTAGAAAAGATGGGCGACCTGTTCTTTGTAAAGATGATTTACGAAAATGCCTATAAATTCTTGATGAAACGTTATTGTGGCGAGAGTTCACGGAACAGTTATATGGAACAAGGGAAAATTGGGATGTGACTCAGAAAAAGTATTATTTTTGTATGATATTTTAGATCACAAGTTTTGTGAAATTCACGAGTTTCACAATCATTGACATCTGCATTAAAGATAGGCGATATGAAAGCCTTGAAAAGCTCGAGGTTTTACGCTATAGAAATATGGAAATTTAACGGTTTTGAATTCTGAAACATCAAAGCCCATGGTTGGGAAAAATGATCCTAATAGGCACGAATTGAGAACATCTGATTGAATTCGAAAATCTCCAAACTGGTTAAATGACTACGTTTGAGCTTGTGCTCCAGCGGAGGTGTAATTATTTAAAAGCATATTTTTATAGTAAGTGACTGTAATGAAATATTGTTTTTAATGTAAAACCGTACAAATCAATCGAATTTAACACTTATATTTCTATAAAAATTTTAAATTATCTTTTTTTTCATAGAAATTAATTTCAATTTTAACTCATCAAATATTGGCATAAATTAATTTTCATTTCTGAAATTTACATGGAAATTTATAATTTAGAGAATTTTGTATATTTTTTAAAAATAGTTCTATTGTAAATTTTTATTAAAATTTCTATTTTAGGAAATTAATATTTTTAAATTAATTAAATTTGTTTAAATATAATTATCAAAATTATTCGAATATGACTAAAATTCAGATTATTTTGATTTCATTTTTAAATTAAAATTAGGCAGAATCTTTTAGTTTTTATTAAATAAAAAAATATTTACTTTTAGTAAAACTTTAAATGGAGAATGATTAATTGCAAATAAAAATTAAAATAATTGTAGAATGGTTGGATCATGTAAAATTTAAGTATAAATTTAAAAATCTCATATAAATTAAGTTTGTTTGTTTAAAATTCTAGAAATTTTAAAGTATAAATTTAGAAAATTCTAGAAAAATAAAAAAAAGTTTAAATTTAAAAAATTCATGTAACCCATATATACACAATGAGAAATTTTTAGAGGAGTTGATAAAAATGACAGATTAAGAAACCATCAATTATCTCTTCAGAAACCACATGATAAAAGACAATGTTACCTGTAACGAATGCAATCTCCAAATGATTCTGAAGAAAGCAAAAAAACATTGATGGTTTTCAGTGGAGATACATGAATTACAACTGTGAGAAATAGCAAACAACTAAAACAATAAAGGATAGTAGATTTTTGGAAGGTTTTAATATTCAAGCAAAGTCGGTGCTGAAACGAATATTGTACTGGTCTCAGGGAATGTAACAGTGTGATATCTTGAAGAATGTGAACATTTAAATGCCTACACTTTTTTCTTTGAAAAGGTTGCTTATTTCGAAAATTAAAACATACTTTAAAAATAATGTTATTAGACTTGGTGCATCTGGTGCTGTCGTCCATGTAGATGAGACTATGATTAATCATAAAGTCAAGGCGCACAGAGAAAGATCACCAAATCAACAAACGTGGCTGCTTTGTATAATAGACACATCATTTTCACCAGCTAGGGGGTACATTGAAATAATTCCGGATAAGAGATCAGAAACACTATGGTATTATTTCAAGAGTTGTTAGTTCAAGTTCGACAATATTTTCAGATGAGTTGAAATGTTATATAAAATTGAAGGATATGGACGATTATACTCATCAGACGGTGTGTTACAAGTATAAATTTTGTAGGTAGAGATACAAATGTACACACACACACAAACGTGAAAAATGAAAGGTTTAGAGATTCAACAGGTAGAGCAGCATTCATTAGTGAATTCATGTTTAAAGATTTTTTCTAAAAGGAAACTTTAAGAAAAGTAATTGATCTTCTTTAAATAAATGGATTGATTGAACACAGTTTAATTTTTGTTTATTTTAAAAGTGTTACTTCTTTATTTTATTTTAATTAAACGGGGCCTACATTTTACATGATCCGAAAGGTTCGTTATTTTTAGTGATAATTATTTTAAATTTTAATTTAAATATAAAACGAATTAGTGTAAAATAACTATATTATGTTTCATAAGAAAGTTTTATAATTTGTAGGCGAAAAGAATAAATCATGGTAGATTTGTTTTAAATCAATTAATTTATTATAAAAATGAAAGAATACAACTAGTAAAAGATTTCTGAATTATTTTATTTGGAAAAGCATTTAAAGTCAAATAAAAATGCTTACAAAATCTCAGTTTACTCTATAAATCTCTTTATTGATTATTATTATTATATAAAAATTGCTAAAAGAATTTTGATTTTTGTAAAAATAATTCTTTGATAAATGAGATTTATATATGAATTTTGTTAAAGTTTTTGTTATTCATTTTTCTGGTTAAATTTTTTTTGAAGACTTAATAAGTGAAAAGGCAAAATATTAACACAAAAACAGTGCCAAGTGACATAAGTTACTTATAAATGTTTAATAATAATAATAATAATAATAATAAAAATAAAAATAATAATAATAATATAATAATAATAATAATAATAATAATAATAATAATAATAATAATAATAATAATAATAATAATAATAATAATAATAATAATAATAATAATAATAATAATAAAAAAAAAAAAAAATAATAATAATAATAATAATAATAATAATAACAATAATAATAATAAAAAAAAATAATAATAATAATAATAATAATAATAATAATAATAATAATAATAATAATAATAATAATAATAACAATAATAATAATAATAATAATAATAATAATAAAGTCTAAAATTTTAATTCAACTTTATTTTTGACTTTATTATTAACATTTATAAGTAACTTATGTTACTTGGCACTGGGTTTTGTGTTAATATTTTGCCTTTTCACTTATATTTATATATATATATATATTTATAAATTTATATATATATTATTAATATTGATATTTCATCGTTCTCGGTTGATCGTTTCAATGCGATCATAATATTTCCGATATTTTTAATTTCATTACTCAATTGATCCAGACTTCTG
The DNA here is from genome assembly GCA_022537955.1 of Schmidtea mediterranea. Lineage (NCBI taxonomy): Eukaryota > Metazoa > Platyhelminthes > Tricladida > Dugesiidae > Schmidtea > Schmidtea mediterranea. The sequence continues at coordinate 136,119,442 of CM039680.1, forward strand.
GATTCAAGATTCAATTGTCCGATAGCGATAAGTCAATTAAGTCCTTTCATTTTCCAAACTTCTTTGAATGACATTGAACGGATGCCAATCATGAGGAAGCGAGTTTAATTAAGTTTTTCCATTTTTTTCGTCAGTTTTTTTATTAAAATATTGATTTATGATATTTAATCAATTGCTCATTATTATTTATAAAAATAAAAAATAATAAATTCATCTGATTCTTATATAATACATAAGTTTTTCTTTGAAAGAGAGGTTTCTTATTAATCTTTAAAAAAATATTTTTTTATTTGTTTTAAACAATGTGAATCGAATCCTTTAAGTGATATTTTATCAAATTTCAGATGAAAAAAAATTAAACATCATCAAAATAAAATTTGATTTTTCAATTTTTTTATATTTAAAAACAAAAGAAAATATTTTTTCAAGTTAGTTTTACTTTATTTAACTACAATTAGGATTCTCTAAAAAAAATAAAAAGGTACCGGAAGCATGAGTTATGAGAATTATTATTAAGAGATGGTGAACGATTCAGGACAATAATAAACATAAAAGCATTTTTTTTGAAAAAACTAGTAAAATTTACAATCAAGTTTAGATCTAATTTCATTTCATTTTCCTCTAAAGAATCTAATAAATGTTGAATAATTTAATGGAAAGGTTTAAGTTAAGGATCATCACTATACATATTGTTAGAATTTGCTAAAACATCTTCTAAATTATTTTGAATAACATTTGCATTAAAAGAATTAATATTCAAAAACATTATTTCTCACTCAATGTTTAATATTTAAACAAACTTTCAAGCACTGAACCAAATAATTTAAAAACAATTTATCAGAGAAATTCAATATTTAAAATTTTAATAAAAGTTAAATAATTTTATATTTTAATTTTAATCAAAGCTAATTATGTCAATCTATTTTAAAAATTCATCAAAAATTAGATATTATAAGTTTAAACATTTTATTAATAAAAACTGATTTTATCTTTTTTAATTATTTAAATTCATTTTAAATCTCTCTGGCAAATCATCCGAAATATTCAATTTTCTGCTGAAAACACATTACCTATACTTTACAGTTTCATATTTGTATTGAGCATTTGATACCTGTTTGTGATCGGATAAAATAAACAAAACCTGTAAAGGATCCCATACTTTCGCTATATTTTTTGTTGGCAATTTTCCTAGAATTCTGTCAGGTATGTATTTGGCAAATAAATATGATATTCATGTTGTATCATAGGCATTTATAGTTCTAATGAAGAATTGTTTTACAAGACATATTTATGGCATAGAACACAACCAAATTATTACAATATAGACAACATGTATTTATCAACGGGTCGTGACATCTTATCTAATAATAATTGGTTTTGATAATTGTGAAAGTTTTGACACTGCAATAAAATACTTAAACAAAATCTATTCTAATAAATGTATAATAAATGTATTGTTATGGTTTCTCGTAGATAACTAATGTTCTCCACCAGGACTAGAAAATTTCGATTTGAGAATTAAGATTTTTTTCACTTTAACGAAGGGAACCTTTTTTAGTAATACTCTCCAAAAACCTTTTTCCAAATAAAAGTGATACAATTTCTATATTTTCCGAATATAAAATTACAAAAAATAGACTAAATTATCCTAAATTGTGCATAAATAATTCTTTTAGCGAATACTGATCTAATTTCAAAACGGTTTTTACAGTTAATTTACTTTTTGTATTAAAAGAATTTTTAACAAATTTCGTGAAATTTGGATGTAACTTAACGCCTTGCATAAGAGAACATAAACATTGAGAAATATTTGTAGAGATTTGTAATAATAATAAAAAATACTAGTTTTGATTGCACCTTTATATCGTAGCCGTCTATCACAGCGCGATTTGATTGGTTTAATAAATGCATGACTCATCCATAGAATAGATTATTCTATGCGTAATGAGTCGATGATTGATACAACGAGTTACCCAGGAGATTAAACAATAACAACAAATCATTGCCAATCCATGTTTCTTGTCAAAAATAATCCCAAAACTCTTTGAATTAAATTTAATAAAATACTAATTAAATTATTGAACAATTTTATATATGCTGCTACTACATATAAATACAGTTAAACAATCGTGACTAATTATAATATATTCACCAATAACGTTAAATAGATTTTCGAACGAACATTTGGTTAAACAAAATTAAAAATGGATCAGTATATAATTTTTATTATTATTTAGAATGTCTAAATATTAGTAGTTAACACGTTGACGGACAGTAGGAACAAGCGAAGTTCGAAAATTGACACTATATGTTTTTGTGATTTTTCACAACCACGTGCATACTGAATCTGCAACTCGTATAACAGGTGAAATATGAACTTCAACCTAAAAAGATGTTTTCAAAACACGACACTATGCTTCTACGTATACGCCAGTAAGTGCACATTTGTGCTGCTATAGCAGTAGTGTCTAAAAACGACCGTTTCGTTTTGGACGGCTATAGCAGTCATGCCACATTGTGAACTTCGCTTTGACGGCTATAGCCGCAATTGTCCGTCAACGTGTTAATAAATGTTTTATACTAATGAATTTGGCCAGAGTCGTCTTATTCATAACGCTATTTGTACTCAGCACGGAGTAGCCAACAGAATTGAAGCGTTAGTGAATAAAATAAATTTTTTAATTTTGTTATTCAGTAATCTCTGATTCTAATCAAAGAATATACGATACATTACGTGATATCCAATACATTTCCCAATATATACTAGTTTTGAGTTAATGGCTCTCATCAGTACTATGCGGGAGGCGTTCATATTTCTTATCGCACCAGGTAAGTGTATAACAGTGTCAAGTTAACACTGTTATACACTTATCCTGATGCAATGGACATCAAATAAGTTTGTAAAGTTTGGCTTTAAGGCAACAAAAAAGACCAATCTTTATCTTGAAATCTCCTTTCACTTGAAACCATGGTAGATACAATCTAACCTCTGCGAACTACAATTTCAACACCAAAACGGTAACAAGCTATCAGACTACCAAAACAAGACAAACATGAAAAAAGTATTTATCCTCTTTATCTCACATGTTGTATTGTCCTTCCAAAAACAATCATTAAAACAAATAATATAGGAACCATAAAATATAATATAAATTTGTTTATCTGTTCAATCTATTTTACAAATATCAATATATTTTTACAAATAATTCAATCAAAATTTGTTTACTTTACCTTAATTATTATCAAATGTCGACTAGTACAAACTAATGGAAAAATTACGATATCAAATATTTATTTATGATTTGATTGAAATTATGTTGTTTTTGTGTAGAAATATTTCATTAATTAATAATTGTTTACTAACAATTGCTATATAGTCAATAAATTATATTTTATTGAATATAATGCATATACTGATGAAATATAATTGCAAATCACTTCATATAAGGAACATCATTTATAAAAAGTAATATCGCAGCAGGGGGGAATAAAACGAGAAAGGAATAGAGGGAACGCTGCCTAACTTATTCAAATATCTGAAGGAAATTATGCTACAAAGTCATAGGAAAATGCAATCCACATTTAAACAATAAAAGGGTTTTGTTTTATCACAGTCAAATGTTTGCACCGATTTCTCACAAAGAAATTGTTAAATCCTTTCATTATGGAGCTGGTATAAATAATGGAAATATATTTTATAAAAACTTACATTTTAAACAATTGTCTTTATTATTTCCTGCAAATTTTATTTCTTCAATTTCCTATACAAAGCTTTAAAACATTTTTTATTATATAATGCTTTTGTAATTAAATAAAAAATAGTCGAATTGCAATTTTGATTTGTTTATTGTTCATTTAAATATCCTTCTTTGACTTCAACAATTTTCAAATAGTATTTGTTTAAATGTTACATTTTTTATGCTCTTAAAACTTTAAATAATTCAAAGATTCTCCAATGATTATTATTTTTAAACTAACTAATTATTTCTTTTATGTTAAAATCGCTATTCTGGAGAAATAAATGAAAATGCATGGTCCAGGTTAGATGTGTAAGATTTTTCTTGATATAAGATCTTTGTTTGGAATACGACATCGCATGCTACCCTTGTTTACCTTTCTCGAGACATGAACAGATAATTCTTTCTCTCCTTATTTCATATGGGAAAATTCCTTTGGTATAAGTCGAAGGATCTGGAGCGGACTAAGGACGTATGCCTAATAGTATTGTAGACTATTTTGCCACTAAAGTCAATAAAATTCCTAGAAATCCAAATAAAAGGTTTATTTTTCTATCCTTAAAGTAATATTGTTTCCAAAATAAGTTGTTCAAATGAGAATTTGAAAGAAAATAAGTGCAGTAATGAATACATATTTTTATAGATATAAATGATTCATTTATGTCAGAGAATCATTTATGGAGGCGGAAACAAGCGTTTGGTGGAGGGAGATAAGCATTTAACTTTATATTTCAACGGATTTGTTTTATGGCTTGTTTAAAGACATCTTCTAATAGTATTAATTCGTTATAATAGAAATATAAATACTATAAATACAAAGATACGTTAGCTTGAGATGCATTTTACACTAATATTAAATATTTCCGCCGGAAGCACTAGGCCCTCCACAAATTAACAACAAAAACTTTATAAAATAATTTTTGTTTACATGGCAAAAATAAAAATAAATTCTACAATATCGTAGGTGAAAAATAACCGATTAGAATTATGCATAAATTACAAACAACAATTTCTAAAAACAAAAATTGCAGTTCAACCAAAAATAGAGCAACATCACTAATAAAGTAACAAACATCTTCATAGTTTTTTCAGAGATTTTTCAGTTTGATTAAAAATATATATTAAACAACATCGAGTGCATGTTTTGACCGTTTATCAGTCATTATCAGAAATTCGTAACCCAATTAACTAATATTAGTCGTTTTCAAAATGTATAAAAAGAAAATTTTATTTTTTGAAAAATAATATAAAATAATTTTTAAAAATGTAAAAATCATTAACATTTTTATTCTATAAAAATTAGAAAAATGATAATAATATTTTCGTTTATAAAAATAATTTTATATAATTAAAAATGTTTATTTTTTAAAAACAATAGTCTTAATAATACAATAATTATTTCATACACTAAACTTAAGTTACATGGCTTATTATATTTAATTATGTATCTTGCCAAATTTTTTTGTACATAGTGCTTTAACTTATATAACTATATAAAACAATATTTTCATTTTAATATAGTATAAAAAATTATGGAAACTAAAAAGTAAGAAAATAAACAAAAATGCATTTCCAATAGTCAAAATGACCTATTTTCTTAAGATTGGTGTACTAAATATGCTATTCCTAAACTAACCAATGCTTCAAAATGATTTCTTGGTAATTAGAATGTTAACTAACATATTTTCATCAATCAAACAGAGAGATTTGAGCTATCTGTCACAGCGCGATTTGATTGGTTAGATAAATGCATGACTCATCCACAGAATAGATCATTCTATCCACGTTTCTTGTCAAAAATGACCACAAAACTCTTTGAATTAAATTTAATAAAATATTAATTTAACAAACATGAAGTTATTAAACTTTCAATAGAAATAAAGTTAAAGCGCATGGAATAATTAAAGTTTTTTAAGAAACACTTTTTGTATTTGATTCAAACTTGCAAAGTCCAGTCAAATAATTACAAATTTAATATGTCTTCTTAAGAAGACATTTGTTATTTGTATAAAATTATAAAACGTTATATTTGGAAAGGTGCTGTCCAACCGTCTTTCATTTCGAACTTATTTGGGTAGCTTATATATGGCTCGCCTAAAAACGGATTTATGAGTACTTTTAGATTTATTTTCATTCTTTATTCAGAATCAGTTAGTAATAAAATGGCACTTTTCTTACAATTCTAATGATTTTCAAAAAAATTCATAATTTATTTTACTAATTAATAATTATTGAAAAATGTTCTTCAAATACAAAACGGTTGAGAGTTGTATGGGCACTAAATAATGGAAAAAAGACACAATTTTATGAGCCAGCGAGAAATTTTAACTGATCTTGCAATTCGTTTAAGAGATTTAGTTATTGAATAATAAAATTTAGTGCATGCAATTTTTTTTAATTTTCTAAAAATATGAAAAAATATTAAGTAAAACTATTTTAAAATTACAATAATTATTATGATTAATATTACTCTCTTCATCAACAGTACGCCATTTCATCCGTCACTTCCAATTCTACCTTTAAGTGCACTGGAATCTTTCAATCAAAGCACATTGACACCCGTCGTTCCGCTAACATGTATACCTTGCACAACTCAAACGACAGCATCAATATCTGACTACGGGTTCAGGAATTGGATCATTTTCGTCGAAAATCTCAGTCCCGATACTACAGATGACAATATATGGCAATTATTCAATCCATTTGGGGCGGTTCAGTCGGTTTTTCTATCTAAAGACATGGTGACAAATTCATGTTCTGGGTACGGATTTGTTCAAATGATCAATTACAATGAAGCAGTTATTGCTGTCCAGTGTTTAAATGGGTATAATTTTTTTTAAGTATTGTAAAATTCAAAAATATAGTTTTTGGTCTTCTTTTAGACTCCTACAATATTTCTTAATTTTCATTAATTTTTCTATGTTAAAAGTGAACCAAGTCTATTTCGGAAATAACAAAATTTTATTTTTCATGTATGTTTAGCAAACCTAATTGGATAATAAATTTATTTTATATGTAACTAAAAACACAAAGTTGTCTGCTAGAACTTATGGATAATTTTAAATTTATTGAAATGCAAATATTTTGTTTATTTGATTGTAAATTCCATAAACATTGATAATCTTAATATATGGTATCAACTCCCGAATATTAAAATTATTTAAATGAATAAATTTTATTTTAAAAAAACAAGCATGAATAGCGTTAGTTTTTATTTACAAGGCATAAAAAGTATTGAATAATTCATATCCAATATTTATTATTTGAAATATATTTTTTTGGAGATTTTTATAAGTTTTAAAATTTTTTATTATTTTAAATGATTATTTTTCCTAAATTTCTGTAAATAATTTTTTAATTTTATCAAATCTTATTTTTTTTAAAAACATTTAAAAATAATTTTTATTATTACTCAAATTAAAACACATCAAATTAAAAATTTAATAGCGGCACACAGTTGGCGTGTTCCGCTGCTATAAACAATGAAAATTAATATAAAGTAATTAATTTTATTAATTTTCAACTTTTGTTTAATTTTAAAATGAGAATGGGATATTTTTTTTCTTTCAAAAGGCCGATAAAATGACAGAAATTAATTCCAACAAAAAAAACCTCTCTGTGCTCATTTGCATACATTTTCTCAAATGCAATAAGTATTTCTGACCAAATTTAAACTGGCAATTTGTAAGCAATATCAATCAAAATAATGAAACGACCGATCAAAATTTTAATTTTTGTCAATTAAAGATTTCTTTGAACTAAATGACAGATTTTGCCCCAACAAACCCACCGAAATCTGGGTAAGTTTAGCAAGTGTGACAATAAATCAAAAAAATACGACACTGATCAGACAAGCAAATCGAAGAAACTAATCAAAGATAATAATGTTTGAGTTGAAAAGAAAGTGACATTTTAAATTTGAAAATAGCGCGACAAACATCAAAAGAAATTTTAGAAAAACCTAAAATTCCAAATAACAGATATTGGAATGTTGACAAAGCCAAATAAACAAAATTAAAAAGTAAATAATATACGTTTCAAATATCATTAATAATATTTATTCTAATGATTATAAATATTGTTTTATTAATTTTATTTTAATTGGTTCGATTTGAATTGCTAATAATCGTACTAAATATTATGAGTAATTATGAGATTGATCTCGCTACACAGTTAATGAACCAATCAGAGATCTAGCATGATTAGTAGCGTTCACTATGCACCAATGAGCACCTTTCAATGGTTTTATCGATTTATTACAAATCGGTGAGATATTGATACTGTTCGCATTGATAAAATTGATAGAATTCCCAGAACTTGGTGTTATTGTCAATGAAATCGCAGACTAATAATTATCAGTAGTAATTCAAATTAAACCGTATAAAGGACGAGATTGTTCCAAAAAATATTCACATCTTTTTATATAAAAACAATCTTTTTCTTTGAAAGATTCTTTGATTAAAGAAAACTTTGAATAATATACAAATTGATGAAAGATATATAAAAATATCTATTTTTTAATCTTTTCATTTCCAAAAACATATTCCAACCCTATTTTGTGTAAGTCATAAAGTAATTTTGGCTATTGAAGTGATGCATATTTTAGCTTACAATTAGCTGGCAATTGTTATATAAAATTTAGTTTTAGAAAAGCAGGAGATTAAAGAATGATTATGTTGTCTTTATGCATATCGAAATAATTAAATAACAACTAAATTAAACTACGTAGTTAAAACTCTACCTTTTTCACTTCATTTAAACAAACTTAGCGATTTTCAATATTAATTATGACTAGTTTCAACAATAAAAGTTGACATCCATTTAATGATTACAATGAGTATAAGTATTAATCATAAAATTACTACTATTTTTATTTAATTCATTACTATGTTAATCACAGAGGAAACACAATTTCAAAAAATTTAAAAACGTTCCTTTAAGTCAAAGAGGTACGATTAGAAGTTGTAAATATTAACTAAATTAGTTACTTATTATTAAAACATAAAATTTTTATAATTTTTATAAATAAATGTTTTGATTTGCATGGTTTTTTAGTTTTTCTAAAAAAAAACTGCAGAAAAAAAATCTTAGGATTTTGTTACTTATTTGTAAACTTTTATTGTGAAATAAAATAAAAATTTCCTAATAAATTTTCAATTATGTGTACAAATTTATCTAACAATATTGTTTTGTTACAAAATATACAGAAAAATACATAAATTTTGTTTATTTAGATCAGTTTTCTAACCTTTGGTAAACTGATTTGTCGCTAAAGATTTGATAGGAATCGAAAAAACTCCTATCGAAAGGTATTTTGATATGATGTAACATCTGTACTCACATTTAGCGCTAAAATATAATACATCTTTAATTATAAATTAAATAAATATTTATTAAATGTTATCATTTAAACAATTCTAAATGCCCTTTGCTTTATTTTACTTTCCCACGGAGTCCCAATGACCAGTTCTACTACAAGTGTGATTTGAGAAAATGTTAGAAATTATGGAAATAACAGACAATTGAATAAAATGAAAATGTTTTACAAATTACGCAACTGCCGAATTCAGATTTGTGAATTGCAGAAATCTAGACAAATAACATTACGTTAATCTTGCCACTTTATCCTATTGTCATTTTCTCTAATACTCTGTGACAAATCGCATGATAAATGATTTTGTGAAATATTTTTAATGTTAAAATTCTCATTAATATGAAGTTAGATTTTCAATAAAAGTCTGGCAAAACTGACTTTAATTTATGAAATATACAATTCCTTAAAATTTCAAAATCAGTTCTCGTCTTTTTTGACCCATTGTTATCAGGTTTATTCAGAATTTTATTAAAACGCCATCAATTATATTAAAAATGATATTTTTTATTAAAAACAGCATTTGTTTGTTTCATTTTTATGTTTGCGTTAGATAAATTTTTATTTTATCTAATTAATAAAGTCAGCTTTAGTCATAATAAAAATAATAATAATAATAATAGTAATTATTATTATTATTATTATTATTATTATTATTATTATTATTATTATTATTATTATTATTATTATTATTATTATTATTATTATTATTATTATTTTATTATTATTATTATTATTATTATTATTATTATTATTATTATTGTTATTATTATTATATTAATTGAATTGTGTGCTAAGATTGAAAGTTTGTATTTTCATATTGCCCAATCACTGAGAAATTTGAAAGTTAATTACGTTCATATTAAAAATACATATAAAGAATAATTAAATCGAAAGTTTTTTTGCAACTAAATTTTTGGATTTTACTCTAAAAAAGTGTTATATTAGATATTGCCAAACAAGGAATCTTGGCAATGTTAGTGGGAGAATGCAAATTATCATTCAAGGTATGGATTGCATTCATGAATTATGGACATCATTTTTAGTGCTTTAAATTTATCGAATTTGAAAAGACATTTTCTTATTTGATCTAAAGCTCATAATACTAAGGCTTCTTTTTCGAGATTTTCAATTTGGTTTTAATTTCTGATTACATAAACATATATACATACATCGCCCTATATGTTTTGACCATTTATCAGTCATTTTCAGGCAAGAAATCACAAATTTCACAAATTTTATAGCCCCATACAATTTTTTTGTATGTGCAGACCCACTAATAGGCATATTTCGAGATTTTTTTAATAATTTTGTGTGTGTTTTCAATTTATATCAACTACAAATCCAATCCCATAAGAATAGTTTCCCAAATTCAAATCAAAAAGTCCAGTTTTAGTGGATAGTTAGAAAACGGAAAATTCATTTTTCTTGATCGATTAAAATTATTGAAAATAGGGAAATTATTTCTTTTCTAATAAATATTAATCAAATAATAATAAATTTCAAATTGAGAATATATTAACCCAAATTCAAGAATATATTCCAGGATTTTTCAGAAAACTAACACAAATTAAATTTTTAAAATTCAATGAGAAAATAATATTTCTAGAAACTTCGTACAATAAAACAAATCACAATTTTCAAAGAAAATCGATAATTTGGGCATAGGCCTGTACAAGGAAATTTTATATTTTATACGGGCATACGGGCTCCATGACGGGCCACACCGGGCATTATTGGACTATGCATTACATAAAAAATGCTCATACATAAAATATACATCAAGCCACGATGAGACAAATCACATATAACATTTATAGAAAATCAATAAATTTATAACACTTTAAACACAATAACTCAACTTGAGGTTGTTTGTAAAATAGTCAGTGAGATAAACCTTACACTATAGAAAATAAAAAAGTGACAGAAAAATAATAAAACATGTATATAAACTTTCAACTTGTAGCCATCCGAAGTTGCGACAAACCCCTATAGTAAATTAATTTATAGACATTTTTGTAATATTTTTAGAAAAAAAATGGCTGAAAAAATTTTTCATTTAAATTTTGGGATTTCTGCTCAGAATTTTCAAGTAAATGAGGATGTATCTTTATAAAATTTACCCTTAAAACTAAAATTAATTTAATATTTCAGACATTACTGTCGAAAAAACTAAACCTGAGATTCGAAAAAAAGTATAAATTGTAAATTTTATTAATAAGTTTTAAAAAATAATCATAAACCCAATTATTTTGAGTACATATTCAAAGATTTTTTTCAAATGATGTATAAAAAATATAATTATTTAATCCAATCAATAATTTTTATAACCTCAAAAATAATTTAACTCACTTTTTTGAAAAATTTCTGAAAAATAAGTCATAAAATAAATCATTTCCTGAATATTCATAAACATTATTAATAATAATATACATGAGCTTGTAGATGAAAAGTTATAATTATAAGCTTGAATAAGGATTTAATTTTCTTGTAAAATCATAATTTAACTCTTAAAACTTTATAACTTTAAACTTTAACTTTAAAAAATAACTTGCTTGAAATCCATTGATTTTTCACTAAAAATAAATTTCAACAAGTTGATTATGTTCAGTGGTGCTGTGCTAATTTTTGTTTACCGGAACGCGTATAAATAATTATATAGACAGGGCCGATCCTGGGTAGGTGGCCGCTCTGTGCGGTCTCATGTCCCAAATTTAACGACGGGGGATGATTTTTCATGATAATCCTGGTGGCGACGTTTTTTAAAAGTCTCAATGAGACCTAAAAAAAACGTAATAATAATACATATAAAAAATCGTCAAAAATTAGAAAAAAAAATCAGCAATTCTTTTTAAATTTTTTTTCAATACGTCAGCCAATTCTCGTTATCAGAAATCATCTTTAGTTCCGGAACGCGTTCCTGTCCAAAAAGGAAGTACCGGAACGACGTTCCGGAGCGTTCCGGCTCGACAACACCACTGACTATGTTTCAACTTGTATTATAGCGGAAGTTATCTGAACTTCGCTTGGTGTACACGTGACAATATAGGCATTTAAAAAATTGCAGTAAATTTTTAAGTAATTTAATTGTTAAATAAATTTACTTTACAAAGTTTCACGGTTCGATAATAACTATCCTCATTCATTACTAAAAAACATTGCAAGGCATCTTAAATATTAACCACAAGCACATATAAAACAGATAAATAATTTTCATTGTTTGGAAGTGATACAATACATTGACTCAAAGTGTTTCAGTCAAAGAAATGATTAGATGACAATAAAATTTAAATCTCCTTTTTTAAATTTCTTTATGACGCAGATATCGCATAAATCTTTTCTTGTCTTTATTACAATGCCTATTTAGTATTGTCTTTGTTACAGAAAAAATAAAATTTAGCTCTGTCCATTAAACTATAAATACCCATAAAATAATTTTATAACCTTATTATTGACAATTTTAAATAATATACATTTTTTTAGATGTAAATATATTATTATATAAAATTTTAATGAAGGAGTAAACAAATCGCACACACAGACACAAGAAAAATCTACAGATGCGATAGACCGGCCAAAATAATAATCGTTTTCCATATTTAATATAATTGTGCTTTTTTTCTAAAATAAACATTTTAAATAAAATTAATTTATTTTTTAAAAAAGAAAAAAATTATTAATATTTTTATTCTATAAAAATTAGTTTGAGAGAATGCAAGTAATTTTTACGTTTTTAAAAATAATTTTAAATGTTTAAAAAAAATTTATAATTATTTCATACCTCAAATTTAAATTACATGGTTTATTATATTTAATTATATATTTTTCAGTTTTTGATACTTTTAACGTAGAACAATTTTTACAAACTGCCAATATTTTTTCTGTACAGGATGCTCAAAGCTTTATAACAAAATAAAACACTATTTCATTTTAATATATTCAAATTTATTAATAAAATGTATTTCAAAAAAGAAGTGTTGTAAAATGCAAAATATGAAAATCGAGAAAGTAAGAAAATACATAAAAATGTGTTGCCTGGAGCAATAATTATTTCTCAAAGGCAAAATGACCCTTTTTAAAGATTACATATGCTATTTCTAAACTAGAAATCAAGAAAAATTAAATTTTTAATTAAATATATAGGGAATAGCCCATTTTAGGACGTCTGGTATATATATATTTTAAACAAAAAACTATAAAAATATTTTAATATTATTATTTGTAATTTCATCTTTTCTAAAAAAAATACTTTTCGTCAAAATTTATGCAAAGTAAAATATTAAAATTAAAAATGTGTTACATATAAATATAAGAAAAAATAAATCGTTTTTAATGAAAAACCTCTTGAAAAACTACATTTTGCTTGAATTTTCTCTGGTTATTCAAAAATCTTCCTTGATGTGGATTGGATACACCTCTACTTGACTTGCTACTCTTGATCGTGAAAAAGCCACATATTTTTGGTCGTGTGAAAATACTGCTGTCTCCAAATTGATACCAACGTGATCAAATGGCGGACCTTGAGCCTTGTTTATTGTAATAGCATGCTTTATATTAGTTATACTTTACATCAGTTTTATTGATGAACTAGTCATTGAAGTCTAAAATATGCCTATAATTTACCTAAAGCACAAAATTTTCATAAAAATCCCACCTTCCTTAAAATATGGTAGATAATAAACCAAAATATGCCTACAGGTTTCCACTTTTATACTAAACATCTATGCAAAATTTCAAAGGGCTATCTCAAACGGTCTAGAAGATAAAAATGTATAGCGTTTTAAAGTGAGTCAGTCAGTGATGATAGTAAATATATATATATATATATATATATATAATATATATATAATATATATAATAAAAATAAAAAAAACATGATATAAAACTCAAGCCAAAATTCAGTAATTAAATATTTGTTTTTTTGAATTTTAATGATTTGTTTGATATTTCTTTCATGTTGTGCGAGGTAATTAAAATATACATTTCTATTAATTAAATTATTAGAACATATTTTGAAAATATTTTTTTCATGACATAGCTGATTTTTCAATCTAAATTTTAATGTTTTCCCTTGTTGAAAATTTAATTTATTTTTCAATTCAAAATTTAATCAAATTTTCAAAAGAAATTTCAAAAATATCTGTCCCTATGAATAAATAAGCAGATTAAAATATATTTTAGATGATTAAAATTTGTTTGCGGGTTTTTTCAAGTAGAATTTAGTCGCAAATCGAGATTCATGTTTATGGTAGGAAAAATGTTTAGTAAATAAATTTAGGATTTAGAATTGAAAATGTCAATGAAGTCACATTTTTGTATGTTTGGAAATGTTATTAAATATCTTTTTAAATAAAAATTTCTTTTGAAAAAAAATTCATGGCTTTGACTTGATTTATTCAACTTTTACCGGATTTAGTTTATAACACTTGAAAAGGGTGGGTAAAAATTCATATTTTTTTAAACACTCTTTTGATTTTTATTTAGATATAGTAATTAGTTTAACAAATTTTTATTTTTAGCAAAATATGAAATTTCGTTTGAAATTACTAAGTCTACTCGAACATCGTAGACATTGAACTATGACACAAATATTTAGTTCAGTCGACTTCTGTAATGTCTAATAAGAACTTTTAAAGACGATTGTACACTAGTACCAGAATTTCCTATAAAACTTTTCAATGTTTTATATCTGGAGGAACCTAGTTATTTTCATATGTTAATGATCCAAGCTGTTCCTTGATATTTAAATGGAAAGAAACAATAAGAAATTTTCAGGGAAGTGATAAGCGTTACAAAGAATCTTATGAAATTATGAAAAATATAATGAGAATAGCGATCACAATAAAATTTATTTAAATAAATAGTAAATTTTAGTAAAAAATTGAAAACTCAAAATAGTTTGACTTCGATAAATAACAATATTAATAATAATAATAATAATAATAATAATAATAATAATAATAATAATAATAATAATAATAATAATAATAATAATAATAATAATAATAATAATAATAATAATAATAATAATAATAATAATAATAATAATAATAATAATAATAATAATAATAATAATAATAATAATAATAATAATAATAATAATAATAATAATAACAATAATAATAATAATAATAATAATAATAATAATAATAATTTTGACGATAAAACAGTTTAATTTGTTTCAACTGAAGTTCAAATAATAGAAATCATGCATCAACTTTTGTCTATCGTATAAAGATTTTATTCACAATAAATTTTAATTAAACAGACTCTCATTTTTGAATTAGGCAAGATAAATTTGAATTTATTAATTAAATTTAATTAATAATATTTTTTATTTATATTGTAATACATTCATTTTCAAAGCTTTTGCAGAATCCTTTTTCCCCATTGTTTTTTCTCTTATAGTTTTTGATATAAATTGAATTATTTCGATTAAATTGTTTTAAATATAATAATATCAATTTTTTATAATAAAAATAGCTTTCTAACAAAACAAGAATTAGTAAATTATTTTAAAAAATTGTAATTATTATTTTCTTCCTCTCTGATTTGTTTGTAAATATTTCATTGATTTTCATAATGATAATAAATCAAGGTTTATTTTCTTTACACAATGTCGAACATATGTGGTATATGGAAACTATAACTATGACCTGTATTCTATTAAAAATGATTTATTTATATTGAAACATTTTATTTACAAGAATTTTATTATTATTTAAAAAGTTTTTATCATCAATTCGTATTCTCTTCAATATTAAAATAATTAAAAATTAAATATTAAATTAAAACAATTCAAATCTTTATATTTTTTGTTATTAATCAAATAAATATTGCATGTCGCCAAGTGTGAAAAAAAAGTAAAATATTTAATGCCATGAATTCATTAAAATATCAGAAAACCGGCTGAAAGTTAAACATTTGCGAATGTTACTGATAAATAAATTATATATATATATAAATTAATCCAACAAATTTATTTTCGAAAATAACTATTAAATTTGTCCATAATAGTAATTTTGCGTGTTGTTTAACCAAATTCAAATAATCGAAAAGTTGGCTCCAATTTTATCGCCAACAGTAAATTTTATAGTTTTAGTTGAAATATAATTTATTTTGGCAACCGGCAAATTTTGAAAATAAATGTAAAATATCAGTTCCATACTCAGACAATAATTCTCTTCTTTTACTCATAATTTTTTTATTATTATATTTGTTTTGTTGTTATTATTATTATTATTATTATTATTATTATTATTATTATTATTATTATTATTATTATTATTATTATTATTATTATTATTATTATTATTATTATTATTATTATTATTATTATTATTATTATTATTATTATTATTATTATTATTATTATTATTATTATTATTATTATTAATTTTATAACATTAAAAGGTATAAAAATTGCAGAACTAATAAAAATTTATTTATCCTTAATTATAAATGTGAGCCATGTTTATTTAATGGGAATTCCTATTGATAGTTTTTTAGACTTACCTCAATGGAATGTTGTAAATATTTATATTGTTTGTTGATAGTATTTCTTGACTTTTTTATTGTAATTTTAGCAGAAACTCATTTAAACAAATACATAATAAATTCTTCATGAAATAGTTGCCTTAGTCTTGCTCAGTATTTCACATTTAAATTAAACAACTGTTTATTTTAAATATTATTTGCAATATTCATTATAAATTTCTCATTGCAAATTTTCAATTAAACAATTATAAAATAATATAATCAGTAAAAAATATTATCATGTTTTTGGCAAAATGTTATTTTTGAAGTTATTTTGTTGAAGTTCAAACTAAAGACTCAATCATTTAAATGACAATTCAGAATGGTGTTTCTCAATTCAAATTCTACTTTAGAACAGAAAATACAAAGAAATAGTAATATTTTTATTTCCCAAATCGCACTTCTGTTATATTAGCTACTTACATAACCCCGCGTTTGGAAGGATTTGGCAGGAAACTCGACAAATATAAGTCTGATCGAGCATTAATGGACTAAATTACAGGACAAAGTGTTTAAGGAACTGAAAATACGCAATTGAGAACAGTTGATCCTTTGCATGCAGAATGAATTGAACAAAATAACGCACAGAAAATAGCCTTGTTGTCGGAGTCTTTTGGCAGACGACTTTATGTCTGCCAACAACACAAAGGAATGCATACAAAATGCGTATACTCTGCTTTTTAAAATGTAATCCTTGTTCATTGTCTCTATTGTGAATATATTTCTGTACTAATTATTTTTATTCTTTACATCAAAAAGTACAATAGAAAGAACTTTTTCGACCACCATGTACACCAAACAAAAGTAATGTTTGTGAGCTTGAATGTTACTGCTACTATATCTGTTAAAATTACTTTACATAAATAAGCTCTACATTTTTAAAGTTTTCGCTGACCGATTAAATTAGAGTTACAGACTGGCTGACGAGAAACCCGTGGCAAGATTTTTTGGTCATCTTTAAGAATTTATTGATCTAGTATCATTGAACTTCTCACAAACGTTTAGACATTGAAATATATTTTAAAAGAATGAGACTTTTCAGAATGAAAAAGTCACAAGTAAATTAATTTAATGACTTATTTTTCTCAAGACTTTGATTGACATTGTTTATTAATTGTAAATAAATTATTTAAATTTAAAATTATTTACAGTCAATATAATTTATTAAAACTTTTGTGTACTGATATATTCTTATTTTATATTTCTCAATATATGAAATATTTTCTCATATATATAATCATAACCACAATCAATTTATTCAAAGAATTTCATTCTTTTTAACAAATGAATATTTTTAACAAATATGAATTAAAATTAAAATATTTAAAATTAAAATTAACAAAAACACATTAACAATATTTGTATTTTTTAATAATTAATAATTCATTGGTTTGTGTCAATAAAATATGAATAAATGTCTAGCACTTTTATATAAATTCGAAACCGAATACTTTCAAACCGACTTTGAATGTAATTGCACATTTTTTAAAAAATTAATTAATTAAAATTAATTATTATAAATTTTAAAAAAATAATTATTTACTATTTGTACTAAATAATAATAATTATTTTTCGCTATTTCAAAATTAAAGTTTTTTTATATGGTATTTATATTATTTTAAAGTTATGTAATATTTTGATAAAGGTTTCGAGGGTTGGAACGGTTATGAAATATTTGGTTTTCACTTTTGACTCAGTTAGAGAAAAAGTTTAATATATGTTCTTTAGAATTATAGACATTGGTCTCCTTAATGTTTCTCAATTATTATCACTTTTGCATTAAAATCTCTACAGCAAAATTTATTTTGTATATGTTCTTCAATATTTAATATTATATAGGAGTGTTGTATTTCACTATGGAATTTGTGAAAGTGTTCCTAAAATTGCGGTTAATTTTTGTGGGTATTTCGAATTTTGTTAGTAATTATAATACTAATAATATTGTAAAACAAGTTACGCTTTTGAATTTGCTAGTTTTAAACAAATTAATATGCAAAGTGACTCAGTAGGCATTGTGTGCAAGTCTCACGTTTACTTCTCGATAGTGCATCTGCATTTGCGTTATTCACTCCCTTTCTATACTCCATTTTGATGTCTAAACTACTGAGATAATTGATTTACGTTTGAAATTGGGCAGTTATTGGCTTTTCGTAGAGAATATAAACGTAATTGCTTGTGGTCCGTTCTCAAAATAAATCCTTTGCCGTAAAGATAATGATTAAAATGTTGGTAAAAATAGAAAATTGCAAACAGCTCCTTTCTTGTTATGCAATACCCTTTCTCATGACTACTCACTGCGTGGGACCCTTTTGTAGCCATTATTATCTCTTTGTGATAGTACAGCCTTAATTGTATCAAAGCTAGCGTCTGTATCTAGTATGAAATCTCTTGTAAAATCTGGATATCCCAAAACAGGTTATTCCGTCAATGCTTTCTTCATATCTTCAAAAGCGTTTTCCCATTTTTCTGACAATTTCTTCTCTTGTTGGGGCTTTCTTGTTTGTGGTCACGGATAAAATCTTTTCTTTGTCTTCATCACTTTCAATTCCTATGTATGCAGCTTGTCTCCACTCTATATCCATAGCATGTAATGAACTCTCTTATATCTATTTGAACACTCTCTCTTTATATGACCTTGTTGTCCGCATGAATAACATGTGATAACTCTTCGCTGTCTATTCGGACATTCTCTCTGGCTTTGTCTTCCACAGCAAAAACATTTTACAATTCTATTCTCTGGAGTAACATTATCTCTGTATCTTTTGTTTCCAATTTCCGATTCGAAATTTCTATTTTTTTATGGTGACAAATATATATAGCTTTTTTTATCTCTACTTCGGGTACTCTTTTGCTTACCGTATAAAGCTTTTCGCTCATCTGCCTAACCTCGTGCAACTTCTTGATCTTCTTCTTTATTTTTTCTGTTCCCTTGATTTTATCTGCCCATAACTTAATTTTCAGTTTCCTTTCCGCGGAACAGTGTACCAATAACTCTTCTTTTCATTTATCTGCGGTCCATTCATGGCTCATCATCTTGTCCACCAGACTCTTAATATTCTTTATTAGTCTACCTGTATTTGAATGCAGCTTTAATATTTTGACTTATTGTAATATTCTTATTATGCGCTTTCTGCAGTTTCTCTCGATAGTCTTTAATCGACGGATCAACGTCTAAATATTTCTTTTTAATCTTCTTATTAATCCAGAGTTCAACCATCATCTATTGACAAATCCCGTTAATTTATCGACCCGGAAATATTTCTCGCATTGCTGGATAAATATTTCTACATCTCCATTCTTTGTTTATTCTTCTGGTGTCAACTTCCTTAATAAAAGTTCCAGTGACGTGGTTGACATGTTATATGCTGCAAAAACATCTTCGTTTAGTTCAAAATTTGTATTTATTCAAAGTTCAAAATTTATTAAAATCAAAATTATCTTTCATATTTCCGAGTATTTAAACAACATTAAAAATTATTTTATTTAATAATTATTATTATTTAAATTTTAGATGGATTATTAAAACCGTGAATGCGATCAGAGTTTGAATGTAAGGATAGCTTTGAGTTTGTGTCTTGTATAGCAAAGCTACAATAAACGAAGAATGAATGATGTTATGGTTTCGTTTGATGTTTGTAGTTTGTTTACAAATGTACCACTAGTTGAGACGATTGACTTATGCTGTGCGTTGTGGGATGAAAATGATTCGGAACATCACATTTTGGATAGAAGAGCATTTCGTAAACTTCTTGAGTTTGCTACTTCAAATGTCAATTTTCTTTTCAATAATGAATGGTATCAACAAATAGATGGAGTCGCTATGGGTTCCCCTTTAGCACCAACGATGGCATCAATATTTATGGCTAGTTTGGAAAAGAAAATTGCTTCTTTCCAATTTGAAAAACCTTTTGTTTATAAAATGTATGTGGATGATATTTTTCTTATATTTGAAAACCAGAAACATGTAGAACCGTTTTTGCATTTTATGAACAGTTTACATAAAAACATTGTATTCACATGTGAAACGGAGAGAAAGTCATCAATTGCGTTTTTGGATTTGTTAATTCAACGCAAAGATAAACAGTATGAGACAGAGATTTATAGAAAACCAACTGATACTGGTCTTTATACTTCTCCAGAAAGCTTTTGTGAATTTAAGTATAAGAGAAATATGGTGAAAGGATTGATTTATGGTTCATGGTCTTTATCTTCTACTTTTGCTAAATCGGTAAAAAGTGTTGATAAATTGGTTGAGTTGTTGATAAAGAATGGATATTCTAAATCATTTTTATTGTTGATGATAAAAGAAACTGTTGATAAATTGATTAAAAATCCTAAGGATCCATGTTGTGGAAAGTCTGAATGTAATTTGTCGGATGGGTGTGAATTGAGTGTTGATCTGGGTGATGGTAAAAATGGATATAAAAAAATTGAGCCTAAATATGTGTTAGTATTGCCGTACTCTGAAGGTTTTACAAATTATAAAAGGAAGTTAAGTAAACAGATGGGAAATTTAGAGTATAAGATCGTCTCTAATTCGTGTAAGGTACGCAATATGTTTATTAATAAATCAAAAACTCCGGTTGGATTGTGTTCTGATCTCGTTTATCAATTTACATGTAATGGGTGTAATGCCACATACATTGGAGATACTTCCCGTCATCTCTGTACTCGAGTTCTAGAGCATTGTCGATTGAAGGGTTTGACCAATATTAGTGAGCACAATAGAGGCTGTAAAAGTGAAATAGGAATGTCTGATTTTAGAATTTTGTTGAGAAGTTTTAATAATTATTGGGAACGCGTGATATGTGAAGCATTGCTGATAAGGTCATTGGATCCAAAGATTAATGTGCAAAGAGCTGTGACTACGAATGTTTTGAATGTTTTTAAATAGTTTACGTATGTTAAATCATGTTTTTTAATATTATTAAAATAATTGAAAATTTTAAATTACATAAATTTGTTAAAAAATAATAATATAAATGAAAATTTTAAATTAATTAAAAGTGATTTGAATATATTTTATAAATATTTATTGTTTACAAAATTAAATTAATAAAAAATAATTTGTTTAAATTAAATGTTAATTCATAATATTTTTAGTTGGTTTTGAGTACCTGAAGATGATAATTATGCTATCGAAATATATCGTACGAAATGTTTTTTATTGGCGTTATCTTTTAATATTTAATAATTACTATAATAATTCATCATAAATATTTAAAATATTTTTATCTAATTTATCAAAAGTTAATTTAAATCTTATTTTTAATTTTAATAATTTTAAAACTTAATTTTATGTCCGTTGATAATTATGCTTAAATATCCTCACAGTCATATTTTATAATAATTCAAATTTTTTTTATCTACATTTTTATTTTTAGACAATCTATTAATATCTGATATTTAGGCACTGCTATTTATAACTGGTTCTTTATCATTTTAATTTACTTACAGTAACTAAAAAAAGTAATTTTTAAAAAAGGAAGTACTAGAAAATATAAATTTAAAAGATAAGATTTATTATTATTTAAATTTTAATTTAGACATATTTTTCAAATTAATTTTAAAAAAATAACATCTAGTTCTTTTTTCAAATTTGATAAACTTAAAAATTTAATTTGGGCTTATTTTTATTAATGTTAAAGCTTATTAAATTTTAATATCATTTGAAGAAACCCTTTTAGTTGATTTTATAAGATTTATGTTCTAATTTAATTTCATAAAATTGTGGAGATTCCAGTGATCCCGTAGCTTAGCTAAAATTCCTTTTAATGAGTTTCTTGGGCATAACAGTTAGGGAACATTGTCTGATTTTAATTTTTCTTTTCTTAAATTCTTTTCTGTCTTTTGTTTACATTTAAAAATGTCCATATTAATTTAGTTACAATTAAAACATGTAAGTGACCATATGATTATTTAACCTTTGTTTCAAACATATCCCCATCATATATTATGTATTGCTAAACCATTCTCCTCCTAAATATAATTTTCCGTATAATTTGACGAATTTAATTGTTTCTATTAAATGACTTTGAGTGACCGGTCTATCAAAATTGAAAAATTTTCATCCCTTCAAAACTTAGTTTCCTAAGCCGCTTTCTTTGTCATTCCAATACTTTTTTCCTGTCATCAGTAAATTGCATACTTTACTTGCTGAAATTGTAACAGAAGCTTCTTTTGAATATTTCATTTCAACTAAAGGTTACTTGTTGTTTAACAGAAGAAAGTTTATCAAGTATCTGTGAAATAAATTGTGTTGTTTGATTAGGTTAGACAATTTTAATCTTAGCGATGCATAACATTTTAAAGGACAAATTGAAGAGAATTAAAAATAAATCGTCCTAGAACAGCTCGAAAGATTGACGAAATTCTTAAAATCAACGATTCAGCTGCAACAAGCAATTAAGTTAACTTGTAGGGGTTAGCAAGGAAAATGTATGAGTTCCACATGAGTTAACCGAGAAAATTTGATAAACCAAATTTTTGCATGAGATTATCTATTAAAGCGCAGTGAAATCAATCTTTGTAAAAGAGCCAGTTTATTTATTTTCATATTGACCATTTAAGTACTAGGATCTGTCCTGGTCAGGTGTACCTTCTCTAACTTGGATAGTAATAACATAAAATTGTGCAAGAATTGACGTTTGACATATGCTTCTTTAATTGCTGTCTAACAATTACATAATGACACGCTCATGATAAAGGTATCCATTTAGTTTCAACCGAACAACTTTGTCACGGTTATGTAATCCGCACAATAAATGCTGCTTGTGAACTACAAAACTGTTTAATGTATTTAGTTTATAAAGTATTTAGTTCATAAATTATTTTTATAATAATATATTCAGTCAAAGGAACGTTGCTTTATTTTATTCAAAATAAAAAAAATATACAATTAAGGGTTATTATGAATTTATAAACTGATTTTAATAAAACATTTATAAATTCCACTACTTTGAATTCTGCCAAACTTCAGGTGTTCACTCTGTAAATAATGAAAATATCTATATCTTTATGAATACAGTATTGTTTTAATTGATAATAAAAATAGACAGATATAATAATTACAATTAATTTTTTTAAAATTAAAAATTAATTTTTAATTGTTTTATTCATTTCAGAACTTTATTCGGTGATCGAGTGATGTATGTGAATTTGCGATTTTTCTAACTGTTGAAATGTTTCGTTTGAATATACTGTTGAAATTTCCTGACTAGAACAGATTAAAATGTCTCATTGAAATCCCAAAGATAAAATTGATATCCTTGAAAAATTACTATTGTTTCATATTTTCTCTTGTTCTAGCTTTGATATGTTTTGTGAAAAACCATTTTTGACTAAAAATGCATTTAAAGTCATACGTATTATTATTATTATTATTATTATTATTATCATTATTATTATTATTATTATTATTTATTATTATTTATTATTATTATTATTATTATTATTATTATTATTATTATTATGATTATTATAATCATCATCATCAATATTATTATTATGATCATTATTTTTATTATTACTTTTTATTATTTATTATTATTATTATTATCATTATTATTATCATTATTATTTTTATGATTTTATTATTATTGTTTGTATTATAATAATTTAATTATTCAAAAATTTGTTTTCTTTGAAATCTTCTTGTGAAGTCATGTTAATAATTATATTTACAAAGATATCTTTAATTTTCAAATTTGATGAACCGGTGTATTATTATTATTATTATTGTTGTGGAGTGTTTTCTCAAATTGTCTGTGCTGAAAATTAAAACAATCAAAACGTGACAGAATTCAGTGATATTATAATATTTGTTTTATTAGCTCTATAAAATTTTCCTTGTTGATCTGATGTTTTATGATTTTATTACCGACCATTTATGTCATTCTGGAGTTTGAAATATTTGATAAAACGGTTTAAAATGATAAGAAAAGTAAAATTGCTGGTGTTTTTTTTTACAAAAAAAAATTGTAATTCCTAATTATTTAACTATTGTTTTCCATTTTATCGAGATAAGGTTGATATATTCGTTCTTACTTTAATTTTATTTATTTAATATTCCATTATTAATTACTCTTCTAGTATTTTAATTGACTAAATGGATCAGGGAAAAAATGTTAAAAATGTGAGCTGGGAAAAAAATCCATATATTATAACAAAAACAAGTTAATATGAAGATTATAAATATTTAAAAATAGAGAAAATTGTATATACAAAAAATCAGTACCAGGAACAACGTGATCACATATAATTGCATATGATTCAGCCCAAACTATTGTGACTTTTGGCGAACACTCTACAATCCATAGCGCATCGCTTTTATTGGAAGGCGATCTGCTACGGTGACTTTAACTTCCCATCAGTTGATGTGCTTGTTATTTTTGATATTTACATGAATAACTCACTTGTATTTATACTAATATTAAATCATAGATCAGAAACATTACAACGTATTTGATTTTTTTACTCATCATAAAAGCTAAACACAGTCAAAAACACAAGAAATATTTTAGATTCATATGTACAATTAATTTTCTTCAAAACATCATATAAATTAATATTTACTTTGAAAGATTGCTTACATATCATTATTCGACACTTAGCTAATTTGAAAAACATAATTATATACTTAGGAGACGAGACATCCGATAATTAAGTCACCAATTTTTACCCCGCCCTTCCACACTACAAACTATTAAAA
The DNA here is from genome assembly GCA_022537955.1 of Schmidtea mediterranea. Taxonomy (NCBI): domain Eukaryota; kingdom Metazoa; phylum Platyhelminthes; order Tricladida; family Dugesiidae; genus Schmidtea; species Schmidtea mediterranea. Next base: position 136,144,796 of record CM039680.1, read on the forward strand.
TTTTAAAGGACTGGCTTGTATGTTTAAAATTGAAAAATTTAGAGAATTAAATAATAATAATAATAATAATAATAATAATTATTATTATTATTCCTTGTTTGGCAATATCTAATATAACACTTTTTTTGGAGTAAAATTCAAAAATTTAGTTGCAAAATTATTTAGATTCAATTATTCTTTATAAATATTTTTAATATGAACGTAGTTAACATTCAAATTTGTCATTGATCTGGCAATATGAAAATGCAAACATTCAATCTTAGCGCACAATTCAATTAATATAATAATAATAATAATAATAATAATAATAATAATAATAATAATAATAATAATAATAATTATAATTATTAAACGATAACGCCAATAAAAAACCTTTCGTACGATATATTTCGATAGCACAGCTATCATCTTCAGGTACTCAAAACCAACTAAAAATATTATGAATTAACATTTAATTTAAACAAATTATTTTTTATTAATTTAATTTTTTAATAAATAAATATTTTTAAAAATATATTTTAAATTAATTTTAAATTTTAAATTTTTTACTTATATTCTAATTTTTTAAAAATTAATGTAATTTAAAATTTTCAATTATTTTAATAATATTAAAAAAACAAACATGATTTAACATACGTAAACTATTTAAAAACATTCAAAACATTCGTAGTCACAGCACTCTGCACATTAATCTTTGGATCCAATGACCTTATCAGCAATGCTTCACATATCACATATAAATCTCTGTCTCATACTGTTTATCTTTGCGTTGAATTAACAAATCCAAAAACGCAATTGATGACTTTCTCTCCGTTTCACATGTGAATACAATGTTTTTATGTAAACTGTTCATAAAATGCAAAAACGGTTCTACATGTTTCTGGTTTTCAAATATAAGAAAAATATCATCCACATACATTTTATAAACAAAAGGTTTTGCAAATTGGAAAGAAGCAATTTTCTTTTCCAAACTAGCCATAAATATTGATGCCATCGTTGGTGCTAAAGGGGAACCCATAGCGACTCCATCTATTTGTTGATACCATTCATTATTGAAAAGAAAATTGACATTTGAAGTAGCAAACTCAAGAAGTTTACGAAATGCTCTTCTATCCAAAATGTGATGTTCCGAATCATTTTCATCCCACAACGCACAGCATAAGTCAATTGTCTCAACCAGTGGCACATTCGTAAACAAACTACAAACATCAAACGAAACCATAAAATCATTCATACTTCGTTGTTGTAGCTTTGCAATACAAGAAACAAACTCAAAGATATCCTTACATTCAAACTCTGATCGCATTAACGGTTTTAATAATCCATCTAAAAACTTTGCTATTTTATACATGTGAAACGGAGAGAAGGTCATCAATTGCGTTTTTGGATTTGTTAATTCAACGCAAAGATAAACAGTATGAGACAGAGATTTATAGAAAACCAACTGATACTGGTCTTTATACTTCTCCAGAAAGCTTTTGTGAATTTAAGTATAAGAGAAATATGGTGAAAGGATTGATTTATGGTTCATGGTCTTTATCTTCTACTTTTGCTAAATCGGTAAAAAGTGTTGATAAATTGGTTGAGTTGTTGATAAAGAATGGATATTCTAAATCATTTTTATTGTTGATGATAAAAGAAACTGTTGATAAATTGATTAAAAATCCTAAGGATCCATGTTGTGGAAAGTCTGAATGTAATTTGTCGGATGGGTGTGAATTGAGTGTTGATCTGGGTGATGGTAAAAATGGATATAAAAAAATTGAGCCTAAATATGTGTTAGTATTGCCGTACTCTGAAGGCTTTACAAATTATAAGAGGAAGTTGGGTAAACTGATAGGAAATTTAGAGTATAAGATCGTCTCTAATTCGTGTAAGGTACGCAATATGTTTATTAATAAATCAAAAACTCCGGTTGGATTGTGTTCTGATCTCGTTTATCAATTTACATGTAATGGGTGTAATGCCACATACATTGGAGAGACTTCCCGTCATCTCTGTACTCGAGTTCTAGAGCATTGTCGATTGAAGGGTTTGACCAATATTAGTGAACACAATAGAGGCTGTAATAGTGATATAGGAATGTCTGATTTTAGAATTTTGTTGAGAAGTTTTAATAGTTATTGGGAACGAGTGATATGTGAAGCATTGCTGATAAGGTCATTGGATCCAAAGATTAATGTGCAGAGTGCTGTGACTACGAATGTTTTGAATGTTTTTAAATAGTTTACGTATGTTAAATCATGTTTGTTTTTTTAATATTATTAAAATAATTGAAAATTTTAAATTACATTAATTTTTAAAAAATTAGAATATAAGTAAAAAATTTAAAATTTAAAATTAATTTAAAATATATTTTTAAAAATATTTATTTATTAAAAAATTAAATTAATAAAAAATAATTTGTTTAAATTAAATGTTAATTCATAATATTTTTAGTTGGTTTTGAGTACCTGAAGATGATAGCTGTGCTATCGAAATATATCGTACGAAAGGTTTTTTATTGGCGTTATCGTTTAATTAAATCGTTGCCAAATTTATTTAATTATTTAATTATAATTATAATAATAATTATTATTATTATCATTATTATTATTATTATTAGAATTTTGAATGCCTTTAACGATCGAGGTAGCATGTTATCAACTTTTAAAGACTGAATGAAGAAAAAAAAATGAAAATCTGTGCAAGTTGATCTAAGATTGATAAGTGGAATGAATCTATCGGCGATAATCTCAAAATAGGAGCTTCTAATTGGTTGGCAACAATTTATATCATGGCATTTTACAATTTTTAAAGTGTTGGCTTGTTCTTAAATGGGTTTTGCACCATTTTTCAAACTTTGTTAACAAATATTTTGCCACAAACTCAGACACTTCTTCAATTGTTGGTGGGTCAGATTTCTTTCAGATCTACAATGTTCAGATCAAGATTCTCTGCACATATTTGAGATAAAGTTTCTTTCCTATTTTATCATTAATAATATTTCCTAAGTTACTTATTTAGAAATCAATATGTGGTATGTAAATATAATATAAATATTGAAAATAAAATAATTAAATTATTTTAAAAAAATTGACGGATTTGTCTTTTTCAAGTTTTATATTTTCAAAAAGATTATTATGTCAATCTTCCCAACTTTTAATTCATTATTGATACCACTTTAAAATTTTTTTAAAAGTTTACGGATTAGAAATCAAATTTAATATTGGCGCAGCGCAGTGTGACAGGTTAGCCTAGTCGGCCAAATACTGATAAAAATTAATACTGATATAATTCATAAAGTTCAATAATTACGAGAAATGTCAAAATGTGTCTTGTTCTCACTGCATAGCCATAACCCCTTTCTGCTACCATGATGTTTGCTGTGGTTGAACAACCAGAGCTATGATTGAATAATTTGATTGATTGTGGAAACATCAACACCAGCTTGCCTTGCTTCCATAATTGTCGTTGTTTCTGGTCTGCAATTGTTCTCGAATTGTTAATTAAATAGGCTTTCGTCATACCAATACCGGTGTCAACAATAGTTAAAGTTCTGGCATTTTTATTAGAAATAATTCTAATCATTAACTTCTTAGTGATATTCAAAACGGATGGATCTGATAACCAACCTTTGTAGCGGATCTTATATAATGCATCATTTGAATATAAAATCAATCCTCAGAGAAAATATAAAAAAAATTTGTTGCAATGGAAAGTGTGAATCATAAGGTGCAATTTTAACTTGAAAAGCCAAATCATTCGTACTTAAAGATCAAAATCAATTTTAATTAAATTTTTATTAAATCCAACAGATATAAAATTCTATACATCTATTTTAAAATCCACAAATATTCGAAATTTCTATTAGTATCGAAAATCCACAAAATATACAAATCGAAAACTTCCTCAATATAAAAAACAAATTAACTCAAAAAACAACACAAATATTGTCCATGGATTCGATTAATTTCGATGAACATTAAATCGCGCAAGCAGACGCGAGCCATTCTAATAAATTAAACTCAGTGTGCACACAGACACACAAATTAGCATACAAACACGCACACACGCGAGCAATTATAATTAGACTAAAACACTGGTCTTGCATGTTATTTTTACTGCAGCAATATCAAACATTAATTTTATTTATTTAGTTATTTAAATCTACAATTTAATTGTATGATTTTTGATTCGGTGATAAATGCCCACACGAAAAATGCACACACACAGTATTACTCACACGAAAAATCCTCACATAGACAAAAGCACTACAATAAAATAAATAGAGAAAAAATCAGGAATAATATTCAATCTAAGAGTTAATCAATGTAGTATAATAATAATTGCTATTAATCACTGTGACAAAAATTCGTTTTACTTTATTAATAAAAGTAAGTAGATTTGCCTTTATTTTACTGTTTTGTTTTGCTTTTTTTGTATTACCCAAATATTTATTATTTTCTTAATTCACTAATGATCATAAAAAATTATTTCTTTTTTTCTCGTGAAAAAAATCCAATTCTCAACAGTTGAGAATTCCTAATTAATTGAGAATTTTCGAGAAATTGAGAAGTGAAAATTTTCGTTCACAACTCGGGTTTGAAATAAATTATACTTTTTTAATTTTTAGTGCATTTTTCTCTTTTTATTTTATGTGTGCATTTGTCTATGTGGGCATTTTTCTATGTGTGCATTTTTCGTGTGTGGATTTTTCGTGGGCAATAATCCGATTACGGATTTTTTGATTGAATTTGTTTAATCACAAATATTTTATTTAAAACTCATTTTAAGCACTTCTTTCTGACTTTAATTAACTATCACTTTTTGATCAAATTCTCCTGTTAATATGCTATTTTTGTGTAAATTCTTGTATAACTTTTGTTTTATTTTACTTTTGTGTTTACTTTATTTTACATTTGTTTTTTTCTTTAACGGTTTTGGTGTTTATTTGATGTATATGTCGAATTTTGAATTATCTTAATGCTGAATTTAAGTGGTTTATGCAGATAACTTTTTTATCTTCTACTTTAATTTTTTCGAATTATTTATTTTTTAAATTCACTTCTTGTGCATCTTTACATGTGATGTTACCAATGTGGATAAGCAAACACGAAATAGTTAGGTCACAGTACAAGGTACAAAATCTCAAGAATGATTTATCAAATTTAAAATACGAAATAAGGATGACTGATAAAATATAAAATATCTCACATTGAAAAATTATATTTTAAAAGTTTCATATGTTTAATTTTCAAGTAATAAATCACAACATATTGTTTTAATTTTAAATTAATTAAATTAATTTTAAAATTTATAATTAATATTTATTTACTAAAAATAGTTACCTAGATTTTCGTAGAAATAAATGTTTACTAACTTTAGTAATCTTTCTTTAAGAGACCAAGTTCTATTTTCCGTACGATAATAAAAGATTTCACAAAATAATTCAACCGATTCGACGTATTGTTGGACAAAAAAATCTACAATTCCTGAAAAAATAAATATTAAATATAAGTTGATAATTTTAGGAGAATATTCAGAAGATGAGTAATGTGAGATTACTCATTTAATAATATATACTTGGTATTTAAAGAAAATTTTCAATTTTAATTTTTTATCAAAAATTAAGTAAAAATGAAATAATGATGATTATGATAATATTGATATAACAAGAGAGCGCCATTCAAATACACATTTTACGATATAATTCGATAAATTCACTTGCATCATCAGGTAAAGTAATTTGGATTTAAATTTTTGTATTCAAAAAGATTATTAATTTTTTAATATCTTAACTTTTTTTAATTTTGAATCATTGAACTGAGCTTTAAAATTTGCATTTTATTTGTACAAATATATTTTATGTTATAAAAGATTTTAAATTTAAATTTTCAAAACAGCAATAACCTTTTAGCTTATTTCCATTTTACCAATCAAACTTTCTAAAGTATTCAATCAATATTCATCATATTCAATGATTTTATCAACAACGATTCATATATAGCATGTTCCCAATAATTATTAAAACTTTTTAATAAAGTTTAAAAATCAGATATGCCTATTTTACTCATACAGCTTTTATTGTGCTCACTAATCTTGTTCAATCCTTTCAGTAGACAATGTTCTAGAACTCATATATAGAAATCACGAAAAGTCTCTCAAATGAATATGACATTACACCCATTGCATGAGTATTGATAGGTGAGATCTGAACACAATCCAACCGGAGTTTTTAACTTATTGTAAACCTTACACGAATTAGAAACGATTTTGGGATCTTAATTTTCAACTGTGATAATTTGTAAATTCTTCTGAGTACGGCAATACAAACTTAAATTTAGGCTTATTACTCTTAAATTTACTTTTGATATTATTTACGTCAACATTTGATTTACACCCACTAATCAAATTACACACAAAATTCTCTAACATGGATGCTTAGGATTCTTAATCAATTTTTCAACAGTTTATTTTATCATCATTAAAATAATAATAATAATAATAATAATAATAATAATAATAATAATAATAATAATAATAATAATAATAATAATAATAATAATAATAATAATAATAATAATAATAATAATAATAATAATAATAATAATAATAATAATAATAATAATAATAGTAAAAATAATAATAATATTACTAATAATCATAATAATTAACATAATAATAATAACAACAAAATCACTAATTATAATAAATTATTGGCAATAAAAATAAATAGATTTCCCGATTTTTATTTCCCAATTTTCATAAACAAATTAAGATTTTTTTTAAAAACCTATAATTGCTCTATTTGGAATATAAGAAAACTGTATTAAATTATGGCTTCAGTAAAACAAATTTCGATTTCCACTCGATATTTATCAGGGAAATATCCATCTCTGTCAAATAACAATATATTTTCCCTTTTGGCCATTGAAAATCGATTGATATATTTTTTACAGGAGAATAACAATGAAATTAATTATTTTTATTTTTATAATAAAACCTAATTCTGGAAAAATGACAACGATAAAATTATGGGGTTAAAAATCTTTATTTCCGGAAACCTTAATAAAATCATTATTATTTTTATGTACTTTTAACTCGATTTTTTCTTTTCGATATTTACCGAAGATCACAATTGTTTTTGTACTGCTTCTTTCAATGAAGCCGTGCAAAAGTTCAATGCAAAGATTTGTGACAAACAAGAAAAAAGATTGCTCAGAAATGGGAATTTAAATAATATTTTAATTTAAAAAATTGAGTCCTTCTGGCAGATTTATGGGCCAAAATAAAATAATTCGAAAAACACTTTAAATTTTTAATTTTTAATTTAATTAATAAATGTTTTAATCAATGACATTTTGCATCTATTCCATACCCCAGAAGATGAGGAAAAAAAATTTTTTGATTTTTTATGTGTTTACAAAGAATTTCAACATGATAATATTTTTAATGCATTGGTAATCATAACCCTTTTTTGGCTGCAAAATTATTGCTCAATACAGCAAAGTTAAGCAATTCAGGATAATTCTCTCGGGGTGATGCTTTATAAGGTCATTTCATAATTATGTTTCAAGTCTTCGATTATCAACATCTTTTGGGTTTTATTCCAAATGAATCAGATCGAACCTCCGAAGGAGCATTAAATTATTTCCATTTTATTTATTTCTGTTAGGATTTAGCATATTAATGAATTAAAATTGTAAATCACTTTATATTCATTTTTTAGTGTTTTGTATTTTAGTTTGATGGCACCGTTAAATACAATTTAACTAAAAGTTTAAAACCAAAATAATTTAAAATATAAACAAAGACGTCCCCTCTCCTTTAGTGGACTGTGGTAAAATTATGAAAGGTTGGAAAGCCCTGAAATAAACGAAATAATATAAAAATCACGATACCTCAAAATTCACAAAAACTTAAAATTTTGCACTACGAAAAATGATTTTGCGCCAGACCGACTAGTTCTCAGTTCAGTCTTGCTTGGATCCACACATGGAACCTTTAATCTCTAGGTGATTAAGGTAAGCCTTCGTTGCAAACGATAGAAAAATAACATGTCGAAAGGTTTTAGTTTCTATTTGTTTTATTCCGTTTTAATTTTCCTTCAAATGTTTTTAGTAACTTCAAAGGTAAGAAAATATTTTAATGCTTAGAAGAAAGCTTTGACAAGTCAAATAACAGTGTAAATATCTAATTTCTAAGACAAATGGGATGTGATTCCATGGATGTAAATATCAAATTTAATGCAAGACTGTCTCTGATAAATGAGAATATTCAATTGAATTCTATGGGAAAACTCTGTGAATTTTAGACATATAATTTGAAATTTCAAAACATTAGAAACTGGACAGAAATATCAAAGTTTACAAGAAATAATTCTGTCAAAAGTATTGTTGATTTTGGCAATTAATTGGTTGAAATTGTATGGCTAAGGATGCCAGCTAATATGTGAAGCATATAATTTTGCTAGAAAAACTTTAATTAGTACGCGCGTCCGGCTTTTAAAGCATAAGTTTATTTCAAAAATTTAAAATTTATATTCACGAATAAGACATTTATTCTAAATAATAATAATAATAATAATAATAATAATAATAATAATAATAATAATAATAATAATAATAATAATAATAATAATAATAATAATAATAATAATAATAATAATAATAATAATAATAATAATAATAATAATAATAATAATAAAAATAATAATTGTTGGGCTTAAAGCCAAAATTAAAACAAAAATATAATGGTAAAACGAGTTAAAACAAAAATAAAAAATAAGGAAAATGGCCACTGTACATACACATGCACCGCAAGCAGATAAATAAAATCACCAATAAAATAAAAACACCAAATAAACAAATTAAAATATAACAAAATTAATTAAAACATATATTAATAAAATTGATTAACGCATACAGAGGCAAAAAGAAACATATGAAATAAAATAAACTGCCAAAACCTTGCAAAATAAGGTTTAGATAAAACATAGGCAGAAGCGGCGACCAAGAAATAAAATTTTAGGGGCTAAAAAGAAAATTACATAAAAGTTACAATAATAATAGATTATATAACAAGAAAAATAAAAACAAAGAAAAATACATAAAAAATTATAAAAATATTTTAAAATTAATAAAAATAATAATAAGTCCTTAAAATGCGAAAAATTGCCTATTGGTCACACACACTACTATATAAACAGTGACCAAATTCATTCTTTTTAACTTAAACTTAACTAAACTTAACTTCAACTACAATTCTAACTTAAAAACTTCAATTGTAATTATGAACTTATTTGTACGTGAAATCGATTTTTTTAGAAGTAAGGTTTTGTTTTTGATGTTAATGCTTTTAGTAATTTTATGTTTATGTTATTAAATAAAGTTTTTGGATGTTCATAATCACATTTCTATCTAATTATATGGAGAGGTCCCGGCAAATATTTATATTTATGTATGGGAATAGCTCTCAAGAGGGTAGGCCGGTGATCCGGCTAACGAGTTAACTTTCGTTAGTTGCGATTACTGGTCGTGCACTCTTGAAAACTCGGTTGTTCGCGGCGAGGTCTGGTCGTAAGACACAGGACTTTACCCACAGGGTACCGTTTTAACAACGTGTAACGGCCGATGGAGACGTCGGTCGAGACGAGCAGAAATTAAAATACGAGAAGGGCGCCATCATCTAAGGAAATTATGGGCGATCGTAAATCGATCATTATGTGAAATTTTCATCAAAACCTCTTTGATACATAACGCGACCTGGAAGCTAGGGATAAGAATACTTGAATACGATGCAATATCACGGTCAAAGGCATCGCTGGAAGCACTAGCCGATGAAACTCGTATAAAATCACACAAAACGATTACGACGACCCAAACCTAGCCTAGTCGATAAGCACATAACAAGTGCCATCAACGAAAACAGTACGACACAACGAGGAAATGAGATAATGGTACGGCTATTAAAGTTAGCTAAATTAATAATTAAGATGTAAGTAAACTAATTTTTATTTTGAACGTCTTCATGTTGAATTTCAGCGGAAAATATCTAGTAACCAAATACCGAGAAGCCGCACAAATACGTAGTTGATGGGCCGATCGGCTCTCATCTCAACTTAGCAGCACATGAATTTTAGATATATAATTCACCAGTTTCGTTCCCGTAAATAGAAAATCGCGCAGAACTTGTACAAAATCATGTAAATATAATTTACCAATTTGGTAGGTTAACAAGGACCCCCCAGTATAAGTGTTTAACGACCATGCATCTACAAAATTCACAACTGCGTATTGCATACAATTTAAACGACACACCAGAAATAACAGTAAATAACTAATATATTAAATTCACAACTATGTTCTGTGTGTGGTTAAGACAACACATAATAGATTATTATCAAAATTCAAAATATTAAATCAATAACCTTAATCATTTTTGTAAACTACTGATTTTCCATAAAACCTTAAATAAAATTTGATTTAGAAAAGTTTTCTTTTTGCTATCATCCTATCTCTCCGACATCGTATCCATACACCGACAGTCGTAGATTGCTGTGATCAAAATTGTGTTTACTTACTTGGAACTTATCTAGATCGGAACAACACTAAAAGAATTCACGAAACCACCCACGTAACCATCAAATTCAGGCCTCTCACTATCTCGGTAAGAATTACCAAATTCTCGTATCATTCGCGTAAGAACCTTTCTGGAAGTATCTTATTCGTCCTCAACCATCATGAATTTACCACGGATCCCCAGGATTAACCAGCTCGGACGAGAAAATGGCGTACTCAGAGAGAAGTATAACAGAGTTAAGGGCATTTGGTGTTCACCCGAAGCCACCAATTAACTCTACAAGAATATCACACGGCTCTCTCGTGCCCGTGATGACCTAATTATTGAAACCCGGAGCCAGCGGATCACAATATCCGAGCAGAGTGCTGCGCTCCGGCAGATTTTTACAGAACGGGAATTGCAAGCTCGTCTACTGAGCAGGCAATTGGCGCAACAGTTAGACATAATCCTTACACACTATCTGCCATCCCATGTAGGAGATCCAATATCCATCCAGAATAACAGTATGCCACAGCAGAGATATAACCGGGTAACCGACGACACAAGCCCAACCGGAATCGTCGGCGGAGACAGAGGCACAGGACCGAAAACGCCCTGCTCCAAGCAAATTTAAAGAACAACGAATATTCGGAGACGATGGAATACCGAGGCTCATACTATGAAGAAGATATCACTCATACACCCGACGCGAAGATATTGTACGCATCTGTTCAACCCATCTTTTCACACCCCGTTCCAACACAAATCACAATTAGCACGTCTGGTAGCGAGTCTCTCGTGCATATTAATAAAGCCACCTCTTCTAATGCAATGATGGGAGAAGAGTATCCAACAAGCGGACAATCATCGCCGCTCATTATTTCGGTGGTTGAGCCAAAAATTATACAAGAGCGAAGAAGCAGATTTCCCGGACAACCAGCACCAAATCCGACCTCGCGATGTCCCAAGCGCCGTTGTCTGCCGGTAAACATCGACGGGGACGAATAATCCTGCATCGCTGTTGGACTAGTACATTTGCTTAACATCTGTGGTTTTACATTATGACACCATATAAATTTTTCTGTTGCTTTTCTTAAGTTGAAAAAATAAAATGTAGTGTTTAGTAATGTAATTGTAGGATAAGAGGCGATTAAATCATAATTGTAGAATTAAATAAATTAATCGGTAAATTTTTCTTTTTGTATTAAATAACTATCAGTTATAGTACTGGCTTGATTTCTCTATAACCCTATAGCTGGTAATTTAGATTTATACTTTTAGTCTTAGGCTTTTTATCGAGAGTTTATTTTGTGGATGAAAAAAAATATTTTCGAAAATGTGCGCGCAAAATTTAAATTTTAAATAGTTATACGAAAAAATTCGCTAAAAATGCACGAAAAATATTTTTAATTAATTATTACATAATTACGTAATCAAGATTAATTATCCAATAATGTAATTTAATCCCATTAAACCCCTCACTCTTTTTTGTTATTATGTAAGTGCGCCAGTGTGTCCCTAACTACTTACTGCTGTAATAAATGCAACTTCAATAGCGGATGTTGAAGAGATGTTCTTCGAAATAATCAAACATGCAATTTTCAGAAGGGATTTGGCTGGAAGAGATTTGACTGATTACTTAATGATAATCCTTAACGAACGAGGTTACAGTTTTACAACAATAACAGAAATAGATAATTTGCGATAAAGAATTAAAAATAAAAATCAATGTGTAAGATTTATAGATAGCATACAGTTTCTTAATTATTCTTTAGCAAAGACAGTTAACACGTTTTCTGAGCTTCCATTAACTTCTTCTTTTGAGAGTTCAATTATGTGGACTAAGTGTATAGTTCACTCAACATCTCTTGAAGTCCTCGAGACAACCCTTGAATTGAAATGAGGTAACTATGGATGAATATACAAAATCTCAAAAATTCTGAAGTCAGCAAAATCATGTTAAGACAACATATTAATTTATCTCAAGTTAGAAGCATTTCTCTTTGCCGATTATTTTTAACAATTTCGTGGCAAAGCAAATATTCTAACCGTGTAATTGATGGCAATTGAAAAATTGGACCATGAAAAATGTGATCTTGACCTTGAAAATATTACTTTAACCTTAAAAGTATGACCTTGACTTTGAAAAAAATAACCTTAATCTTGAAAATATGATATTGACCTTCTAAAATATGACCTTGACATTTAAAAGTAAGACCTTAACATATATGACTATGACCTCGAGAAAAATATGACCTTGATCTCAAAAAACAAAATACCTCTGGTGAGGGTAGTTATTTAAGTGGTGGCATTGTCTAGAGGAGATAAAACCAGCAATTATTAGTGACAACCTTTTAGATACATTGAATTAGAATCCTAAACACTCCTTTTACTCAAGAAACTTTACCTCTGTGATTGGGAAGTTTGACGGTGGGACTAAGGTTGTTTGTTTCCTTAAGACCCAACAGTTATAGTTAAATGTAGAATAAAGGCAATCAGCACCAGTTTTTACATCAACTACGTAATATTTTTAGTGCAACAGTCGGGGATTTTACACTTTTCAAAATACAAAAGTCATTTGCAACGACAAGCGTTTATGGGTGGTGAAAATAGCAATCTTGTCTTTGGTCATTATTTAGAATTCAATTCTAAAGATTATTATGTTGGTGATATGATTTTGTAAGGGGAGATTCGAATATCAGAAGATCAGCATCGTTTGGATAATATTTTTATAGATATTTTTGACGCTCTTTGGTTAATTTCTGTCATATGTATTGTTATATTTTTATCATTCATCAGAGTGTTGAATCTCCAATATCTTTATATCAGTCGTTTGGCATCGAAAACTATATTATTGCTGTTCATTGCAACTTGATTTCTTGCAGCATCTGTATCAGCAAATGCAATATAATATTTGTGTTTTCTTCGTCTATATCAGTTATTACAATATTTCCATATTGTAAAACTCTTCATAGAAATAAGTAGTTCCTAACTCGATACTAATTGCTTATCCTTTAAAAATTTAGGTAAAGCGACGCTTGAAATTATATTAAAGAATTGAAAAAATAAATTCATACATTTCTTTGTTACACTAACAATTCGAAAAACCCACAAAGATAAATCAAAATTCTATTAGAAATCTACAAAATATGTCAAAATAAACAAACTCAATAAAACAGAAATTCGATTACAGAAATTTCAATTTGATAAATTCGAATTACCATATTGTCTCGCGTCTGTGTGTGTACTCAACACAAAAACAAAAAATAGTATCACGCACGCAGACGTGACAAACGACATTGACCATCCTTCCTCTTGACAACTTGGTATTAACTCTTCATCGTATTGGTTTAATCCCACGTTTTATTCCATATTTTATTCCCATTTTTATTACTTTTTTTTAGTGAAATATAAATTTATTTTTGTATTTTTTGTTGTAATAATAATAATAATTTGGTGGGCGGCAGGTAGTTAATGAATTTAGACTTTATATTTTTATTAAATTTGAAAATCTTGTGGTCAATCTGAGAATATAACAAAATAATAATAATAATAAAATATAATATAAAAAGATAGTTTTTGTAATAATATAATAATAAATCCGGTGAAAAATAAGAACTACTTGAATTAAATATACACAAAATATTTCAATTTCTGCTAATGTTATACAAATGAATAACAATTTCTTTTAGTATAAGGTCTAATTGAATTGGGATATTTTATTTCCCTGTCTCCGATATGTTAACCTTTATAATTAATGTGAATGACTGCTTACAAGAATGATTGATTATCTGGGTCATCGGATTATGTCATGGCTTATTTTTATCCCAATGATGAATGTGATGTAGACAAACATACAGTTGATATATATATATAATATATATATATATATATATATATATATATATATATATATTTGCCTGTAATGAAAAAACCTCTTTTTGACATATTGTTAAGAATAATTATTATTATTATCACAAACGAGATTGATCACAGGGACCAGAAAGAGTGAATGTTTAGAATAGTCAAGTTACTATTAAAACGTACGTAAAAATGATATTTTCTGTTATTAGAAGAAATAAAGAGTATATGATTAAAAGATGTAATTCATGTTATATAGACTGGAGGATATGAAGATTTAAATTAATTACAATTCCGTCAATAATATATCTAAATCTAAATGATAATTATAAACCTAAGCTGATATTAGATTAATTATCGTAAGAGAAATTACTAATTCCTTAATTAATTAATTTAATTAAAATATACCATGCAATATAAAGAGTGATTTAATTTTAATTTTTTTAGAATTTATTATTTAATTTATATGAGGAGAAATTATATCAATTTTAAATATTTAATTATGATTAATTAAAAGATTCTAAAAATATTTTTACGATGAGAAATATTTCACAATTGAAGGAAATAAAATTTTAAGCTGAACATATTCTATTGTAAGAAATCAGTTTTCCATTTTAAGAGTTTTGGAATATTTTTGCATAAACTGGATTCGAAATTAAAATTAGTGAATATATCTAAAAATATCAAAGCTTAAACAGTTTTATAATATAAATATAATTAAACTTTGAAAATAAATATATTATTGTACTGACTGTGCCTAGAAAAGAACGCCACCAGAATAGAGTCAACTTTGATATAACAAATAAATAATTTTTGTTTAAATTAATGTATATAAAATTTTTATAACTTTTAAAAAATTTTTTCATATTATTAAGGTTCTTATTTTATAAAACCTGTTACAGTGAATTTTGTTTCACAGTACCTTTCACTTATAATATGATATAGTTGAAAGGATTTAGTACCACCATTGCTGATGAAAAATATATTTTATATTTTATGTTATTTTAAAATATGTTATCTGAAAATTAAATTTATTTTATTCATTTTAAGTTTATTATTTTGTTTTTTTATTATATTTTTATTTCCTATTATTTTTATTATCTTTATTTTTATTTATTATTATTCATTAGTTAATTTTGTGATTGAAATGAAGATGTTTTTATTTTTGTAAATTTAATTTTTGTTTATTAATTTGAGCATGTTTGTATTTCTATAATTCTGAAAACATTTTAAGGCACCTTATATTTCTTAGCACAAAGTCTCTAAATTTTATAAGGTTTTATATTGTATTATATTATATATATAATATTAAAACTTTTTCATTAACTTAGGAAAATTTATTCCAGAGGGACATTTTTGATATCGTAGAACTAATAGTTAAAAGTAAAGTTCTACAGTAAATGGGATTAAATGACTTTAAAGAATTGAGAATATGAATTACGAGATCCCAGTTTGTACAGCATCACAAGCGACAGCGACAGATTGTAATAAATTAATTTTAAACTTTACTGCAAATGTAATTTTTTTATCTGCTTTTATTTTTGATTAAATTAATTCAAATTTAATTTTAAATAAGTCAATAGACTTAAATCAAAATATCACAGAAACAATTAGGAAAATATTTCACAAATAATAATAATATATATTTATTTTTTGTAAAATAATTATTATTAATCATAGCAGGATGAATTATCATCATTATAAAATTATTTCTTGTCATATGTTATTAAAGGTTTTAGATAACTCTCGGTTATTTTATTTTTATTTTTTTTAATGTTGACCTATATTAATGGACATTATATTACTTTTAAAAAAATAAATAATTACTTAAAATTTTTAATTGATTGATTAAATAATAACTTAAAAAATAAATATTCGTATAAAAAATAATACTAATTACTGTCAAATAAATAAAATATTAGCTGTAGTTTAAACAATATATTATATTAAGTAATGAATTTAACGTAGGTTTTGTTTCAATAATGTGTATTATTATATAATACATTTAAAAGTGGATTCCGAAAAAAGTTACATTTAATGTTATAAATCTTTTTGCATATTTACCAAAGGGAGTATATATTGAAATAAGATTTTTAAATATTTTTAAAATTAACTTTTATTAAAAAACAAAAAACAATTTTTACTTTGAGCATTAAGTCTCTGAAATACGTATTGATAAAGTTTGGTTATTTTTAGCATATATGAAATACTGACCAGTAAGTGGTTCATTTTTTATGATCAGATTAAGGGAAAATTTGTCTTTAAAAGTCACAAAAAATGTTTATTTTGTAAAAGTGTAATGGATAAAAATGAAAGATATTTTTTCAAGATAGTTTTAATCAAAAATTCTCATTAATCTCTCATTTTCAATTGTCTTGATCTCCTGTAAATTTCTGTAAAATCTGATTGTTTGATGGAATAATAGGGCTCAATTGTATAAATTTATGAGAAAATTACTGACTAATGAATTAATATTTGTTTTAAAGATATTATCATGCGACAAACAATCATAACTAAATGCTCCAGCTGTATACATTTTCATGGAGAACTATTCATTTTCTTTTTATTCAGAAACCATTTTTAATTGTAAAATGCAGAATGATTATCGGGGAATATTAGGAAAAATAAAATTAAATAAATACCTTAATTATTAATTTAATTATTAATTAACAAAATCACGACATAATTCTAATATAAATATATTAAAAACAGTAAACGTCACAAGAGAGCTACTATTGAATAAACTAAAAGTACCTCCAAATTTTGTGGCCCTGAATAATTTTCAATCTTTTTATTAACATTTATATTCATGGGAATAAAAATACCTCCATTCTAAAAAAATATTAAAAATAAAGTGATCATATAAAAATTGGCCATCCCAGCTCACTACTTACAGTGACTAAATTTAAGCTTACCGGATGTGCTACTTTTGGAAGTGCAGTACTTCTTTTCTTTAATATTAGTTGCTTGTGAGTAAAACGAATTTCGTCACATTCCCAGTATAAACGTGAGCACTTAAAATAAATTGTTATTGAAAAACTTTATTAATATATAAAATATCTTTATAAAAAATATTGAAATAACTTTTACGGTTTTAAAAATTAATTAGTCACGTCTTTCCATCCTTTCCATCTTTTGTATTGATTTCGGGTTAAAAACAATCTTGTAACATCACAAATATTAATTTACAAACAATTTATACAGAGAATATATTGGTCCGTCAAAGATTGAACATTTTTATTGTAAATAACAGAAAAATCACAAGTATTGGGATTCCCACCAAATTTCTACCAAATCTTGATTTAACTAAAAAAATGTTTAAACATCAAATTATTTTTATTATTTAATTGCTATAATGAATCGAAGATTCATTTCACTTAATGTTTATTAATATAATATAATAAAAAAATTGTTTTCTTATTTATTTTAATAATACTTGAACCAACATTAGGTATTTCAAGTAATAAAATTATATTTAAAGATTTGACCAAAAACAATTTTTCTAATAAATATTGAAAAAAATAATTTTTAAGATTTATATTATTTTTATTCATATTTCAAATAATTTTGGATTTTAAAAATCTTAGATTTGTAATTCTGAAGTTGTTTGACTTATTAGAATGTCAATTTATATTACAAAATATATTTTTGTTTAAAATAAGTATATTTTATATTACCAAATCCGTAAAATTTAGGCACAAAATAATATTTCTGTCATTTATCAGAGATTAAAAAATTATAAAAATTATTTTTACTAAATTTTCAGCTAGTAAAATTTCAGCTTTAATTTTTATATATTTTATATATGAGAATTTTTATATATGAGAATTTTCTTAATTAGATCTTACAACGGGATGGATCAGTTGATAAAATCAGGTCAATTTACTTTATTAAGTTATGTATAATGGGCAATTTTTCAAATTCATTTTCATCTATTTTAATTGAAATTTAAGCAAAAAGGGGAAAGATCCAGATTAAATTAAATAAACTCTACGAAATTCGGATTTAGTTTTATCTAATTTCCAGTTAAATGTAATTGAATAGTAAATTAAATGATAAAATAAATTCTCATAAAAGTAAAATAAAAATTTAATATTTTTTAATATTTATTATTTATTTATTTAAAGTGCAATTAATAATGTTTTCTTTGACAAAATGGGAATGAATAAATTATTTAAAATTAAAATTGTTTGCCAAAAGCAGCAGTACCGAGCTATATTAAAATGATAAAAAAAATTAATTAATTTAATTTAATTAGTGGTTCATTCAATATTATCCTTCTATCCAAAATAATTTTTGGGTATAGAAAATGGAACAGAAAAATTATTATTAGATACTGAACAATATAATAAATGCTAAAAGTAATTCGTAAAAAAAATTTCATTATATATATATATATATATATATATATATATATATTCTAATTTAAAATGAAATATTTGAATGAAAATTAATAAATAAGAAATTAATAAGACTAAATAATTTCTGACATAAAAGAGCTACTGAGCAATAATAAATGCAATATTTTAAACAGGATTAAAATAAGAATTAATTAAAACGTTCCCTCTTTCTAGATAAGGAAATTTATTATATTAAGGAAGAAATGTGCTAAAAAATGTAGATTAAATACTATAATTAAAACTAGAAATGTCAAATTAAAAATAAATTTCACGCTTCATTTCTTTTATTATAAAAAAACTTTAAATTAGACTGTAAAATAATCAAATTTCGATTAATTAATATTTTGCAGCTCTCCTTCGTTTATAACGCTCGGTTGAACTGCCCTAAAACATTTTGTGTACTCAGTGTTAGAGTAAATAGAAATATTTGTGAGTAGTACCTTAATTTATTCTACGAACGGCTATGAAAATCGGAATTTTTTTAAATAATTTTTCTAGACAACAGATATTAATCAAGAATTAATTTTTAATATTTTGTTATACCTGTTATCTTAGCAACTTTAAAACTGGTATGAGGCGTTGTTAGAGTTACTAATAAATGTTCGTCTCTAACTTGATTTGCTTGGTTTATAAACTTTTTACACTGTTAATTGCTGTGAAAACATCTTCGTTTAATTCAAAATTTTAATTCATTCAAGGTTCAAAAATTTATTAAAATCAAAATTATATCTTTCATATTTCCGAGTATTTAAACAAAATTAACAACGGCGTTTAATTTTTATTTTATTTAATAATTATTATTATTTAAATTTTATTGTATTTTATATTTAATAACTAATATTTAATAATTAATATAATAATTTATAATCAGATATTTAAAATATTTTTATCTAATTTATCAAAAGTTAATTTAAATCTTATTTTTAATTTTAATAATTTTTAAACTTAATTTTATGTCCGTTGATTATTTTGCTTAAATATCCTCACATACACTATCACTGTAAATAAGTAAACTATTAATTTTTGCTTTGTCTAAAACGTTTTAGCCGTATTTTAAACGTTTTTTTAAGTTTTACTTAAATGTTAGTGTCATGTTTTTCTCTATACTTATTTCAAAAATACAAAAACCCTAAAAAATTTAAAATACTTTTGAAACACTGAATTTTATAATACTAAAATCAAAAGAATTTTTTTAAATTCATTTTGCTTTTAAAATTCGTAAAAATTGGGTTATTAGTCAATGTCTGACTCTGCTCCCAATACTCCATCCAGTCCTTTGTGAAAGAAGAATTGTATGGTTTTCAAATTTTTGTAATAACGTTAAAGGGAAAAACTATAAATCTTGATTTTAAAATTAATGATTCTATTAAAAATGTAAAACGTAAAATCGAAATTAAAGAATGAATTCCTCCAGTTCACCAAAGAATGATTTTTACTTCGAAAGAATAGGAAGGTAGAAAATCAATTTCAGAACGTAGATTGTAAAAGATTCAACCTTACCCTTAGTATTAAGGTTAATGGGCGGAAATGAAGAAAAGGAACTAAAAAAAGGAATGAAGAAGAAACGAACCCTTAAGTCATCATTGACAAGGAAAAGAAACAAAATATTATCAACGATAAATTCTGAGTATGTACCTTAATAAGTAAAGGGAGCAGTATTTCGCCAATATATTTTTATGATTTCATAGATCTAAAAGTTAAGTTACATAGATTTTCACACTTTTATTATTGAATTGCTTATTAGATAATTTTTTTTAGTTAATTTTTTGTAAGAGAATAAAGATAATAAATCGAGATTTCAAAGATAAAAAAAATTATTTCATAGATAATTCTAAAAATATCAATAAAAAGACACAATAAGCATAATTTTTTAAAAAATATAGAATATAAATCTAATTTGTGCTCAATGGATTTCTCGAGGCGTTTCTTGGAAGATCAACGGGTCTTTTAACAGCTTGAGTTGATGATGATGATAGTGAGGTCTGTGTTGCTGCTTTTTTGAAGCTGAAGTTTTCTTTACTTTTTTGGATGGTTGTGGTTGAGTCAAATGTAACTCTTCGGCTATCGCTTCTTTCACATTTTTGTTTCATTACTAGTTGAACGTTTTCACTATTTTTGAATTTTTCATTTAAATTTTTAAAATTAAAATAAATAAACTGTTTTGTACTTGTAGTTGTGTTGAAAAAAGTTGTTCAGGTTTATTTTCTCTGTAAAGTTTTTGAAAAACTTTTATCCGTCCCTATCTTCATTAACATCCTTAACATCTTTATCTTCGTATCTTACTGGCCTCAGTTCTTGTGGGGTTTCGGTAATCATAACAACTTCTTCATCTAACTTTTCGTAGTTAGAGGCCATGTTGTCTCGAAGAAAGTTCATAATTCGAATTAAAACTTAATCTATGAGTTATTGTTTTTTAATTAATTATAGATATAAATTTAATCGAAAATAGATAATTATTTGATATTTCATAGATAATTATAAAAAATTATTTGGATATCTAAGTAATATTATTTTTAGTTCTATGAAATCCCAAAAATAGATCGGCGAAATCTTTTTCTCATAAGTAAATGAATATGAAGAGGAAAAAGATGTAGTTATTGAGAAATAGGAAGGATTACTGGCAATCAGTATGAAATTAAATCATACGGATATTTCAATCGTAATTAAAGACGACATTAAAGAAATAGAGTTGTTAGAAACAAAAGCTGAAAACTCCTTGAAGTCCGAGCATATGTCAATTAGTGGAGAAGAGGAAAAGAAAATTCCAAAGAAATCTTAAATGATGATGCAAGTTCAGTTATCCAACGTGTGGCTTATGAGTTAGATTTATCTGGGAAAGAATCAGTGATACCAGTAGGTGTAATCGAGGGGAAAATGTTCAAAAGATAAAAGCAAAGTCAGCAAAGATGACTTTAACTAGTAATTATGGAAAGATGAAAAAAGACTTTGAAGCTTTAGCAGTAGCTAGTATTGCTGGCAAAATGCAAGTAATCAGTTAGTCTAAGGAAAAAGATAGATGGAGTCATTTAAAAGGAGTCAACTTTCCAATGCTACATGAAAGACAGATCGTTGGGTGCTGATATGAGCTGACTATTTAGGCCTACACAGATCATTGAAAGAAATTGATGGGAGAATCGGTGAGCCAATTGCTAGATTGACACCACTAGGGTGGAAATGCGTTGGACCAGCGTTGACAGGGCGACCGTGGAGACATCAAAGTAATTTTATACGAACTTTTTTTAGTAGCTCTGAAAATTTAGAGAGAGACGTTCAGAAGTTTTGGGAAATCGAGGAAGTTGTTTTGAATAACACCACATGGTCTAAGAAAAATCAAGGGATTTATGAAAAAGCAAACAATGAGATAAAAATTGTAAATGGACGATATGAAGTGTCAATTCCATGGAAAAAAGAACCAATGATGTTACCAGAAAGTAGAGTGATGGCAGAAAAAGATTGAAGAGTTTGCAATATAGCTTGAATAAAGAAAATTTATTTGAAGAATATAATGAGATTATTCGAGACTACAAAACGAAAGAATACATTTCCAAGGTAAATGACAACAATACAGAAGGAAATGAGTGGATATTACCACATTTGATGCTGCTGCAAGAAGTCAAGGAATTGAATTGAACGATATAATAGAAACTGGACCTAAGTTGCAGAATGATGTTTTTGATATATTGATTAGATTCCAAAGGTTTAGAATTGCTATGACTTGCGATACCTCTGAGATGTACTTACAGCTAAAACTAAAGAGAGAAGATAGACAATATCATAGATTTTTATGGATGGAAGACAAGAAATTACAAAAATACGAATTTAATGGTTTGATATTTGGATCTAACACTTCACCATTAATGGCACAGCTAGTAGCACAGGAAAATGCGAAGAGATATGAAACAAAATACCATTCAGCGACAGATGCCATATAAAATTCAACTTATATGGATAATACAATGAACTCAGTGAATGATGAAGAAGAAGAATTGCAGTTGAAGGAGAATTTGATGATTAATTGGGCTGAAGCAGGAATCGATGCCAGAAAGTGGATGATTAATTCTGTGAAAATATTGGAAACAATAGCAAAGGAAGATCGATCAAAGACTCTAAATATTGATAAAGAAAACATTATGACAATCAAAACATTGGGTTTGAAATGGTACTCAAAAACAGATGAATTTAGCTTCGATATGAATTTGGCGTTAGAAAAGTTATGTACGAAAAGGATGATATTAAGTATGGTGGCTAAAATATTTGATCCTTTAGAAATTATTGGGCCATTTATAATTCTTGGGAAAATGATAATCCAGAGTATATGGTTAGAAGGATAGATTGGGATGTAAAAGTTTCAAAAGAAATGAGTAATAAAGTCGAAAATGGATCCGAGAAGTTGAAGAACTACGAAAAATAAGAATTCCACGTTGTCTTATAACATCCGATACAATTGCATATGTTTACAGATGCTTCAAGTGTGGCTTATGGAGCAGTAATATATTTACGAGAAAGTTTAATAGATCAAATACGGATATCAATGATAGCGTCGAAAGAGAAAGTGACTCCATTAAAGACAATCAGTATTCCGAGATTAGAATTAATGGCAGCCTGTATTGGAATCAAATTAGCTAGAAGAGTTTTTAAAGGGATGATCGAAGAATTAAAGACAGTAAGATTTTGGTCCGATAGCCTAGACGTAATTTACTGGATACATAACTATGCGAATCAAATAAATCTGATACAAGAAGAGACAATTCCAATACAATGACATCATGTTCCGACTAAAGAAAATCAGTCAAATCTCATATCTAGAGGAGTGCAATCAAGGCAAATGGTAGAAAGTGATATGTGGTGGAACGGGCCAAAATTCCTTAGAAAATTAGAGAAAAGTTTGCCTAAAATAGAACTAATAGAATCGAGGGAAGTCAAAGAATTAAAGAAATTAATTAAATATAAAGAAGAGTGGTTGGGAAAAGAGGCAAATAAGAGGAAGATAGAAAGAATACAGACAATGTTCAATGAGAATTTGATAAAAGAAAAGATTGATTGCTTCAAAGTTACAATGTACGAGCTTGGGTCAAACGTTTTATAATGAATATAAGATTAAATACGAACCGACGCATATGTGGAACGTTAACACTTGACGAAATAAAAAAAGTAAAAATGAAGATAATTCAAAATGAACAAGAAAAATATTTTAAAAGAGAAATAGATAAACTTAAAAATGAAGAACCAATTGATTGAAAGAGTTTACTCATTAAATTATCTCCATTCATAGATTCTGAAGGCATTCTTAGGAGTAATAATTGTATTATTCACGCTGAATGTTTGTCCGTGGAAACAAAACATCCAATAATTATGTCTGATAAGAGCTGGGTGACAAAATTGATAGTCAAGAATCCACACGAAACATTGAATCACTACGCCGGAGTGCAGCATGTCCTAAATGAGTTGAATCAGAAATATTGGATTATTAAAGCCAGAAAAGTGATATAGAAATGCGCTAATGAATGTTTTGATTGCCGTAGAAGAATAAAACAAATTAAAACGCAGTTCATAGCCTCGATGCCGGCCTTCCGTTTTTCAGAGCCATTAAGAGCATTTGTGCCTTTAGCGGTGGAATCTTCTGGACTTTTTGAAACAAAATCATTCCTGGAATGAGTCCGTTATAAGAGGTACATATGTTTGTTTGTTTGTATGAAGAGTTGTGCAGTACACATAGAAATGGCTTACGGATTGGACACTGATGCATTATTGCGAGCGCTTATGAAATTTACAAATAGACGAGGAATGCCTAAGACAAAATTTGTTGGAGTGGTATCTCATGTGAACAATTTTGTGATTGATAATTACGAAGTCTCAACGAAATTGAAATAAAATTAATGCTGTTGGATATTAATCCACCTTTAACTCCTCATTTCGGAGGAGTTTTTGAATCATTAATTAAATCCGCAAAACGAGCAATGAAGGCAATAATGACTAGTGCAGATGTGAATGACAAATAATTGACGAACGTGTTTGTACGCGCAGAAATGCTATTCAATTCCAGACCTCTCTTGACACAGTGTATTGATAGTCGAGAAGATAGGATTCTTACACCAAATCATTTATTGATCCTAAATTATAAGTTTTCGTGTTTTAAAATTTTTATGGTTAAAAAATTATTTAAAAATCTTATGAAAGGAGAATCAATGGGATTATTATTAAATGAAAACCATATGGAAGATTCTCATCTCGAATCTCATTTTATGCTAAAACCCGAAGATATCTAGAAATATATAATATATTTGATGGCAGCTCAAAGAAGATATAATTTGGTGTGTTCAAAGATTTTACATTGTAAAATAAAAATGAGGCTTCCATGCACTCAAAAATATCTTTGCTTATTTATTTCTAGCAAGTTGTAAATAAAATGTTTTATTAGTATTATTTAAGTGAAAATAAACTTCGTGATATCAAAGTTAAAATTAAGATTTGACTAATTTACTAAAGTTTTTTATTTAATTAATTTTTTATGGTTTTAAAAATTTGAAATTATACTTTTCTTTAAAAGATCATTTAGTGTTCTTAAATAAATATATTTAGCCAAATATTAAAAATAAATTGAGAACTTTGCAGAGATTTGCCTCTGGCTATTGAAAATGGCAAAGCAAGTTTAAATATTTGGAGCAAATTATAAATAAAATATGTGAAAGATTCAATAACTAATTCATGATATTATTATTATTATTATTATTATTATTATTATTATTATTATTATTATTATTATTATTATTATTATTATCATTATTATTATTATCATTATTATTATTATTATTATTATTATTATTATATTCATTGAAATTGATAGATTTAAACAAATTAAATTAATATAAAAGATGAAATATTTTGTCTCTAAATGGCATTTTTTATGACAAATTTAAACTTTCCTCAATAACCAGTAATAATATTATTTACTAACGAACAAAAAACATTTCCTCTAAAATATCAATCAAAATAAATAATGTAAAATATGTTTAATTTCAATTTCATTGAAAACTGTAACGAAATCAAACCGTTTTCAACAATGTAACAATTCAATATGGAAACCAACAAACAAAAAAACGAAAGAAAATCGCATTTCAAATAAACGAAAATTCGTAATTTAATTAAAACAATCTTTATCGGAGAAAATGATAAATTTATAATTTTCTTTGCGATGAATTTTTGCAACGTGAAAAACATAACTTCTAATTATATATAATGGATTCATATCTACTGTTGGAAACTTTGATTTATTTCGTCCAGATTTATGGGTTTTTGAAACAGGGATGAATGAACAGAGAATGAGTAATAAAACCAAGTATAGTTTTGTTTTTTTTGTTTTAATTTATGGTAACATCAAACAACAAAATTTAGGATAGTTTTTATGTCAAGTGTGGTCGCGGTTTTTCGTTGGTTTGACAAAATCACAACTTTCTAATGGCGATATTATATTTTCGGGGATATTTCATAAAATCTCAACTCAGCCTCAGGGATAATCGGGCCCCGGCGATTATGAGGCGGTGAATGATAAATTGTTTAATGAAATCACAAACGGGTTTTGCTTTGGTTTTCAACTCATTGACAAACGGAAGTAGGCGGAGAATGAATTTTTGTTTTGTTGTTTTTAATTCAAATTTTCATTGGGTAAAAAAGATTAGAATATCTTTTATTTTTTATTTAGTATAATTAATTAATTATTTCTTCTATTCTTGGGATTATCTTTTATACAATTATAAATTCCATTTGTCGGTTTGATAATAAATTAAGTCTTCTTTATAATTGAAAATTTCCACTACAATTGGTTTTTACTAAGATTTGAGTATGTTTCAATGCCGATAAGGATAAATTTGGATTCGACTACAAAACAACTTATTAACACAATGCTTTGGAAATAATATTACTTTAGTTGTGTTATTGATAACGTATGGTTCAATTTCTCTTGGTTAACTAATTTAAAGCTAATTTCGTTCTCATCAGTACCATGTAAAAACCTTAATCACATTCATGAGTAGATAGATGTGACCTCACTGACTCACTATGAGTTATTAAAATTTAATTTAAATTTCGAGCAAAATGTATGCAAAGTGCAATAAGAATAAAAATCATAGTAATACCTTATCAATCCCCTATAATTATAACCAAGATTTGATAGTTATAGATACTTAAAATAAATTTTGTTTTGGTAATTATATATTGTATATATGTCAAATTAATGTTATTAAGTAACTAAGATTGTTGATAATAAATTTCTATTCTAAACTATAAAAAAAAATTTCATAAACTATGACATTTGTATAGATCAATTGTAAAATGAATGGATTAATGTCTAGAACAAACTACTGTAACTAAAAACGTTTTAGATAAGATTTGGAAAATTTCAGATATCGATAAGGAAAATATGGGAACAATTGTCGAGGATTCAACTTCTAAGAATGATGAATTGAAAACAGTTGTTGAGTATAAATTTGCCGAGAACGATGAATCGGTAACGATTTTTGAGAAATCAAGCGATGAATAGTATATTAAAATTAAGGATGAAGGTAAAGGTAATGTGATGAAGCGATTCATTGAACTATCAATCTTAAATTTTTTGTTTTATATATATTCTTTTGTGTAGTACCCTAGATATTTTAATCTCATAAATACAAACATTTTTCTTGTTTTAATAAACCAGTAAAATAAATCTGATTGTTTAGTTTATTGTGTTGAGTTTTCAAATTTTGATGTTCTAACTCAATGTGATGTCTTATATAAATAATAAGGCAAAATACTGGTTTAGAAAAGGTTTTATTGAACATCACAAATATATATATATATATATACGAATAAATGTTCACCTTTATCAAATTAAAAAGAAAAAATGATTTTATAAAGTTGTAATACCTTGTGACCTTAGCGATGAATGTATTTGCCTGAGCTAGGCTACGTCATTTGTATATTCTAGATTTTGCTTTCAAAAGTTAGATTCTGACTCAAACATTTTTTTAATCTCAAATTTTAATGGGTGGTTTGATTAAAAATTCTATAGTATTTATAGTTTTTTTCTTACTGTTTTTTAATGGGTTATTATCACTGTCAATGATTTTATTTTCGTTATTTTATTATTGTTACCATTACTACTATTTATAATTAGGTTCTTTTTGTAATATTATATATTACTACCATCAACATTACTTATGTCATAAAAATTATTATTAATGTATATATTAACCAGATATATATTTATTAATTGTATAATTCATTTCTTTATTATTACTATTATTATTATTATTATTATTATAATTAATATTATTATTAAAATTATTTTTAAATTTTGTTTTGTTTATTATTTATTATCCATTTTATTAAAAAAATATTTTTTTTATATTAGAATCTTATTTTTTTTATATTGAGATTTTATTTATTAAAAGATTTTTTGTTTTTCCACCATAGTCAATATTTACATTAAAACCCCGTTACTCATTTACATCAATAAATTGAAATTAATTATTATTATTCAAATTAAAGATCACATTATAAATAATATTAAAAATCAATAAAATATCACTGAACAGTTCATATTCTCTATAGTCTTTATATATTTTATAGTTGCTATTATGACTGACTGAATTGCTGTGATTAAAAAGCTAAGCAAATTAATAGATGCCGAACATCAAATTTGTGTGGTGCATGGAATACAGTTAGCCGTAGTAAAAGTTTTGTATAATCGATTGTTTTTCGAACCATAGCTTTGTGCAGAAGTTCCTCCAAATTAAGATAGCGATAAATGCGAAGATATTGTAGAAGACATTCAATTTACAGATGGTCTTATCATATCAAATAATTAATCCAACGAAACAATGAAATTTAGTAAATATAGTAAAAATTTTTAGACGATAGCCTAAAAATAATGATTGCCTTCAAAAACATACACGAGATGAATTTAAGAAGGAATGGAACTTATTCTCGATGCAAAGACTATGTGGAATTGTCTACTGGCAATGGTAGAACGATTCTACTTTATGAAAACCTGTGTGTGGAATAGTTTTATAGATTTAGGTGTTGATATACGTTTCTCATGAAATATAATTGTTAGGTTGTTTTAGTTCCTTTTATTGTATCTGTTGTTAGTACAAAAAAGACTGATAAGTACTATACGTTACGTTACGTTAAAGTTTCCTTAATTAAATTAATTTATTTTTATGAATTGTTTTTGGTTAATATTTATTTACAAAAGTACTACTGTAATATAATCTTTTGATTTTGAAAAATTATAATGACGTTTTGTTAATATATTCCCAATAACTAAATTTACCGGAATTATCGATAAACCGGTAATGTAAAACTTCGGTAATTTTGGATTCGTTAATTGTTAATAATTTCACAAAATTTCTAAAAAATATGTTAATTTTGTTATTTTAAAATTGAAGAATCATCACAAAATATTTATTATATTAAAATAAATTACATTTTAAAACTTACTTAAAACATTAATATGCATTAAATTACCTTAAACTCAATTAATAGGCCCTTATATAACATCATCTATTGAACTTTGGGATACATCAAATGTGCATATGTATTTTGTTTATACGTATTTTTATGTGATACTCAATGGTGGATCAAAAACTGATCCAGGGTGGTTCAGTTTATACATGACACTGATGCGAGTCAAATAAATTCGAAACTATTCTACTAATACACCTCTACTACTATTATCATTATTATAAATAATACTATCAATTTTATTGTTTATATATTTTCATAAAATGAATATAATTCAACAAATTTGTTATTAGTGAGGGGATGTTAAATTGTCAGACAAATTTGTAAATCTTAGTAATTCAATTTAGATAAGATACTAAGAAGTTGTTTTGTATTTAACAAGATTTGTCCTATGGTAATTGCTCTAATTACTGGTGGTGGGCATCGCTATATTTCTTTTCTTCGGTGAATATTTTGATTTATTATTGTTTAATCAAATAGAAAATATATAAAAAATGATGAGAATTTTATAAATTACGGCATTAAAAATCCTTATTATAATATTTATTAGTTTTGTTGGGTTTTTATATAAAAAATCGGTGCTTAGGTCTGACTCTTTGGTGACCTTCTTTAATCGATTCAATTAACTCAGCACAATAAGATTTATTTCCAATTTATATATCACAACTTTATTCACAACTGTCACAAAAAATCGATTGAATTCACAATACTCTACAAAATTGCTCTGCACGATTTCACAAAATTCAGTGCATAGGGATACGTCTTCCAAAGAGAGATGTCCCTATCTGGTGCGCAATTTGTTTGGCTGGTTGATTTATCTTTAAGTTTATTACCTCCTTTATTTAGCTCTCTGAAATATTCTCTTCGACCAACTGGCAATTTTGTTGATCTGCCTTTTCTTTTTATACTCATCTCGCAAATCAAGTTACCCGCAAACTAAATTGGTTTTGGAATTTTTGACATCTCAGTCCAAAACCAAATTAGTTATTTCTGGGCTTCCTGGGTTTCCATTTGTTTACAATAATTACTTTTGTGGAGGGTTCCTTTTTTATCCTGAGTTTCCTTCGTCAACCAATTTCGTTTTCCGTAATTAGAAAATTTGTTGACGTTCCGGGTTTCTCACACTATTCGGGTTTGCTGTTGGATCGGACTTCCCATTAGCTCGGGTTTTCCATTAGCCAATTAATTTTTAATTAATTTCTATTTTTAGTAAATGTTTCCTTCTGAGGAACCCTAATCGATTTCATTTTATTATATTTGGATTAGTCTCGTCATTTGGCATCCGCCCATACCCGTTTCCCCAGATAAATATTTATTTTAAAATTTTAATTGATTTTGCCTTTTTTAATTATTATTTTGAATATCAATGTTTTTATTGATTTTCCATTTTTACTTTTGTGCACTTTGTTAACCACAACACTACTATTACTATCATCACTATTATTATTATCATTATTATCACTATTATCACCACTATTCATATTATTATTATTATTATTATTATTATTATTATTATTATTATTATTATTATTATTATTATTATTATTATTATTATTATTATTATTATTATTATTATTATTATTATTATTATTATTATTATTATTATTATTATTATTATTATTATATTTATTATTATTATTATTTGCACGAAACATATATTGCAAATACATTAGGAAAAAGGATTGGAACGATCGATGACTGTGTTCTTTTGTTTATCGGTTGATAATTGAGCATTTGATATAATAATTTTGTATTTCTTCAGAATAAATTCCAACGTTTTCGGATTTAAATTGAAATGGTCCAGATTTGCGGAGATAGAAATAAACTCGAATGATCAATAATTTAACTAATTGAATTTCGTCGGAATGCTTCATATAAAGATGAGGAAGAGGAAGAGAATTTGATTTTGTGGTTCTTTCGGTGTAAAAACTTTGTGGGGATGAGTTACATATCGCGTCGACTGTTTTTGTTAACGAGGATATCTGTTCATGTAGTGAATGATCGAAAACCGATGAGATGGAAGTCAGTGCGTTTCGAATCGGTGGTCTTGTGGCCAATTTATCGGAAATTTTTGCAAAGTGAAAAGGATCATCTGAATCAACAACGAGAAGTGAGGTTTGGACGTGATTTGGGAGTGCTGTTAAGAAATAGTTACAAAGAAGGGCAGTGTTTATTGATAGACCAGTGTGAGCATTCTACAGTTCCGGTATGAGTTGGAATAAAATTAATGATGGCGCTTGACTAGAATATAAGGTGGGTTTTGTTGATTTCTCGAATGCAGAAATGCGCGACGGTGAATATTTATCTTGAATTACAGATTTGGTTGACTTGTATGGGTCTCCTGTGTCTAGAGAATCAGCTATTTGAGGACCTAACTCTGATATTAACTCGTCGAGTATAGCGTCTAACAAAAGGTATTGTCTTGCTTTAGGGTTGGCGCTTGTGCGGGATTCAAAAATGTGAAACCACGATGGAGGTGTTCCATCAGAATCTAAAAAATTAACTGAGTACGACTTATGGGAGTTTGGAAGTTGTTATTAATGCTTAGTTTAGTACCGCCTCTTGCCTGTATGAAAAGTGTGATTATTGAATTTTTTTGAATTATAAAGGGGTCGGTAATGGAAACTCTGTTATTTAAAATAACAAAATCATTAGGGTCTATTGAAAAATGTTTTGATAAATAGTTCATGATATCTAAGGTTACGCGGACTTCGTGCAAAAGGTTGTTGTGGCAGACGATAAAGCTTACTCGTTTGTTGTTAATAAAGATTGGGTTTGAAAAATTGAAATATTTGTGGGGGCATTTGTAGCGATAAATAAAATTTAAGCAAAATATATTGAATATAAATATATAAAAGTTAAAATGAAAGGTAAACATTACAAATGCGTGATATTGAAAATGTAAAATAACAAATATTAGCAATATTAATGACGTTATAAATGCTTTACATTTATAATTTTAATATGATTAAACATTTTAAAAACATAAACAAGACTTACATTTGTTACTTCAGACACCAATTGTAGGAACACAAAATTTGCACGAAACATATATTGCAAATACATTAGGAAAAAGGATTGGAACGATCGATGATTGTGTTCTTTTGTTTATCGGTTGATAACTGAGCATTTGATATGATGATTTTGTATTACTTCAGAATAAATTCCAACGATTTCGGATTTAAATAAAAACGGTCTAGATTTGAGGAGATAGAAATAAATTCAGATGATCATAAATTAAACTGATTGAATTGTGGTGGAGTGCTTCATATAAAGATGCTTGAAGAATTTTGTTACTTGATTGTGAGGTATCGAATAGGATAAAAAGATGTCATTTTAATATTAATATTTAAACAATAATTAAGTAGGATTTGAGATCCACCAATATACACAAATTCAATACAACAATTGTGTTCACTCATATTATTCAATTTTTATTGTCGACTACAAATTTAGGTGTTGGATATGTTGTTCCCGCCTCCACATTGTCATTGCTATTTCTCGTAGTCTGTAGTTGTGATCTGTACTGTTTTTTCTTTTTCCCTTATGCAATGATATCCTGGATCATTTCCATCTTGTTCTGGTCGCTGCAAAATATCTTTCTCAGTTGCATCTTTTTCATGTATATTATACATCGTTCTGCAATAATCAGAAAACCATAGCACTTCTAAATCACTTTGCAACTTCTTCCAGTCATTCACCTAAGTTTAAATTTTAATTTTCTTCCAAGCTGCCAATAAATGAAAAATGCCCGATTTCAAACTAAATTTTTTTAAACTTTGTAACTTACATTGTTCCGTTGTATCTACTTCATCTACAACACAACTATAACTATATCTAAACTTTTTCTGACATAATCGTTTCGGTGCAAGAAATTTCCTGGTCCATTGGCTGAATACACGACGTGGTGTTCTTTGACATAAATACAGCCTGAAATTTGCCATTTTCTGAAAATAAAGCCTTTTTGGATAGATGAACAGGAGCGTTAATTATAATTTGTAAACATTTCACTTTTTACTGCAATTTCCAGGACTTCAAATTAAAACTTCCTTACTTCTGATATACATATTTTCAAAAACCAGATTTTGAAATTAAGGACGTTAACCACGATTATTTGGAGTAACAAACAACAGTAAACTGATCCACCATACTTTCAATAAAACGAGGATTCTTAGATTTTCCAACTAGAATAGTTAAATAACTTTTCTGAAATTTCTTCCAGTTGTTAAATTTTCTCTTTTGAGCTTTTAAGAGTTTTGGGAACACCAGTATAGCCCTGTTTCATATGCGTTATAAATTTTAGCTTTCAATAGTGGTTAAGAGACATAAGTGCATAATATTTATTCTGAAAAAAAAAATCCAACACACTCTTTTATAGATCTTCATTGCGTAACATCTACAAGGGAGTTTATTGGTTTTCTAATAATTGATACAGAATACTTTCAAACACACAAACATACACAACATTCAAATACAATTATCAAACATAATAACCAACATAAGATCTTCAAAAAACATTTGACATAGTATCAAGTAATAAGTTAATTTAATTAATTATACAATATTATTTAATTTTTCTTCATCGACAATTAAATTAAATATAATTATATTTTAAATGGATTTTTTACATATTTTCTGAGTTTTTAAAATTTTAAAAATGCACTGATTTTTGTCTGGTTTATCTGAAATCGGTTATGTTGAATTAATTTCCTACTAATTTAATAATAAATATGATTAATTTCTGATATTCAATACAATTTCCGGTATCAGCAACAAAAAAGAAT
Source organism: Schmidtea mediterranea (assembly GCA_022537955.1). NCBI lineage: Eukaryota > Metazoa > Platyhelminthes > Tricladida > Dugesiidae > Schmidtea > Schmidtea mediterranea. The sequence goes on from CM039680.1 coordinate 136,178,886, forward strand.
ATTTCGATATTAAAAATAGTTTACAAAATATTTTATTTTATAATATGAAATTTAAATTGAAAAGTACTTTTAGTTATTGTCCAACATGTATTATAATGAAATGTCCCTTATGAACAGTATGATTTCTAATCAAGCACCATTAGGCCACCTTGGCAGGTTTTGTTAGTAAATTATTGATTTTCGTTAAAATTCTTGAATATTTTCAGTGATCATTTAAACAAAAAATAGGGTGGGTTCCCCTCCAGCTTCCGAAATACATCCTATTTCGCTGCATCGAATATCACTGAGAAGATGAGAAATAAATGCTTGTAAAATTTTGTATTTATTGTATATTTTAACATGCACTGTGAAAATTGAATACGGATTTATTTATTTGATGTATATTATTTTATTTTATTTATTAATATTATTATTATTATTTTATAAGGGCATTTTTTGTGTTTTACCACTGATTTCTTCATAAGTGACATAATATTTACTACAAAATTTGGCTATGAATCAGATTTATTTAAGGTGTTCACGAATTAAAATTATTATTAATAATTTTAATTGTTTTTTAATTAAAATTTATTAATTTGACAAAATGATTTTTCTAACTTTACGCAAATCCGATTTATATTAATTCTTAAGTCATTTTATTTGGCTTGATTCTCCTGAGATGTAATATCGGGCCAACAACTAAAAATCATAGAGTTGAATCAATGGAAATTAAAACGAAAACTGACACAGGAAAGCATAGTAAAACAATTAATAATTTAATAGTCAACCAGAATTTGTGTGTTTTAATTAAATATGCATCCAATTCTTGTCATTGTAGCTTTTTCGAATATCATTTTCCTTTATTTCATAATTTCTTGATTCGTTGTAGCATTAATAAATAAAAAATTTATTATAAAATTTATTCCATCTTGTTAATGAATATCTTAATCACAGTTAAATTTATAAATTAATACAATTAAATGCACTTTACAAATGTAAAAAATTAAAAATATTTGATTCCTTAATTAACCACTTGCTCTATATTGACGTGCTAGGCAAGCCTTGATGATTTTTTTCAAAACCGCAAGTGACGTGTATACCACGTCGGTAGCATTTGTCGCAAAAACAAAAACGACGTGTGTGCAACGTCGGCTGACAGACTGCAATTATAAAGTTAGTTCACATCGCGTAGAGTTATCGATATAAGGAGTATTTCTGAATCGATAAGGTATGTTGTACTGATTTTTTACAAGGAAATGCTTGTGGTTTGCAGTTACGATACTTTACATATATAGTAGAGCGCGGCCCAGCTACCGAAAATTAAATCATAGCGCAAGTGGTTAAACGGAATAATTTGATTCATTATTGTGGACGTAAGCTCATATTTAGAAAATAAAAATTTTAAAAATTAAAAAGATTTCAATATTAAGAAAATAAAATTTATAATATAATATTAGAACTACAATAAATTTAATATTAGATTTAATTAGCAAAATTTAACAAAAATATAATAGCCTGAATTTCAGATAATATAGCGTGCTTTCTTGTAAAGTGCACTTTTGAAAAATTGTCTATAAATAAGGAGATATCATGTATATTCCACATTTCTTTTATAGTGCATATTACTTTTTTTATTAATTTTCTTTATCATCCACTCTATCCATACAGTGTCAAAAATAAACTTTGAAAAACCTTGAAATTATTAAACTATCTAGAGATAAAGCACCAAGAAGGACTTATTATGTTCGCAAAATAAAAAATTTAAACCGACGTTAAGAGTAGTACTAAAGAGAAAGCGGTTTTTAGGAGAGAATAAAATTAAACAGGGTTATAAAAGAGAAGAATTGGATAAAGGAACATTCATGGCAGTATGGATGAAATTCCAGTAGTAATAGGAAGACTATCTCGATAAAAATGGATTTAGTTCAATGTTCTTCACAAGTAGATTTGATGAATTTAATGAGATTTTGGAAATTGAGCTGCGAAAAGAAGATTTGAAAATATCAAAAACCATTACTTCAACATAATGTGATTTTTCCTAAATTGCTGTAAAAAGATGGATATTGAGGTAAATAATGAATTTTATTTTAATAAATTTTAGTTTTAAGTTTATTTAAATTATAATACATTTTATCGAAAAATAAATTCAAAAATTGAAAAATTCCTATAAACCTAAACAAATTAATTATTAATAAATTTAAGATATATTTCGATAAAAAATTCTATATAAGAGCTTGAATAATGATCTCATAACTTTACAATATTGCAAATCAAGCCTTAAAATTGACTTTTTAAAATAATTTACATGCCAGCATTTTTAAAATGGCTAATACATAATCTGTATAATAAATCCAGATAGATTTTAATGCAAACTTCTATTATATAAGTTATTAATGAGCCAAATTAATCCCTACGAACCTCAGGGGGTCCATGGAATCATTCATGGAGTCATAGAAAAATTAAAATTTATTTCGAGTTCCCTGAACAACTTCAGGGGTCCGCTCAAGGTTTAATATAAAATAAAAATTGTGACAAGTTTTTATTAATATGAAAGTAAAATAAATAACAATGAATAAAACAATGAATAGTACTGTACGAAGAAGGATCAACGAAATGGCTCAAAATTTAGTAAACTCTTTATGTGACCACTTAAAAATATCTGAATTCTCAGCTTGGCTTTACTTTTAGCTTATGTGAGAAGAAAATATTTTCCAAGAATTGTTATTTGATAAATGTTTGGAAACTGATACTAAAGGTGAAACGTTATTTACTGAATTAAAAAGATTTTTAAATGTAAAAGCTATACCCTTGACTGAAGTCATCTCTGTTGCTACTGATGGTTCTCCGGCAATTGTAGGACGATACCGAGGTTTTATGCCTGCTTAAAACAACTAGTACCTAATGTATTATCGGTAGATTGTGTCATTCATCGCATCATTTGGTTGCAAAAAACCTAGAGAGCGTTTGTATGAATCACTACCTTAGGCCATCAGCGCAGTTAATAAAATTAAATAAAAACTTAAAATCAATACATAAAAATGTAAAATCATTTCAAAAAATTTAAAGCGCCAAAATAAATTTTAAAAAATCCGCCAAAAAAAATTCAAAAAAAACCGCCAAAATAAAATTCAAAATTTATCAAAAAAAATTGATGCGCACACAAAAATTAATTATCTTGATTGCATAATTATATAATCAAGATAATTAGAGAATAATTACGGGTTTACGTAATTAATCCATAGCCAAATGGGGAGGGAGAGGGGTATGCTGCAGAAAGCTACTAACTACCTATTCAATAAATGCTTCTTCAAAAAATTGTTTTATTTATATTTTATTTTTACGTCACCATTTACCATTCTAGACAGCAAAATTATATTTTACATTTTTCTATTTTGCTTTTGTTTAGTTTTTTCCCCAGGGTCCGTGGAAGATTTTTGACTATGAAAAATGATCCGTGGTCTAAAAAACTTTGGGTACCACTGATATAGACATTCATAATTACCAGTGTAGTGATGTAATTTGTTCAAATGAATACCAACTTATACTATAGGAAGGCAGAAAGTAGTAGAAAATATAAGTTTTAGACATAAACAAAACACATAATAAAAAATGCATACATCAAAATTTAGAAATGTCCAGATGAATAACAACTCTATATATTACCATATTATAATTATATATTATAAATTTTGGTTTAGAATTTAACTGAAATAAATCCGAAAAATCGCATATTTATATTCTTAAAATGCTATATGGTTATTAAAATGGCGAAACCATACATTTCACTTAATTTTCATTATTTTAAGTAATTATTTTTGTTATCCAGTTGGATTTAATATTCAATTTGTATTATAAGAGTTGCTATTAAGCTGAAACGGATGTAGTTGCTATTGTTTTACAAACTAAAAACTAAATTAAAAAAGTTATTTTTTATTACAGTTCATTTATATAAACAATAACTAAAACACTGGAAAATTTTTTAAAGAAATTATTGACCAACTAGTGAAATATTTTTTGATATAATTGAATTACGATAAATAAATAATTTCCTGTCCTGCTGTAGTTATCGGAGAAAATTCCATAATTAGAGAATAAAAATATTATTAGCTACAATCACTGCATCTATCTTCCATTATTTTAGAAAATTTTTAGATTTTTTTTACAACATCAATATTAATACTTGTTTATATGACAGTTTAATGCTATTAAACTAATTTTTAATAATAAATTTAAACATTGGCTATTATGTAGAAAACTACCCTACAGAGACCTGCACGAGCCAATAAAACTTTTACCTGATCCGACTTGGCCCGAAACTTAAATGACCCAACCTGATTCGAACTCGACTGTTCATAATATATTATATTCCGAACTCGAACTCACCAGACCCGACCCGAAAAAAAAGAAATTCAAGCTTAAATATTGTAAATATCTTAAAGAAAACACAATTACGATTTTAATGTTAATACTACGTACATTTTTGTATCTTTATTTTTCAAATTCAAGTATATTTTTATTTTATGTTGCCATGTAAAAATAATATATCATCGACAGTTTCTGGTTTTATATTTGTACGGCGTTCTTGCAGTACTTGTCCAGTTACGCTAAAGTTTCTTTAGGAATTAGCACTGCTACCCCGAATACATAAAACCTGTATAGAGACTTTTCCCAAATATTTAAATTTTCCCTCTAGTTCTGGCGCCCAATTCAATATATTGTAATAGCGATTAGTAAAATAATATAGCTTAATCATAAATAATATAGGTCAATCATATTTATCAAGAATTTTGTACAAATTTTTTAGTTAAGACATCGAAATATCGTCATTTTGACTAATTAAAATTAAATTTATTTAAGCCAGGAAATACATTTAACGTAAATTTTATTTAAATTCATTCATCATTGGAAAAAATAAATTATATTAAAAATTTGAATAATTTTTAAAATCAAGCCCGAGCTCGACCCGAATAAAATAACAAAAAAAAAAAAAAAAAAAAAAAAGATAGTGAGCTCCGGTGACTCATAGTTTTCTCGTGAGCTCTCGATGACTCATCATTTTCTACCCCAGTGTGTATGCAGTGGACATTAAATAAGATCCTAAAATTTTGTGACCCAGTGTGTGTGAGCACGGGACATTTAATAGAACCCTTGAAATTTTTTTTAAATACATGTATTTTTCTATAAATTTTTTCAATTTTTTTATAAGTCCAAGCCCCCCCCTCTCTAGCAAAAAGTTTTATGAATCATACTTTTTTAAAAATTAGTTCTAAGTCCAAAACTCCCCCCTCTACCAAAAGTTTTTACGAATTTTAAAACAAGTGTTGGGCCAGAACACAAACGGCCTTGAAAATTGTTTAAATGCATCAGTAATACAGCACGAAAACCCAGCACCAAGATAACTTAAAATACAATATACAACACCAACTAAACACTTTAAAATCTGAGAGAACATAAATAAATATAAAATCAAAAAACATAAAAATAAAATAAATAAATACAAAATGCATCAAGAACCGCACGAAATCTACATAAAAAATAACATAATAACAAGAAAATTTGACCGTAAAATGACCATTTATATAAAAGTAAAAATTAATGAATTAAATGAATAAAAATAAAATATTTTTGGCTGAATAAATTTAATTAAAAATGTTAAAAATAAATTACCAATTTAAATTAAGAAAATATTAAAATATTATTTTTAGATAACACAAATAATTTCAAGGTCAAATTTGTTTAATCGCAATAAAAATAACACGCAAGATTAAGGTCAAATTATAGGTATATATACTGATGTGTTTTGACAAATTATCAACTTAAATTTGTTGCAAACTTAGCTTATTTTTCAGTATGAATTTTCAGTCTTATTTTTAAAAAGAAATTGTAGTCTAAATTGAGTTGGTGTGCATTGCAACTGAGAGCCGTGCTTTCAGGCAATTAACACTAGTAAGTGTTTTGTCTGAACACGACAACTTTTAGTTGCTGTACATTGCCTTATGAAGCGATATAGATGAATGCTTAATGAATCTTTTGACCAATTATGAAACTATATGCACGAATGTTTATTAACTTGTTGACCAATTATGAAGATATATGATTGAATACTGCATGAATTTCTTGACCAATTTGATTAAATGTATTTTGATATAGTGATGAACAATGATGATGCTAATAAACGTACGATTACTATGTCAAATATTCCATGTCGAATAAGCCGTACTATGCTCGAAACCTTTACTCGACTGATATGGTAAAGTTTATTTTTTCCTTTTTCGGCTCACAGCCAAACTTAACCAAGGAAGTAAAATTACACATAACTATCGAACTGTGTAAATGCGGTGTAAGTCCGCCAATAGTCGTGCCCGTGAAGGTTCTGGCGTGAGAACGCAGGAACCCAAACGTCAAATCACTGAACTAAATAGCGAAAGAGAGTAGCTTGAGAGTGGGTCTTTTGGCTCAACTTTCTTGCACTTAATTTCGATAAATCGACATAAAATCTTTAACAAAAATCAGCTAAAAGTCACTAACACTGAGTAGTTCAGTGGGCACTCATTAAATGTAATATAAACATACATAGATTATAAGGACAAAGAAAGGGAAAGAGAAGTGGGTAAAATTGCGAAATCGTTGCAACAATTAATATGAATAGCTATCGGAAAAGATTAATCCGAACGACTAAATCATGAAAATTAATGTTTTAAATAATATATAAGAATTTAAATAAATTATGTTGAATTGAGACTGAAAATATGGGTAGAACGCTGCGCAAATTTTCTGAAATAATTAAAACATTCATCATAAAACTGTAAACTAAGGGCGAAACGCTGCAAACATTTTCCGAATCAATTAAAATACTTATCAAAAATAGCAAAACAAAAGTAGAATACGGCTCAATAATTGATAGGATATCCTGATAAAACTGTAAAATAAAGGTGGGACATTGCTCAAATTTTTCGAATTAATGAAAATACTTTATTGAAAACAGTAGAATAAGGATGGAGTACGGCTAAATTTTTATAAAAGTAAAGCATTTTCACAAAGCTGAGGAAAAAGGACGAATCCCCACTAAAAATGTAATAATAACAATAGTAATAGTAAGGATAATAGTAAGGATAATGGTAATTATAATAATAATAATAATAATTATAATAATAATAATAATAATAATAATAATAATAATAATAATAATAATAATAATAATAATAATAATAATAATAATAATAATAATAATAATAATAATAATAATAATAATAAATAATAGTAATGGTAAATAATAATAATAATAATAATTGTAATAGCAGTGATAATGGATTAGAATAATACATAGTAACCATGATAATGATAGTAACAATAATAAGAGACATAGTAGTTATAATAGGGATAAGAGTAAGAGAGAAACTGTGTGGATGTTTAACATAAAAAAGGGTTTACAGGCCATAGAAAATCATCAACACGGACAACGATAAGAAGGACTAAGCGAACGGACATAAATATAAGTGATATGAGAGTATAGGTTAACCTTTGAAGGAGATAGGAGACTAGTGGGACCTAAAAATCGAAATCGAGCACAGGCCTTCTATCGGCTGCTCGTTGGACCCATGGATTGTTCGGTCAATTATAGCATTAGCAATAGGGCTCACTTTTTGCGGACGATCCACCCACTCAAACACAGTTCCAACGTTGCTTAGCAACGGGTTCCGAGTGGTAAGCGAAAGATATTTGTATGGAGTTGTATGGGTAACAACCATATTACTATTATTTTTATAACTATTATTATTATTATTGTTATTATTATTATTATTATTACTGTTAATACTAATATTATTATGACTCATACTTTTTTCAAAAATTTTTCTAAGTTCCAAAAAGTATGAATCATAATAATATTAGTAATAACAGTAATAATAATAATAATAATAACAGTTCTAATAATAATAACAATAATAATAATAATAGTTATAAAAATAATAGTAATAATAAAAATTAATAATAATATTAATAATAATAATTTATCGGTTTTTAATTTTCAAGATGCTGTTAAATGTCACACATACACGAGGGATAGAAAAAATTTCCTTGTTTTAAAATTAGTAAAAAATTTTTGTAGATGGGTGAGTTTAGGACTTAGAACAAATTTTTTAAAAAGTATGATTCATAAAACTTTTTGCTAGAAGGGGGGGGGTTTGAAATTTAAAAAATTTTTGAAAAAATTTATAGAAAAATACATGTATTTTTAAAAAAATTCAAAGTTTCTATTAAATGTCCCCTGCTCACACACACTGGGGCACAAAATTTTAGGATCTTATTTAATGTCCACTGCATACACACATTGGGGTAGAAAATGATGAGTCATCGAGAGTTCATGAGAAAACTATGAGTCATCTTGAGTTCACTTCTACCTACTGTTAGTATTTAATGATAATATTCTAAATTTAAATGTTGAACCAATATATCAAAAAACAAACCTTGACATTAGTGCAACAACGTCTTATCGAAATATATACTTATAAATTACTTTTTAAATACTGTTTTCATGTCTCATTTATATATATATATATATTAGAAAATTTCTTTTGGTGCTACTCCAAAATACTTACATGTTAATTATAAATTAATTAATTTTTTTTTAAAAATCAACATACTAGTCAAAACACTTTAATCTTTAATAAAATTAATATCGTGAAATATTATTTATTGTGTCAAAATTTTTATACTAATAATTTGGCGGGTAAGTGGTCTATGATCTTGTAACCCAGACATGCAACCTTCACTTACCTTTAATGGCTACCCGTTGCTAGGCAACTTTGATACTGTAACCACTGATTATGGGAGCACCAAAGGTGAGTCGCCCTTCAGAGACTGCTACAGCCAGGCCCACTCTAGGTTCAATGAGCTACCGATAGAAGGACTATGCTCGTTTTTCATTGTCTGGTCCCTTCTACACCTACTTAGATTCTGTACCTCTCTTCTCTACTTGATTAATACTTTATCAGTCATCTATATTAGATTAATTTTTTATTTTCTAGCTGGACGTAATGGGTCTCTTGGAAGATCCTTGCCAAACTTTTCTATTCTACCATTTCTGTCGTTTATATTATATTCGTGAACAGATAACTGAAGTGTCAGTTTTATCCTCAATATCTTTCTATGATACAAATATTCATTTAAATTCACTGTTACCAGAATCTTATTTAATTGATTACTGCCTATATATTTATTGTTTCGTAATTGCATTTTTTTAGGAGTTAGTTTTGTGTTCATTATTGTCCGAATTTTATTTACTCGATCACTGCCTTCGTGTTTATTGTTTTAAAATTGCATTCGTTTAAAATTTAGTTTCGTGTTCGGGGTTGTTACACATTTGAGACATTTTATATCGAGCGAACTCCAGTTTCTACCGTTAACTATGGAACATGGAAGATGAAAAGATGGATTAACCAGAGTGTTTTTTACCTATCAGCCTAATGATTTCCTATCTGAATGGATCTTAGTATATTAACTGTCTTGGAATCTTATTTGGTTTATGTCAGTCTATAAATAAGTTTGCAATTACATCCGTGTCATTTGGGGTTGTCATGTGAATAAATAGTTTAGCGACTTTTCTTTTCTAATGAGCATTTATAGATTCTATGGGTTGAAGTTAATCAAGGAACTCCTATTCACTGAAAATTATACCATCATTCAAATTGAAAGTTAATTACTCGCTGAATGTCCCTAAGAATCTCTGATTTAAACCTGGTGGTATTAATTTGCTGCTTGGATTACACTCTAGTTAACTACTATTGTGGTTCTATGGCTAGCATTGGATATCCCCCTTTTTTATCGGAATCATTCCGGATTGGCTGATGTTTTGGTTCAGCTAGGATTTTATCATTTAACCTTGAACACCCCTAATATTATTACGCTTAGCATTATTTATTCGAAACCTATAGCAATGACTGGGTATTCTTGTAATTTTACCTGATATCAAGTCATATGTTAATTTTAAATTGCCCTTCTCTTTAGAATTTGCTCTATTGCTTTTAATTGAGTTTAGGTTATACCGATTTTTTGAAAATCAATTTATTTATCATTATAAATTTAGTTGCAATGATTTCGCTGTTTCCGGTCCATTCCCTTTTCTATTTGACCTTAAGAAATTTCATATGTTCAATTTATATTTAATGGATGCTCAGCGAGATATCCGATGTGATTGAAATTGATTTTAGGTCGAGTTTTCGGAAACTTGGTGAAGGCGAATCAGTAATAAAACTAACTCACCCTTTTTCCGTTCGTCTATCGGTTCTGAAGTTGTCGTTTGGGCCCGTCGTTACGCACGACTGGGCCTTCATGGACACGTCTCGACTAGTATGTAGATTTTACTACCTTGCGATATTTTTGGCGGGGGCCAGAAACATTTCGACTTCATAGAGTAATTTACTAATTCTTGATAAATATAATTAGCAGTATACAATTGGTACATTAGAACATAATTGCAACTCTCATCAATTTAAACTTACCCTCACTTGGTAATGTCACTCAATTATGATCAAATGAATATAGTGTTGGGCCAGAACACAAACGGCCTTGAGAAATGTTTAAATGGATCGGTAACACACATGCAAATATAACATGCAAATTTAAATAAACCTATTGAAACATCAATTAAACCCTATCAAATATGAGAAAAAAGAGAATTAAATATAAAATAATAAACATAAAAATAAATTAAAATAATAACAAAATGCACCAAGATTCGCACGATACAAACACAAATATAACACGAAAACCCAACAAATTCGACCGAGAATTAACAAATTAATAAAAGTTCATGAAAATGAAACTTAAATCAAAAAATTTGAATTAGAAATAATTCAATAAAAATTCTAAATAAAAAATTATTAAAATAAATTAAAAAATAATAAAAATAAAGAATAGAATACACTAGAAAATAACAAGGTCGAATTTTGTTTTACTACATCAAATTTAACACGCAAGGTTAGGGACAGAAAATAGGTATAAATACCGATTCATTTTCACATTAAGACACACCATTTTTCAAACCGAAAAATTATTTTGAAACTGTTTTAAAAACTATAAAACTTTCGTTGTGAATTAATTTTAGGTGAGAAATAGTTTATTTTGGAGCTCTCTCTCCACTTCACATCCTCGCAACCTCGGTAGAGCTCTGCTTGGATGTCGGTGCGGGGAGAGATGCATTTTTATGCTCTTATGAATTATTTTTGGTCAAGTAATTTTGTATTTTGTTCTTTAATATGATAATAAATATTTATAATGTTTAAATTATTTTATATATTTAAAAAATCATATTGTCGAAATTTTTCCGGTCCACAGCCAACACACATCGCAAGTTAATAAAATCATTATACAGTGCAGAATTGTGTAAGTGCGTGGAATATCGCCGATAATCTGTACCCGTGAAGACCCAGCGTGCGGAACGCAGGGGTCGTAACGTCAATATTGTCCCGTATAGAAGAAACGAGAAATAAGGAAGAGGTCTTTTGGCTGCTTCCTCGTTTCTCATTTCTGTAAAATCGACCTAAATTAATTTACACACGGCTCAAAATCATCACACCGAGTAGTCCAGTGGGCACTCACTAAATGTAATATGAACACAAAATGCGCCTAAGGTCAATCAAGGGAAGGTGACGGGAAATTAAATCAAAATGAAATCGTTGTTATTTGCTATAAACTCATGATATCAATCTACGCTATGCATCCTAAATTTATATTGTAAATTCATAGTATTAATCATGAATTCAGATTATCTATTGTAAACCCTTTTCATTAAATTCATAGTATTTATTCATATTATTAATGGTAAACCTTTTTATTAATGATAAATTCATATTATTAACTTTAGATCCATATTATTAATTATAAATCCTTTTCGTAGTGGTAAACTCATATTCGTAATTGTAAATCTTTTTATTAACGGTAAATTCATAATACTAAATGTAAAATCACATTTTAACGGTAAACTCATTTTAGTAATCGTAAATTCAAATTCATATTATTAGTTATACAATTTTATTATCACGTATAAACCTTTACTATAAGTTCATACCATCAATATCCAATTCGCCCAAGTATACGATTCATAATTTATTTACAAATCCCTGTCATTACCTACAAAGTTACATTATTATTCAAACATTTCTATTGTTAATTATAATTGCAAATTGATATTATTATCCTGTAGGACATAAAATATAATTTCAGACTAGTAATTGAAGCTTTTACTTAACAATCAAAATTAAGGAGCTAACCCACAAAATCCCCACGATAATCAAAAGACTTACGAAAATCAAAAATCATAAAACTTAAACGCTCAATTAATAACATTCGAATTAATAGTTCCAACACTAAGAGTAGGAAGCACATGAAAATCAAATTGACGAGAATAAGATGCACAACTCCATCAAATATAAAATTGAGAATCACAAATAACATATGAATGCATGACAATGTACTTCCAATAGATTAACGTTCTGAATCCAACTATGGAGGACCCTAATTGCGATCTTCATCCGAGAAATGTCACGCTGTCCGAAGAGGATGAGTTTTTCACCTACCCACGATAAATCTGAGATAGCGCTAAAGTTCATTGCAATAAATTCAAATTACCCGACATTAAAAATCCTATTGTCGCCGATCGATAGGTATAATTTGCTTAAAGAAAATCTCATTAACAATATGACGTAAATCTCACGTAAAACTAACTCACTGGTTACCAAGGGAACCGCCCAGACGGTCAATATCATCATCTATATCGTGAACCATCATGTTTTCTCCGAAAAACTCGACATCAATTCAGTAAGATTTAATCTGGAAAATAAATACATTAAAATGACAATCAATACTGACCGGAAACTTACGAGTAAACAACTGTAAATTAATTACCTTATCAATCGCAGAGATGCGCGACCAAAGTTAAATCGTCATGAATCGCCGACCATTTTCCAGTCTAGATATGTTAACGTAAAATGAACTTGGACATTGACACATCCGTTCAGTTCACGAAGTCGGAGATCGATTTACTAGTACGACCAATTTATGTAAATAAAAATTTGATTGAGAAATTCCAAACTTAATTCAACAACGTCAACCTTTCCGCATAATGGCGAATAGTGCATGGTCAATTAAATAATACGATTATTTTTAAAGCGTTGCCTAGAATATGAGTAAACACAATCAACAGTATATAAACCCTCGCCCGATATCAGTGAACGAATAGTAACAAATGCATCGACAACGAAATTATCGAAAGAAGACTATTTCGAACAGCCCAACTGGCGAAAGATCGTCAGCCGATTCCGACCCACAACACCTAGGTAACAATTTTTTGTATCAGCAATGATGGTTTCCCCGTATTAAAATAAATATTTTATTTTGTGCATACAACACAATAATACCACCACATTCTGTGAACGATTTAGTATCGGACTTACTGTCGAAACTCTATATTAAATTTCGCAATTGAATCCTAGGATAATAATTCTTTATGTGTAGGTTATTAGAAATTTTTCTCCATTGCACTGGAAGTAATAGTATAATCTTTGGATGTTAGCTTTCACCACTCATAGATGGGAGACCACCAAATGTAGGGAATTCTTCATGTAGAGTGCAGCAAAGTCCCTTTAAATTTCGTTCGGAATAGTATAAACACATACCTCACCTATATAGCGTTCGAAAGGAATTATTTTAATTAAGATTTCATTCAGGAAGTTCAGACCCAGATCTCATTCCCATACAACTTGCTGACCGATGGAGAGAAGCATGGAAGCTTTTCTGGCACTCTAAACGTCGCGAGTCTTCCCCACCCGAATTCCAACGAACCGATGACAGGTCAGAAAACCCTAACCGAACTCCCGAAGTACCGGAACCGTTCTGGGAGGAGTGGCACCCCACTGCAGAAATTTACGCACACGCGCGTCACCTACTCGATAATCTTCTCGATCATCAACGACAGGTAGACCTACAAGTGGCCCGGGCCGTCAATGTTTGGCAAACATTGAGGAGGACATCGAAACCGGCCGGATCACCACTACCTATCACCATCCACGGCCACGCGGACCCCTGTACGGAGACGCCTGAGGAGGGACGATCATAAACGGGAAGGACTCGCAGATGACCGGGTTTCGCCGGATTCGGAATACCAGAAGGCCGGTGATGATTATCTCAAACTGCTCCCCGGAGGAATGGGTAGCAAGAGGCTTCACGGACACGTGATATTAATATTTTGAATTCACTTTAATTAGATTTTGTTGCTAAAATAAAGATTTTGTTCGATTAGACATTAATTTCGTTCTTTTGATGTTGTAACAATTCGTCAAGAAAATTTTGTTTAATTCTATTATACTCGTTAACTCCATAGTAATAGTTACTTTTGATGTTATCAATTCCAGACATGGATTCCCTACAAATTCTGCGAACAGAACTGGACGTATCACGACAAAATAACAAGACTCTATATGATCAGATTATACAGCTGACTCGAGAAGTACACCAAACCTGAGCCTCCTGGATAGATCCAATAAAAATCAAAACCCTATATCAGAGACTCACAGCTGCTCAGAAAGGATGGGCAGAAGAAAAGCAAATAAATCAAAGTTTACGTACGCAAATACGAGGACTGGAGGTTGCCCTGTCGGCCAGTCAAGAGGGTGCGGCTGTTACTTATCCGCTCGTATTCGCATCGGCTCAGTTAGCCTATCGGGAGTCGGCAGCTGCTCCAACCTCGGTCTCGAACCCAGCAACAACCATGAACACCCATTCTCGTCCAGGACGTAAGGAAAGAGCTAGGCGCCGTGCCACTCTATTACTAACCCAATCCAAATCAAAGTTGCTAGCATTGTAACTCACGGATAATATATATTTTGTAGTTTGATTGTGTTGACTCATGTGTAAGAAATCATGATAAAATGCCTGTAATTCATTAGACTCGCATGATGATACATGACGTAAGGGGACCAATTACAAAAAATCGAGCATGTGTCTTCTAACGACGGCTCGTTGGACCCGAGGGTTGTCCGAGCAATTATAGTATTAGCAATAGTACTCACTTTTTGCGGACAATCCACCCGCTCGAGCACATTTCCAACGTTGCCTAGCAACGCGTGTCGAGTGGTAGTCAGAGTAACATTTTGTATGGCGTTACTGGGGCAACAATAAAGATAAACAAATTACGAAACCCTGTAACCCACCAATAGCCTCAGACAAAAATTAAATTGTAGTCCTTCCAAAAGTTTTTTAAAGAATTAGTAACTCTCATTGAACAGTACTTTTTGTAAAGCAGAGTGATTTTTGCTGGCAAAAAACATGTTAAGGTTTTTGTAAGGAAAAGTGATTGCTCAAAAAAGTGATTAAAATTCTGTAAAATTGAATCTGTAGATATACCCATCCTGTGACCCTAACCTTGCTTGTAAATTTTGATGAGTGTGGGGTTTATAGTTTGTGTAACCTTGACCCCAAATACAACTTTTCTTTGCCCCCAACAGTTACCCGTTGCTAAGAAACGTAATTGCGAAAACTTTCATTTGGTGGGTTACAGGGTTTCGAAATTTGTTTATCTTTGTGGTTGCCCCGTAACGCCATACAAAATCATACTAACTGCCACTTGGCACCCGTTGCTAGGCAACGTTGGTAATGTGTTCAAGTGGTGGATTGTCCGCAAAAATTGAGTATTATCGCTAGTACTGTAGTTGCTCGGACAACCCTCGGGTTCATGAGCTGTCGATAGAAGATTTATGCTCGCTTAGCTCTGTCCCATGGGGTAAGAAAATTCATGATCGAATGTGGAAAGATGGTTAGAAACTGCGATGCGAGTATTCATAGTAATATCTGTATGTAAGTGCATCTAGGAAATAATTTAACTACAAGTGCAACTACTTTATTGAAATCAACAAAACATATAGTCATCGCGAGTTAATGGGGGTGGATTTGGAGGTTGTGCTGCTCGGCGTCGAGCACGCTCTTTGCGTCCCGGCCGACGATTATTTGATGGAGTGATGGACTGGTCTGCTGATTGAGGATTCTTCTGCGCCATCTGGACGGGGCGAAGACGAGCGGGTAGGTGACTGCTTCCCCCTCCCGACAAACTGCTAAGGCGACTTCTAATCCTCGGATTTGAAAGCGCAGGCTCTGATTGAGCTGTCGCTCTTCCGCCCAGCCCTTTTGTGCTGCGGTTAGTCTGTGATATATTTTTTTTTCTTTTCTCGGATCCGACCAAGTTGCCTTGATCTGCTGTATCTCTTTAGTCATCTGGAGGATTTGATTGAAGAGATCCGCATTTGCGTTCCTTACGCGATCTAGTTCAGCTTGCAAAATTTGGTTGGTGGACATAACTACAATGACAAGATCGTTAAATTTTTCTAATGATTTACCTAATTTGTATTTATAACTATCATTAACATAATTATTAAAAACACGTCTACTCAGGCAAACGATTAAAACGAAATGACAAGCCAACAAAGGTTTATTTTTCAAAAAAAAAACGAAACTAAATCACGTTTATGGTTAGTGTTTTTCGGGATTACTGTTTTCCGTGGCACGGCTTCTTTAAGTCCTTCTGCGGGGTAACTACTGGGTAGGGGCGTCGGGTATCGCGGACTGGGCGAGGTGGGTAGGCTTCCGCAATCCGCCCGGCGATGATGTCTTATTCTACATTGGCGAGATACATCCTCGCCTTGACTACCTGTAGGTCTACCTGTTCCTGCACCCTTTCCCATTGGGTGAGGAAGTTGCGTGCGTGCATGTAGGTCTCCGCGGCCGGATACTGCTGTCCAGCGAGTCCACAGGGATCCTTCCCGAAACCTAGTATCCGCCAAGTAGTGGGATACGGCCACTGTTGTTGAATTTCATCGAAAATTTCCGTAGCTGATGGAGCTCCTCCCTGACCCTGTTCGTCAGTTGCTTGACTCGCGATTCGTTCGAATGACATGTCTAAAATATCATCGTGATCAGATTCGGTTAAGTCGTCCGCTTTATTATAACAATCGACTAAATGATGACTACATTGTTGCTATTGGACTTATCGGACTTAAACTTATTACCTTTGATTTTGATTGTAACTTGTTGTGAAACTACTGGGACTGTCTACCTATGAGTTCTGGGTGTGCTATATTTCGTTGACTATATCTACTCATGACGCTCCTACATATCTTTCTAAAGATTATCATGATTTTTAAAAGAAATCGACACTCCGTTATTATACCAGTTGGGTTATTGGCATTCAGGGTTTTAACCGTAGTTTATTTATGATCTAACAGTCTGACATTGAGTATGGTAAGACACGGTCGTTAATTAGTTAATCTTCGTTAAAACAGGGACAACTTTGATGGTCATTACTTCAGGCTTTCACTCTATTAAATTAAGCAGGGGAAGCTATGGAAGGTCACCTTATGAGTTCGTGTTTGAATAAGATCTATTAATGGCCAAAACTCTAGATTACGCGGAAATTTGACAATCGTGTGGGGACTATTGTAAGGGCACGTGGATTTATTTAATTTACGTTGAATCGACAAATGACCTTGGAATGTCGATTCAACAATTTAATATTTACAAGCGAACGGTGATAGTTGAATCTATATCCGGTGTTTATCTTAACAATTTGATATTTACCAGCAAATGGCGATAGTGAAACTCAGCAAGTATGTATCCGGTGTTTATCTTATTCTTATTTTATTTGCAGGATTTATCGATTTATCTTAGATGTATTCACTGGAATATAATTTTACAATTGTGTTGAAGTGATTCGGTAAGTTAATATTTCAGTTGTTTTGGATATATTTTATCGACGTTTTTAGGACAAACTTTACTTGACTCTATAGCGGATTTCGCATGTGGGATTTTATTATTGGGATTTTATTCGGCCTTTTTCGGGATTGTTGGATTTAATTTGATTCATTGCCGTCGGTAAGCGTAACTCTATGACTGTTTGTTTCGTGTAATATTAATATAACATTTTGATTGCTTCTCTGATTTATCTATTATTCATTGTTATTTGCGTCGATTTGATATTAATCTATTTTTTAACAACCTATGTTCCTTAATTACTTTATGTTAGGTCCATGAATTTATATTAATTTACAGAAAAATTTGTTTTTGAATCGATATATTTCAATACTTTTATTACTGTTTTAATCTATAGTTACTTTAATTTAATTCAACGAATTATATTAATTGTAATCACTCGAATTATTTATTTTTTCTTTAAAATTTGTTAAATCGATAAATTACTTTAAGCAATAGGCTACTTTATTTTATTAAATTATTTAAGGTTTTTAATTAATGAATCAAAGTTTTACTTTATTTTTTCTCAAAGATTTACTGGATTTTTCTCAAGCGTTATTTTACTTGTATTCAAATTAATTTAATGTTAATTGGGGAATCACTTGGTTTAACCTACAACTTTCTTTAGTTTACCTAACGAATTAATTTACTGTTAATGAATTTACATTATTTAGTTTTAATCTATAAATTACAAAAAAAAAATTCTGTTTGTTACTCAATGAGTTACGTTAATTTTGCTTAATAATTAGTTTAATTAATGGGATTTGATTCTTACTTAATAATCATTTTACTTTTAATCAATAATTTATAATAACCTAATTTAATGACTTGCTTATTTTTACTCAATAATTATTTTAATTTTAAATTATAATAATTTCATGAATCAATTGAATTTTTACTTTATTTTTAATCAATAACTACTGTACTTTTAATCAATAACTTAATTTAATCGAATCACTGAATTTAATGATTTCTACTAATTTATTTCGAAATGTAAATTTAATTTAATTGCACCAATAATTTTTATCTAATTTATTTCAAAATATTAATCCAAATTAGCTATATCAACGATTTCAATTTAATTTATCCCCGTATCCTTTCCCTTTAATAGGCCTTAAGCGCATATTGTGTTTATATTATATTTAATGAGTGCCCACTGGACTACTCGGTGTGATGATTTTGAGCCGTGTGTAATATAAATTTAGGTCGATTTTACAGAAATGAGAAACGAGGAAGCAGCCAAATGACTCCTTCCTTATTTCTCGTTTCTTCTATAGGGATTATATTGACGTTATGACCCCTGCGTTCCGCACGCTGGGTCTTCACGGGTACATATCATTGGCGATTTTTCACGCTCTTAGACAAATCTGTACTATGTATAGTTTACTATCTTGCAATATGTGTTGGCTGTGGGCCGGAAAAATTTCGACAGGTTAATTAATATTATTAAATGTATGAAAAAACAATGGTTAATATTATAAATATTTATTAACATATTAAATAACTAACATACAAAATTACTTGTTCAACCAATAAAAACATAAAGCATAAAATCGCATCTCCCCCCACGCCGACATCCAAGCAGAGCTCTACCGAGGTTGCGAGGATGTGACGTGGAGAGAGAGCTCCAAATAAACTAATTCTCACCTAAAAGTAAGTTCTAAATATAGATTTTTAAACAAAATTCTAGCTCAAAAATGGCTTTGAAAATAGTTTCAAAAATGGTTTTGAAAAATGGTTAAGTTTAATGTGAAAATGGATCAGTATTTATACCTATTTTCTGTCCCTAACCTCGCATGTTAAATTTGATGTAGTAAAACAAAATTCGACCTTGTTATTTTCTAGTGAATTCTATTCTTTAATTTTATTATTTTTTGATTTATTTTAATAATTTTTTCATTTAGAATTTTTATTGAATTATTACTAATTCAAATTTTTTGATTTAAGTTTCATTTTCATGAACTTTTATTAATTTTTTCAATTTTGTCGAATTTGTTGTGTTTTCTTGTTATGTTTGTGTTGGTATCGTGCGAATCTTGGTGCATTTTGTTATTATTTTCATTTATTTTTATGTTTATTAATTTATATTTAATTCTCTTTTTTCTCATATTTGATAGGGTTTAATTGATGTTTCAATAGGTTTATTTAAATTTGCATGTTATATTTGCGTGTGTGTTACCGATACATTTAAACATTCCTCAAGGCCGTTTACGTTCTGGCCCAACACATTTTCGCTATAAAAATGAATTCCGCAATTTCGCGGAAAAGTGAGATCTTTAGCAATGGTACGTCGTCGTGTCTTGTGTATGATCATGCATAAATTAAAACTCTTGGACAAAAAATCACTCGTGAAAATTTGGAGTAAAGAACAATGTTTATTTCAGTATTTCCGAAAACCTAGCATCCTTAGAAAACACTTCATTTAATCATTGTTGTGAGATTCCACGAAATTGTGGAATAATTGGTATAGACTGATTTGGGCATTTCCAAACAGTGATATGAAGCAATATTTTTACTGTAAGTTCAAATTTGAATATACTATCTAGACTTGTTTTAAATCGCATTTATTTTGGATAAAACCTAGGGAAGGTTGGTGGTTGGTTTGCTAGCTGTTCAAAGAAAATGTAATTCACATTTTGTAAATTTTTACAAAGAAAAAAATTATTCATGCCTTTCTAAGAGTCTTTGAGACAATTATAGAGGGTAGAAAGTTGAAGAAAACCGGCGTAGCTATAATAACTGTATTAAAGGTCTTTAGGCGCGACTAAACAAATAAATGTATTATTCAGGTAAGGATTATAAACTACAGTTTAAAAACTATGCACAATTTTGTTTACACTGGACTTTTGTTTTTAGGATAGGCTTCTGAACGAAAGGACTATGGAACAAGTCATGCGATAATTAATTAAAAATCAAATTAATTTGGGTAATCTCATCGGTTTCTGGTGTAATGCAAGTTTTTAAATAGCTCAACGTTGATTCATTTATTTATGTTGTAAAATTTGCATTCATTCAATCATCGGAATTTGGGATTACGAATAGTTGTGCATGTAAGTTTTTATTTACTATTTTGATAGTTATATCTAAAGATATTGCAGTACTATATATTAATTGATTATTATTTTTAATGCAGAATTAATGATGTCTCCGAGGAATAAAAGTCTACCATGGACCGGGAAAGAGTTTTATATTGGAAAACATCAGCTAAAGTCAACTGTAGAAACATTTGCAGAAGAAAGAACAGAAATAGGCTGATGAATGACATACTATATGTGAACCAGCAGTGAAGATTCCAAGACAAAGTAACAGCTAACTTTATCACAAATACAAGGACAGAGAAAGAAGCCCGGGCACAATAACATATGATGTTCTGCACACTTTAAAAAGGCAAATAATCCAGTTTTTGGAGAAAAATGTTCACAATGGTGGTAACATTGTTGGATCTCCTAGTTTGAGAAAGAAAGTAAACAGTTGTTTGAAGCACAAGAAGAGCGTATCAAGAAAATGTTTGCAGGTTGAGGCGTTTGCGTTAGATGAACCAATGGATGATCGAGGAGGATAGATAGTTTTTAATCCAAATCAACTCATTGTATTGCTTTGTTATTTTAAAAATTCCACGTCTGCTTTACTCCCCGTTTCTTGTTGCAAAGTGACTTAGCTATCGCAACGTGGTGGTGGAATTGCAGACAGAGGCATGTGATAATGTACAAATGGCACATTACTATCAATAATGGTAAATTTTCTACCAATTGTTTTTGAAAGATTTTATTTTTCCTGTGTTTGTATTCGAATTTTGGTGTTTTCTAGGGTGATCGTAACAAAATATTTTGAAAATTAATCATAAGAGTTTGAGATTAAAAAACACAATTAATTTATTTATTCAAATAAATAAATAAACAGTTTATTTGCTTATTAGATTTTAAATAAACACGAAATAGGAAAATACATTACTAAAATATGACTACAGGAAATTTTACAAAGTTTTTGTTTTGATTGTTTTTCTTTTATTCAGATATTCCGCCACAAATGGGAAAAATAAAAATGAAAATATATTTTCATATTTATTGGCTATATCTAGCCATAAACAAAATAAGTATAGCATAAAATCGATAATACAAAAAAAATTTACTTTGTTTATCCAAAACCAATCAGTGAAAAAAATTTTGAAAATAATAAAAAGATCGAATTTCAATTTTGAATGAGAGCCACTCTTGCCAACCTTCGATGAAAAGTTAAGAAGATTTGTTAAATAAAAAAAAAGTTATTCGTAATCTTTTAAATATTTTGGCTAATGAGAGTAATGGTATTGAACCTCTAAATTTTTATGGAATTCCCATTGTTGGGCCAGCACTAAATTTTGTTTAAATGGATCGGTAATAGCACGCAAACACAACACGCAGATTTAAAATTAGACCCATAAACACCAAATAACCACCGAAAAATATAAGAAAGAAATAATTAAAATATAAAATTAGAGACATAAAAGTAAATAAAAATAATAACAAAATGCAACAAGATCCACACGAAATAAACACAAAAATAACATGAAAACACAAAGATTTGACCGAAAATTGACAATTTACTTAAAGAAACAAGATTTCATGAAAGTTAGAACTAAAGTTAAATAATTTAAATTGGAAAAAATTCAATTAAAAGTTAAAAACTAAATTGTCAAACTAAATCAAAAAATTAAGAAAATTAGATTTAGAATATACAAATATTTCCAAGGTAAAGTTTTGTTTTACTACATCAAATTTAACACGCAAGGTTAGAGTCACAAAACAGGTATATATACCGATTCATTTTCACAGAATTTTAATCAGTTTTAAGCAGCTGTTGTTTGTTAAAACTCGAACACTCAGCTTAACGTAAATTCACTTTTCAAACGGAATACTCAAACTCTTGATCACTAAATCGAACTATAAACACTAATTGAAAACCATTAACGAAACTCTGATACGAATTTATCAAAGGTAAGCAGTAATGACTTACCGGTATTGTAAATGGATGTGAAATAAGTACCAATTGTAAATGAATGTGAAATTAGTATCGAAAAATATATTATAAAATTTATCGAACTAAACTGTGCCGAAATTGTTCCGGTCCACAGCCATACACCAACAAGTCAGTAAAATCCTACATAAAAACCGAGCAGTGTTAGTGCGGTGTAAGTCCACCAATAGCTCGTGCCCGTGAGAGATCTCGTCGTGGGTAACGATGGACTCGAACGTCAATTCATTATCATAGGGGCAGAAGGTAGATCGGGAGTCTATCTTTTGGTTGACTGCCTTTTTCACCTACTCCCGAAAAATCGACCTAAAATATCAAAACTCATCGGCCAAAATCTTAACACAGAGTAGTCCAGTGGGCACTCTTAAAATCTAATATGAACATACGAAATTCTTAGGAAACAACTTGAGGTTAAAGGGAAAGGGGCTTGCGAAATCGATGTGTCGGACTTATTCAATTAAAAATCTAATGAAATTACGATAGTAATTGAGGATTTATACGTTAAATTCGATAAAATATAACGTTTTGAAATATAATTAAACATATTAAATTAACTGCAAACTCATTAATTATAAGACGGCGAAAGCTAATTGATAAAAAAGAGTGGCGGCGTAACCACTATCGTATAAAACAGATCTTATAACATTGTAGATGAATATCGAGAGACGTTTATTCCAACTCAGTAATCACCACGATTTTACTAACCCAAATAACACTAATGTTAAATGGTAAAAGAAATCACAATAATCATCATACACCCCCATGTAAGGGCCTCTCAGACCATTTCCTCTCTCTCCCTGAGGTTCAATTGACTTTCTCATTTATCCGAATTCCTCGTCACTACCACCATTAGGTAATTGAGTAAAATGTAGAATGCTGTGGTGAAAAAGAAGAATCGTCTGAGGAAATGGAGGATGCGAAGGCCGTCTCCATTTATAAATACTTCTATAATAACACCTCTAAGGTCGACTTGAATCCCGATGACTAGCCAAAAAGTCGACTATCGAACGTGGAACTAATATGTTAAATTGATATAGTAACAAAGGCAGATTCAGATGATTTATTTTTATCACATCTAATGGGCCAGAACAAGGTTTTGTTTAAATGAATTGGGAGTAGCACGCAAACATAACACGCAGATTTAAAAAATCAGACCCATAAAACATCAACTAACCACCTCAAAATATGAGAAAGAAATAATTAAAATATAAAATCAAAAATATAAAAATAAATTAAAATAATAACAAAATGCATCAAGATCCGCACGAAATAACATAGAAATAACAAAATAATATAAAATTTCACTGAAAAATTGACAATTTTCGTAAAAGTAAAAAATTAATGAAAAAGTCGAATTAAAATAAAATAAATTTTGCTGGAAATAATTTAATTAAAAATTTAATGAATAAATTGTCAAATTAAATCAAGAAAATAATAAAAATTAGAGTGAGATTATACAAATAAATTCAAGGTCAAATTTTGTTTTATCGCATTAAATTTAACACGCAAGGTTAGTGTCACTGAACAGGTATATATACCGATTCATTTTTGCAGAATTTTAACACTGGTGAGGGATCACTTTTTCTCTCAAAAAACTCTTACGTTTTTTGACAGAAAAAACAGTATTGGATCACCAGCGTCCGGAACGGCCTCAAAGTATTATTAGCAGGAGCTATTGGAAAAAAGCGAAGTGAGCACGAGATATGAGCAATTATATGAGTTGGAGAACTTGAATTTATTGATATCGAGTAAACGATTTGTGATGCTGCGAGTCGACAATGTTATGTGAAATATGAATGCCAAATATACAATTTTATGCGTCGAGGCTTTTACCCAACTGGGATGGTAACATTTATTTATTCATTTTTCCGGCCCACAGCCGATACAGCACCGCAAGTAATTAAAATCTACACACCCCAATCGAACTGTGTAAGTGCGTGTATAATCGCCAATAGTTCATGCCCATGAAGGCTCCATTGTGATAACGCAGGAGCTGGAACGTCAATATCCTCCGTTATAGGGGAAATTGGAAGGTAAAGGGGTAGTCTTTTGGCTATTCCTTCGCCATCCATTTCCTAAAAAATCAACCAAAATTTATGAAAAACAATCGGCTTTAAATCTCAACACCGAGTAGTCCAGTGGGCACTCATTAACTATAATATGAACATAAATAGGTCATAAGGACAAAGAGAGGGAATGGGCAGCGGGGAAAATAGCTAAATCGTTGCAACAGTTAAAATGAATAGCCATCGAAAAAAGAAATATCCGAACGACTAAAATTATGAAAAATAATAATTTGCATAATATATAAGAATTAAATAAATTATGTTGAATTGAGACGGAAAATATGGGTAGGGCGCTGCTCAGATTTTCCGAATCAATTAAAATATTTATCCAAAATAGCAAAGTAAAAGTAGAATACGGCTCAATAATTGATAGGATATCAGGATAAGACCGTAAAATAAGGCGGAACGCTGCTCAAAATTCAACTTAAAGTCAATAAGAAAAGATAGCGATAAACTATTATAATGGGAACTTGAAAGTTAATAAGAAATGCTAAAGATAAATTATTACACTGAAGGCCTAAACTTAGTAATAATCACTAGAGATAAATTGCTATATGAAAATCTAAAATTTGTAAGAAACGATGGAAATAAATTACCGTAAAAAAACATTTCCAAGTAGTAAAAAACGCTAGAAGTAAAGAACTATGAGGGAAGCCTAATATTAGAAAAAACCCTAGAGATAAAGCGCTATGATTGAAAAACCCGAGATTAATAAGAACATTACCTAGCTTTATGAAAAAAACCTTATGATAAGCAGTTAATGAGTAATTATTATCAATTAAAAAATTACTATTGTTACCAGAAGAGTGTAGAAAATTAGATAAATTCATACTTTTCATGAATAAATTTACCAAGATCGTCCCACGGCACAAATCTGTATTAGACACCTGAATTGTCGATCGGGTAGTAATAGGCTTACCACCCAGCGTAAATAGTATAAATAAATGAAGTAAAAGACACTGACGTAAACGATATGTAAAATAATCACCCAATAAATTAAAGACATCATCAAAATCCAATAAAAAAAATAAACCACAGTGAAATACATTTTAGTTCCAACATTTTTACGAAACCATCTATCTAGATGCGACCATAAATCCCGCTTGCAAAGGAATGAAAACCCACCAAAATAAGTTAACATTGTATTGCCCGAAATAAATGTACCTGCAACAGTAATTTATGAGCGTGATGAACGACTAAAAAGCAATAAATATGAAGACAAATAAATAAAGTACTCACCCAATTAGTTAAATATGATGTGGCCCAAGCACGGAGAAAACGAATGATCCAATAAAACACATTAAATCCAGAAAATAGCACTACTATGATCCACTAAAGTGCGAGAATCAAAAACGAAAAATGATGATTAGATTACTGATTTTGTTTTAATCCATCGTGATCAGTAAAATGATGGTTCAATGAATAAATCAAAACAGCGAGGCCAATCATTGAAGTTATTAGCACGTGGCTATTGAACGAACCACTGAAGCCACCAACGGATTTTACTAACATAGAACTAACGCCTCTCTTCAGCCCACCCACGTTGTGCCGCGGTCATATTCTGATAGATCGTCTTGGCTTTTCCTGGTTCAATCCAAGTCACTTTGATCTTTTGAAGCTCGCTGTTTACTTGCATAATCTGTTGTCTCTTTGTCCAGTTTCCTTTGCAGAATTTTGCATGAGGTCATATCTACTATGAGAAATACTTGTTAAAATTACCTCCTATTACTATATTATCTAAGTACTTTTGTGATTGTATTAATATCTATGGTAGATGGTTAATAACAAGAATTAAACAAAGAAAATAAAATTTCCTAAATATTTATTATACTACATTATCGATCCATAAACTTGGGACTACCTGAATTATACCGCCGACTCGGACGCTTACGAGCATATGGGTGATTGCGGCGATCCTCCGTGTATCCCTCCTTGTTCCACAATTCTCAAGGGAAAACTTCTCGTGGTATCACCACGTTCATGTCTGCGATTCGTTCACGTAGCCTCTGGTCATTTAATTCATATGACACATTGTAAATATGGGCATACCCATCCGTACTGAGTATTCTGCCCTACGCGATGTCCTTGTTTATCTGGGCTAAGTATCGTCTGTCTCTATCTACTTGGTGGGCTGTCTTCCTCTGGTGCTCCTCTAGTCGAGCTAACATGAATTCCGCCTGGCCTCGGATCTCTCGGGTCGGATTTCGGCCAGGTTCGCGTTTTATGGCCACGTAAGGGAGTTCTACGTCTCCGAACTCCCTTGATTTCTGGACCTTGTCTCTTGAAAGGGGGATATTGAAAATCCTGCGTCCCACATCGCTTGCCTGCATCTGGCAGTCAAATGTGCCGGGAATCGAGCGATGATCCGGGACGCTTTGACGCAGGAATACTCTGAACGAATAATATTCTATTATCATATTAGATTGGAAGTCTGCGGTCTAGTGGTCTGTCTCAACCTAGGAAGTATAACATTCACCGGGCTACGGGCATCCAAGGGAACCCGTGCTCACAACCATGGAGTACTAGTATCGAATGGATAGTTTGCGGGGTATAGTCAATTGGTTGGGTTTACTAGACGTTGAGGTGTATATCCTAACTTGTTCCTCGGGTCGTTAACTGCTATCAGAGGCGTCATGGCGGATTGATTTGTCTTTTATCGGCAATTTCTACAATTTTGTGACTCAATCTCAACTCTTGGGTTTCTATTCATTCTTCGTTACCTTTTATACTATACGTTTAAGGAAACTTAGTGGTATAATTTTAAAGAATACTCTTTGAATGTTTACTGAGCTGCTTGTGGGGATATAAATCACTTAAACCGGAGTGTTGGCATTACAATTTATGAAGGAGAAAACATTTGGAGAAAATTTATTACACAAAAATATTATCCAAATCATTGGCTTAAGTAGATTCATAATTTTTCCCACTGGAACTGAGTTAACGCTGGTCAACTTAACTATAAGTATCAACTGTACGGGCTCGTGTTGATGGAATCTGAATTTCGGATGGAAATATGAAGCGTCATTTTCACATATTTAGCTCAATATCTCTCACAAGAAGGAAAATGTAAAACATTATCCCGGAATGAGTCTAATAAACTGAATGTACAGAGTATCTTCACATTAATGTTCTAAATTAAATTTTTTCGAAATTTTTCTATTTTAGCCTGACTGCGACGAATTTTAGTCTTACAGCTGCCGATCAATTCAGTTATTCAAATTTGAAGTAGGAAATTCTCATGTGGACGTCCCCTGATAATAGTTAAGTCTTTTTAGAAAATGGAGCGATGCTGTTATTCAATGATGACTTAGACGTGAAATTTGGAACGATCGGATTCAAACAATGGTTATATTATCTGGTAACTTTACATTTTTCGTATACTTATTTAATAACTGTTCGTCATTAAGGCCTTGTGGGATTGACTCTAGGATAGATTTTACGCGGATATTTTGTTGTTTAACCGTCAAATGGGTTCGTTCGCTGTTATGCATGTTCGATTTGACTATGATGAACTCGTTGGGGCATGGATTTGCGATTTGATTAATTGGTACGACTATCCACGATTTACATTTGTATGAGAAGTTTATTTCGTCTATGTGATTATCAACGATTATTAACGGTTCTTAACAGTAACTTGCGACTACTTCGGGACTTACTATTTTGTAATTGGAATTCATGATTTGTTAGCTCAATCCTTTCGTTCATGTGTCTTTCTAATAAATTTGAGATTTGATTTTATTAATTTTTTTGTTGTTTTTCATTCCAAAAGTGTATTGTAGTGATGGAATTCAGTGTATACAGTTATTTGATTTATTGATGTTAGAGTGGGGCTATGATATAAATCTACTTTTCGGAGTATTTTACGAGTTGTTTGGAGTAGTTACGGGTGATATTACTTTATGACGGAACTTTTTGGGATTTTAAGTGGTTCTAGAATTATTTTTTATAATTATAGATTCATGTCAATTTTATGAAGGTCGTCGGTGTCCTGTGGAAAATTTTGGTTCACCAAGTTTTTATTGAGATTTATGAGTTTTGAATTTTCTTTTTTAAATGAAATAACTATACATTTTAGTGAAATACCATTGATTTTAAAAGTTAGGTTAAATTATGATCGATTTTAGCCATTATACTGTTAGGCCAGAACACAAACGGCTTGTAAATGTTTAAATGAATCGGTAATACACATCCAAACATAACATGTAGATTTAAACTCAAACCTATTAAAAAACACCAATACACCCTATTAAAATGCGAGAAAGAAAACAATCAAATATAAAATTATAAAACACAAAAATAAATTAAAATAATAACAAAGTGCAACAAGATCCGCACGAAATAAATACAAACATAACACAAAAACCCAACAATTTGACCGAAATTTGACAATTTATCAAAAAATACGAAATTTCATGAAAATGAAATAAAAATAAAATAATTCGAATTAAAAATAATTCAATTGAAAATTTAAAAGAAAAATTGTCAAATAAAATCTCAAAATAATAAAATTAAAGATAAGAATATACCAGAAAATTCCAAGGTCGAATTTTGTTTTACTAAATCAAAAAGAACACGCAAGGTTAAAGTCGTACAATAGGTATATATACCGATTCATTTTTACATATAATTTAATCGTCAAATCAGTTTTTCATAAATTTGAAAACAGTTTAGAATCGTTGAATCATTTTACGAATCGTTTTTTTAAATCTTGAAACCGATGTAAGTGTGAGTGTTGTTCAGAACTCTCTCCACGTCACATCCTCGCAACCTCAATTGAGCTCTGCTTGTGTGTCGGCGTGGAGAGAGAGGTGTATGTATGATTATATTTATGATGAATGTATCGGGTAAATTATATTTTAATAACATATTTAAATAGCATCAAAATTTTATATTATATTGTCGAAATTTTTCCGGCCCACAGCCGAAACACACTACAAGATATTAAAATCCGACATACAATTCGTAACCGTGTAAGTGCGTGGAATATCGCCAATGATTCGTGCCTGTGAAGGCTCCGGTGTGAGGAACGCAGGAGCTGGAACGTCAATATCATTCGTATAGGGGAAGAAGGGGAAGGGGAAATAGTCTTTTGGCTGTTTCCTCGTCTCGCAAATTCCATAAACTCGACATAAAATTATATTCACATACGGCTCAAAATCATCACACGAGTAGTCCAGTGGGCACTCATTAATTATAATATGAACACAATGCGCCTAAGGTCAACCAAGGGAAAGGTAACGGGGAAATAGTAAAAAATGAAATCGTTGTTATGAACTTAATAGGTGTATCTTAACTAAAGATTAAATGAAATATAATTATAAATTTCGAGACGTTGTTTCACACCAAAGCCAATAAAGTAGTTGTTATGAACCCTCATTCTTATAAACCCCTAATATCATGTCGAGAGTCGATAAAACTACTTGAATAAACGCGGTTGTTATAACTTCGGATTTAAGGCCCCAAAGACATTGTAACCACTCAAAGTAAAGAGAAAATAAGGTAGTTATGATAAACTCCGGATAGATGGCTTTAAGCGCAATAAAAACTTCTTGAATTAAAGCTAGTAATTACAGTAACCTCCAAAAATAATGTTGAAAGCGAATAACATTGTTTAAAAATGATAAATGAAAGAAAATCTCATCACTACGAATTTCCGGGATAGCTTTTAAAAATCAATAGAATTAGTTGAGAGCAAGAAATTTAAATAATGTAGTTTAATTCACTTGAGATGTAAATGTTATAGTTCTCCATCCCTCTACCTCAAAATTGAAATTAACGTTTGAATCAAAATCAATAAAATTAATCAGTCGTGAAGAATAAAAGCATTTTGATTTTCCACCACATTATTTTCAAGCTAGAATTAACATCCTACCGCAACAATCAGAAAATTTGAATCGGAATAAATAATATAAATACTCTAATCGTCCACTACATTATGAAATAAAATCAACTGTTTGAATTTAAGTTGATAAAAATTAATAGGGAATAACGAGTGAATAACGTAAATTTTTTCCAAAAAGTTTAAGTCCGCAATCTAACTCCGAATCGCAGAGATTTTTAGAAGTTCGAAACTCGTTAAGAACCCCAAATCATATGGCATCGACCGTAATGTAAATCTCCAACAATCTGCTTATAAATAACTGGTTAAATCCTGGGAAATAATCGTCTACTGACATCAGTGATAAAAGGATCCTACTAATTTCAACGTAACTACTAATCTCGTTATGAGAAGCCACTAAAGTAAATAGGTATAGATTCGCCAACAAACATTCCCACGCACCAAACAGAAGAAAAAAATAAAAAAATATATACCGTCCTTGCCCAGCATAAACGAAAATTCAATTACCAACAACAACTTGAAGAATATTTATTTAAAAAAAATTAACTCCATCCTAAATTCAAAATGCTAAGGAGTATCCGCTTCCATCCAACATTGGCCGCTAGGAACTGAAGTCCTGAAAAAAAAATCCAATTTAAGATTTACATAATTTAATCCTCGAATAACACCTGTAATCGAAATCGACTCAATCAGAATAAGTTGGCGAGAAAGTCCGAGTGAATCTAAAATCAAAAATTGATTTAATAAAATAACACCAGTACAAATCGGAAGCCTACTGTTGGGCCAGAACGTAAACGGCCTTGGAAAATGTTTAAATGGATCAGAAACACACACGCAAATACAACATGCAATTTAAATAAACCTATTGAAACACCAATTAAACCATATAAAATCTGAGAAATAAAAGAATTAAATATAAATTAACAAACATAAAAATAAATTAAAATATTAACAAAATGCACCAAGATCCGCACGATACCTACACAAATACAACAAGAAAACACAACAAATTCGACAAAAGTGAAAAAATTAATAAAAGTTCATAAAAATGAAAGTTAAATCGAAAAATTTGAATTAGTAATAATTCAATAAAAATTCTAAATAAAAAATTATAAAAATAAATCAAAAAATAATAAAAATAAATAATAGAATTTGCTAGAAAATAACAAGGTCGAATTTTGTTTTACTGCATCAAAGTTCACACACCATAAAATTAGGTATATATACTGATCCATTTTCACATTTAACTTAACCATTTGTAAACCATTTTGAAACCATTTTTCAAACCAGTTGAAATCGTTTGTAAACTATTTTGAAATCTTACTGTCAAATCGTGGTGAAACTATTTTAAAACCCTATTTTCAAGCTATTTGAACTAATTCAACTGATTTTAGGTGAGAAATATTTATGTTGGAACCCTCTTTCCACGTCACGTCCATTGCATCTCGGTAGAGCTCTGCTTGGCGTCGACGTGGGGAGAGAGGCATTTATGCTTTCTGTTATGATATTTTATGCTATTGTATGAAAATATTTGGAATGGTTATGAAGGGTAATTCTGTTATTTTGTCCTAATTAATAAATATTATTAATATACATAAATTGTTTGATATATATATTTTTTTTATAAACTAAATTAAAATGTCGAAATTTTTCCGGCCCACAGCCGACACATAACGCAAGTAAATAAAATCTACATAGTACAGAGGCATGTAAGTGCGTGGAAAATCGCCAATGATATGTACCCGTGAAGACTCAGCGTGCGCAACGCAGCGGTCGTAACGTCAATATTATCCCTATAGCTGAAGCGAGAAATAAGGAAGAAGTCTCTGGCTGCTTCCTCGTTTCTCAATTCTGTAAAATCGACCTAAAATCATATTACACACGGCTTAAAATTATCACACCGAGTAGTCCAGTGGGCACTCAGTAAATATAATATAAACACAAAACGCGTCTAAGGCCTATTAAAGGGAAAGGGTACGTGGGTTAAATTAACTGGAATCGTTGTTATAACTATTTTGGATTAACATTTTGAAATAAATAAAATTTATTTGGAATCATTGAATTCGATTAAATTGAGATTATTGAAAAAAATTAAAATAACCATTGATTGTAAAAGTAAAGTGTTGTATGACAAAAATTTGAAGTAAATATTGGGTAAAGATAATTTAAATGCTCATAAATTATTGATTAGGGTAATGACAAATGATTTCACCAATTAAATTATTATAATTCATTTCGGTAAAAGTAATCTGATCTTTGAGTAAGAACGAGTAATGTATCGATCTAATCAACCCCGATAGAAAGGGAAGCAATTAAGAATCGAATTCATTGATTTCAAATCAAGAAATGTATCAATTAAAAGTAAAATGATTCTCGAATAAAAGTATGGAACCCCTTAATTAAATTGTTGATTAAAATTAATGTAACACCACATAATTCACTGTTAATTCATCTTGATAAAATTGAAGAAGTGATTGAGCAATTCAAGTATTTAGATTAAATTATTGATTAAAAATAAAATGAATACAAATAAAAATATCGTTGATTAAATTGAATCAATTTATTGGTGACAATTGAGATGATTAAATTAGTCCAAATAGCTATTGAGTAAAACCCGGATAATCTAGTTTTGGTAAAGCAAAGTATTGAATAAGAATAAATAAAATAAGTTCCTTAACGAGCTATGATTAGTAGATTAAAGTAATTCATAGATTAAGACTAGAGATGAATTGAATAACCGTAAAAATGTAAATTAAAGTAAGACTGAATTCACGGATTTAAAACCATTAGCATTAAAATAACTTTGTGGGCTGAAGTGATAGTTGATCCAAATAGCCTTAGGGAAAACTATTAGCAATTTGAATAATGGACATCAGAATACATTACCAATAACACGACCCCTTAGTTAAAACCAAAATAAATTCACAGATTCGGAAAAGGTTTTCTTCAATTCTTATAAATTCGGTAATTACAGCAAACTGATTAAAGATAATATGAATGAATTATTACGTAAATTAAATTAGTAGGATTGGAAAAATCAAAGTTTAAGACAAGAGTGAATTTATATTAATATCACATTAAATTCCACGCTCCAACAAAAGGGTATCGCATCTATTTAGGAATCTCGGTACGCGTAGAAGTTTTCCTAAAATTTGTTAGTAAAGTACATTCGAACTAGTCAACGAAATAACTTACCGGAAATTGAGATAATCGAGTGTAGGCGAACATTGGACCAGTAATTCTGAAAAGATGACACGAATAATACAATCACCGGATGTAAACAATGTAACTCACCTTTCGCCAACCGCTTAAGTGGTAACGGTAAAATCCGCCGGAAATCATTCGTCCACCAGGATACACCTACACGCGACTAAGTTATCTCGGATCAACATCCGGCCTAAATCTTAAAGTTCGAACAACTGTAATTGAAGTTAGTAAACAAACTTTAAATCAATGTACAAATTCCCTTAAGTCAATGTACGAGTATCCGCCTACATGAAAAATTTAAATGTTAAGATGCATATATCGAATAAGTGAAACATCAGGTTACCCCATCCATATGATTAATCATATAATTATATACTTTCCCTATAAAGGAGTGCACCTTAAAGAACCAGACCCACAAAGTAACCCAACTTGCTTATGAATGTCCCACCGCATAAAGGAAGGCAATGGTCACGCGTATGACACCCTTACGAGTAACATAGACCCAATTTGCTTGCTAACAACTTAGAATGATAAATCAAGCGAACTTAATAACAGTAATGTTTAGACATGTCGCCCAAACGAACTACCCGTCGAGAGACCGCCAAACAGGAACAGACAGGAGTCCCGCCGACCACGAGGATACTCGACCCGTTGCAACGATCATGTCTCTCGGAACGGCATTATCCAGCCGCGGAGACCTACCTGCACGCACAGGACCTCCTCACCCAATGGGAAAGGGTGCAGGAGCAGGTAGATTTACAGGTGGTTAAGGCAAGGATGTATCTTGCAAACGTGGTGGAAGACATCCTTGCCGGGCGATTTGCAGTCGCCTATCCACCTCACCCAGTTCGAGACACCAGAAGACCCTATACTGTTGAGGCTCTCAAACGAAGCCTGAAGAGATATTGTCCGGACGAGTAAACCAACACTGATAGACTTTATGTAGTAATTGATTTAAAAGATTAGAAATTTACGTGTTATTTCTTTTCTTATAGCTAGAGTTATTCGCGTTTTGTTTAACGAAATAAACAATTATATAACTTGATCAATAATAAATTAGCATCATCTATTTGATTGTAGTAATGTCTTCCTTACAAATCTTACAATCTGAATTGAACCACGCGAGACAGACAAACGCGGAATTACACACTCAGATTATTCAACTAACCCGCGAAATACAACAGATTAAAGCAACCTGGAGGGAACCAGAAAAGGTAAAAACACTGTACCACCGCCTGACTGCAGCACAGAAAGGCTGGGCAGAGGAGCGACAGCTCAACCAGAGCCTGCGCACGCAAATTCGGGGACTCGAAGTCGCCCTAGCGGTATGCCGGGAAGGTGAAGCGGTAACTTATCCGCTCATCTTCGCCCCCACCCAAATGCCGCAGACAACCACCAAGCCAACAGAACAACCCATCAACAACCGTCGACCGGGACGCAAGGAACGCGCCCGACGTCGCGCAACACAACTCCAAAACGTCAAGCAGTAAATGATAATGCGTTTAGATCGAATAGAATAGTTTTAACCTTAGTTGAATTGTTATTTTAACATAATCGTATGCCAACATTGTCCTAAACATTTTCATCACCCCGCCAATTCGTTCCACAGTCTAATAAAAACCAATTGCTGAATAGTATGAGGGACAGAGCAAAGCGAGCATAGGTCTTCTATCGACAGCTCGTGAACCCGAGGGTTGTCCGAGCAACTATAGTACTAGCAAATGGTACTCAATTTTTGCGGGCAATCCACCACTTGAACACATTACCAACGTTGCTTAGCAACGGGTGCCAAGTGGCGAACAGTATCATTTTGTATGGCGTTACTAGGGTCACCGGGAGGATAAGCAAGATTTGTAACCCTGTAACCCACCACTACTATATATCTATGACTTGACTTTTACCTCTGAATCGATCGATGTGACAAATCTCTCCTGCTTAATAATACACGACTGAACTGGATAGGCACACCCGATTTGGATGGCACACACACTCGCCATACAAAAGAATTCCTTGACATTGCTAGTCAGTGTGACCTTTACCATGCACACTCACTGCGTAGGCCAAATCAGTTTAACTTAAAGCCGGTATGCACACATCGCCACCGGACTACATAAGGAATCCCGATTATTCGGATTAACAGTTAAATTGTAAAAGTTTCAAAAATGTATCGCCAATCGAACCACACAGATGTGGACGCGACGGACAGGATGCCAGACGAGGACATAGATCTGAATCCAAGATCTCGATTTTTAGGTAAATCTTATTTTCTGTGAATTTCGTCGTTAATTTGTAAGAGCACTAGATAGGAAGTTCGCCACATCAACCCCAACGCTAAGAATGCCGATAACCATAACGAGTTACCAAATATAAAATATGATACTGAGAGGATCAGTGTTTTATCTGAGTTATTTTTATACCAAAACCCGACTCATAGTTACCATGCCGTGGAACCAGTCGAGAACATAAAAGATATCGTATTCATTTCCGACGACTATAGTCTGTATTATGCAAAATTTCTCAGAGATACTTCGATTTCACGCGATCCGCCAGTAAAAGAGAGACTATCCCAGTGCCGGAACGAGTTTAGAAATGTGTTTATTTTTCGGAGATGATTTGTTGGAATACTGTAACTCAAACCATTTTAAAGGATGTAATATTTCTTTGATTTCGATGACCGTTCCAACTTCAGGTTATCACTAAACTTGATATCTAAAATATATTAAATTAATTTGATTTATTTTTTCATGAACATTATTTATTCTTCGATAAATGAATTTTTGATTTTAAATTTCACTTAACAAGTATTTTCATGAACATTATTCATTCTCCGGTAAATGAATTTTTGATTTTTAAATTCACTTAACAAGTATTTTGTTGGGCCAGAACACAAACGGCCTTGTGAATGTTTAAATGAATCGGTAACACACATGCAAATATAACATGCAGATTTAAATTCAAAACCTATTAAAACACCAATTAAACCCCAGCAAAATATGAGAGGAAAGACAATAAAATAAAAAATAATAAACATAAAAATAAATTAAAATAATAACAAAAAGCAACAAGATCCGCACGATATAAAAATAAACATAACACGAAAACATAACAAATTCGACGGATATTTTGATAATTTAACAAAATGTGTAAAATTTCATGAAAATGAAATAAAATTCAAAGAATTCGAATTAAAAATAATTCAATAAAAATTTCAAAAGAAAAATTATCAAAAAAAATTACAAAATAATAAAAATTAAGATTAGAATACACTAGAAAATACCAAGGTCGGATTTTGTTTTACTAAATCAAAAAGAACACGCAAGGCTAGGGCCAAAAAATAGGTATATATACCGACTCATTTTCACATCATTTTTAATCGTTTTTCAGTTTTTCAAACATGAATCAGTTTTTTGAAACTTACTCTTTAAAAATCTATGTAAGTGAGAGTTTAATTTGGAAGCTCTCTCCACGTCACATCCTCGCAACCTCGATGGAGCTCTGCTTGGATGTCGGCGTGAGGAGAGTGGTATTTTTATGATATTTTATGGATGCTTGGAGTGGTAACTTTTATTATTATTTTAATAAATTATTTTATAATACCAAAATTGTTTTTCTTTAATAAAAATTTTTTAATTTGTCGAAATTTTTCCGGCCCACAGCCAAGACACATCACAAGTCATTAAAATCATACATATTATTCAGATTCGTGTAAGTGCGTGGAATATCGCCAATGATCTGTGCCCGTGAAGACCCGGTTTGAGGAACGCAGGGATCGGAACGTCAATATTATCCCGTATAGAAGAAAGGAGAGATAAGGAAGCGGTCTTTTGGCTACTTCCTCGTCCCTCAGTTTCTTTAAATTCGACCTAAATTATTCTACATACGGCTAAAAATTATCACACCTAGTATTCCAGTGGGCACTCATTAAATATAATATGAACACAGTGCGTCTAAGGTCAACCAGGGGAAAAGTGACGGGAATAAATAATGAAATCGTTGTTATAAAATTTAATTAAATAATAGATTTGGACTAGTGTTGGATACCTTAAACTGAATCATGAAAATAAACGATTGTTATTCTGTAAGTAAACCAATAGTGTAAGCATCCCAAAGTGAATATGAGTTTAGTCTTCAAGTAGCCTAGTTAGTTAAAACCATTGAGTAAACACCAAATTTCCTATTAAGGACCCATACTAGTATAGAGTCAATATTTTTATTTTAATGTTAACGAATTTTTGGGCATGAATTTAAACTAATTTACCAAATTACCAAATTAAGGACCCGACTTGTAATCAACCGTAAATAACGGAACTGTCTCAGTAGATTAAACCATTGGTAAAAAGCAATGAGTCCACATTGATTTATCGTAAATGAAATAAAAATCTATCCCGTAGGAGGAATATAATTAATTTGACATCAAACATATTACATTAAGAGTAAATTAATCATCATAATAAACATTCCACAGACGAACAGGTATGGAACCTATTTAGCTCCCAATAACTTCCGATTTTATTCTAAAACAGATTCCGGCGGATTTGGGAAAAGGATCCTGCAGTTAAAATAACGCTGTATGATGACGTACTTCAACTGGAATAAACATTCGATTCCCTAATCAGGAAACATCGATTTTGATAATCTTAAATATCTTGAGGTTAAGCAATCAAAATATAAAACGAAGAGAAAACTCCCATGGAAATAAAATAATAGTCGCAGAAACTCGAGATAATCCAACATGATACATGATAGGGGGTAACCGCTTGAGAACACGAGCCAATAGTATCCCTGCCTTGTCAAGCGTTAGACGAATTCGGAATTGCATCGGCTCGCAACACGAGACGACCCGTGTTCGTGATTCCGGGCTGCTCCCTTGAAGAAGGGATCAAGAAATTTTTTGAGGATTCTTGACCTCACTGATTTATGACCACTGACTTATAAAACATTTTCTCTTTATTTCTCAAATAAATAATTTGTCATTCGAACTTCATTTCTTCCATGATTTCTTAAACTAAAATTTGAAAATTATGTTTAACATTAACCGCACCTTTAACCATCAGAGTTATTAGTGAAATTTAATGTTTGTTATTGCAGCGATGGAACCCTTACAAATACTGCAAACAGAATTGACCCACGCAAGACAGGCCAATAGAAATCTTCATGATCAAATCATTCAACTAGCCCGGGAAGTCCAACAAACCAAGGCCACATGAATAGAGCCAAAGAAGGCCAAATCTCTATACCAAAGGCTTACCGTGGCACAAAAGGGATGGGCAGAAGAGAAACAACTGACCCAAAGCTTGAGAATCCAAATAAAGGGGCTGGAGGTGGCGCTGTCCACCTGTCAAGAAGGGGCAGCGGTGACCTATCCACTCGTCTTCGCCCCTGCTCAGTTGGCCTTCCGCGAGGCGATAACAACCCCACCAGCAATCCCCACAGCAACCCCAATAACTACACCAACCCCGAGTAGTTATCGACCCGGACGGAAGGAGCGAGCGAAACGCCGAGCCGCTCGACTGTTAAATAAAAACTTGACAAAATTATAAAATACGTTTACGATGTAATTTAAATATATATGTATATATCTTTTTATTTCCAATTATACCTTCTTGATGAGTTAAAACAAGGTTGCGCATATCAAAAATCTAAGATCTACACAGGGACCCAGTAATTTAAAGCGAGCACAAGTCTTCTAACGACAGCTCGTTGGACCCATGAATTGTTCGAGCAATTACAGCATTAGTAATAGCGCTCACTTTTTGCGGACAATCCACCCATTTGAACACATTTCCAACGTTGCCTAGCAACTGGTGGTAACTAGAAAATATTTATATGGCGTTACCGGGGTAACCATAAGAATATTTAAACAAACATCAACACCCAGTAACCCACCAATTTCCATGAATATTAATTATTATCCGACAAACGAATTTTTGATTTTAAACTTCACCTAACAAGTATTTCCATGAATATTAATTATTATCCGATAAACAAATTTTTTATTTTAATTTTTACTTAACAAGTTCGGTATTAACAACGGATGGCCATAACATATCGTAGGCCTATCCGGTAAATAATGTTAAATAAGGCGTGGTAATTCAGATATCAGTGTAAAATGCATATAAGAGTATTATTAAGTTGATTTATGTAGGTAGTATTGATGATT
Source organism: Schmidtea mediterranea (assembly GCA_022537955.1). Taxonomy (NCBI): domain Eukaryota; kingdom Metazoa; phylum Platyhelminthes; order Tricladida; family Dugesiidae; genus Schmidtea; species Schmidtea mediterranea. The sequence goes on from CM039680.1 coordinate 136,218,940, forward strand.
AGAGTCGTAGTTAATTGGGAATGAAATGATGAAATCTCCGCGCCCAGTCAATATAGGTATCCTAATTTACATCATTTATGTAAGCTAAAGAATAACTATGTAGATAATTTTTAAATGAAATATCGTCATCAAGTGAAAATAAGTATTCTAATATTAACCGTATGAGTTCCGTAAAGGTATACGACAAAATATCTGAGCTTAGAAAAACCCGAATCCCACTATCATTTTATCGAATTAAGAATTTTTTTAAGATTTTGATTGCCTTATGAAATAAGAACCCCAATCAGACTAAGCAACTCCCATACGCGACAACCCAAATAAAATATAATAAGAGAATAATGTGATGAATAAAATAGGATATCGGTTATAATTAAAGTTACCTGTGATTAATAACTTCCATAAAGATTAGTTACTGAGTAATCAATGGTCGGGTTGGAGTTTGCTCAGCTTTGGTGAAAATAATTTCGTTACGTGGGGTATAGGAGATAGCCAACTAGTTAATTTAAACAAAAACTTAAGAGGGTTAAGGCAAGAACATCATATTTATTAGCCCAGGGAAAAATTTTAGCAAACATCATCGTACGATTAATAATTAGTTCAAGCATGTTTTAATTATTGGTTAAAAATTAATTCATCATCTCATGGTTAATTTAGTTATTTCCTTTAAAATTAGTTTCTAATTAGAAGTGTCCAAAAATGGATCATGTTATCACAATATATCACAGATTAATGAATGGGAATAATGAGACATTTGAAGTAACCCGCAAACAATCTCGACCCCTTTAAGCCCATGCCTTAACCTTGTCCAACGAAAAAACGTAGCGAATAGGAAATATTTTTTTCTCCATATAGTGCATATATGAAATATTGTAAAAATTAGTAAATCGTTGCCGTCAGGCAATGTGGGATGGCGACTTCACCATATCCCAAGTCAGAGAAGCCAGAGCTGGTGGTATGCAACCAACAACCGATGTCGAGCTCCCCTACGTCGCGATAAAGCGGGAGCCAGGGTGAAACCCGGCCAGCGAGATCCGTGGCCACGCTGAGTTCCTCCTCATGCGGTTGGAGGAACATCAGCGCCAAACCAACGAACAAGTGGATCTGGCAAGACGCTACCTTGCCGATGTAAATGACGACATTGTCGCAGGCCGGCTAGCCAGTACGGACGGGTATGCCCCACCGTACAATACGTCGTACAAACTAGACGACGAAAGGTTGAATAGTCGCTCTAGGGCCATCAATGTGGTCATTCCCCAGACGATCCTGCCCCGACACATGAGGAGGACGGAGCGGGCAGACGGAGCACATCGTGAACATCCTTATACTCGGCCGGCCCCGGAAAGGAATGTCGATAAATATCGCCGAACCCACCTTCACCACTGGTGATCTTCAACGGAGCAAGTTAACTAATCATGTATTGCTTAGTTAGGTGATTTCTCAATAAATATTTAGTTGAATTTGAAATACTTGTTGGTTTGGAATTCTTTGATATTTGATAAATGATGCCATAGGACCCTTTAGCTGTTTGTTACGATTATTTAGCTTAATTAAATTACATGAAATACTCCGACTTAATTGCACCCTTTTACAGAAATGGAATCACTGAAAGTCTTGCAACAGGAATTAGAGCACGCCCGAAAAATCAACAAAGATTTCTACGAACAAATCATGCAGTTGTCGAAGGAAAACCAACAACTCAAAGCCACTTGGATAGAGCCGAAGAAGGTGAACTCAATCTATAAAAGGTTAACAGCCGCGCAAAAGGGCTGGACAGAAGAAAGACAACTGAATCAAAATTTGAGGACCCAGATAAAAGGGTTGGAGGTGGCGGAGTCAGCCTGCCAGGAAGGTGCAGCTGTGACATACCCACTTGTCTTCGCCCCTGCTCAGATAGCATATCGGGATTCGACGGCAACTACGAAGATCACAAAGCAACCGAGTACTCACCGGCCAGGACGTAAAGAGCGAGCTAAACGCCGAGTCACTCGAACATCAACTAACAAATGACTGACGCGTCTAAATATGTGATTCACTTATAAAATATATGTTTTGTTGTCATGTATCTACTATCTTGATGATTATATAGAGGTAACGTTCGGAAGAAATAGGAAAACAAAGGGACCTAAAAGTCGAAATCGAGCACAGGTCTTCTATCGACAGCTCGTTGGACCCAGAGATAGTTCGGTCAATTATAGCATTAGCAATAGCGCTCACTTTTTGCGGATGATCTACCCACTCGAACACAGTTCCAACGTTGCTTAGCAACGGGTGCCGAGTGGTAAGCGAAACACATTTATATGGGGTTGTCTGGGTAACAACTATATAGTTTTAAACGCCAACACCCAGTAACCCACCAATACCAACTTGAAATACATTAGTAAATCAATATAATTTTAATTAATTTAGAGATCACAGCAACGATTTGATGACATTAAGTTCCACGTCTCCTTCCCTTAATTGATCCTAAGCTAAATTTGTGTCAATATTAAGAGTTTATGAGTGCCCACTGGACTACTCGGTGTGGTAATTTTGAGCCGTTTGTCGTAAACAATTTTAGGTCGAGTTTATAGGAAATGAATGATGATGAAATAGCCAAAAGACTTTTCCCTCCTCAACCCATTTCCCCTATACGGAATAATAAGGCCAAGGAGTGTCGAAAGGAGGCGACAGAAACTCCACTAAAACCGAAATTATCTCTATTGTGTAATGAATGAAAACATTTCTTTTGTCGTTTGTTTATTTTCCGAAGATGAATGTACCGACGATGCGAATAATCTCTCCGAGGATCGGCAAATGGCATAAACTGAAGTAGAGTGAGTGAGGACCTAAAAGAAAATAAGACGAGCATAGACCTTCCATCGGTAGCTTGCTGAAACCAGCTGTAGATCGGGTTTTAGCAGTTTTGGAAACAAAGTTCACATTTGACGGTCACAGAACCATTGGTTACGGTACCAACGTTGCCTAGCGACGGGTAACCTGTGGCAGTCGAATAGCATTATATGATTGGGTCAAGGTCACAATAACTACCTCTAACCCCACACCATGATAACGTAGGCATCTGTGCTAATGACAATAATGGAACCCGTATGACCTTTGAAAGACATGTGAATGTATAATTTCTGACTGAAGAATAGAGTGGGCGAAAATATGTTAACAAACACTACGTGGCAGCTTCAGATGACTCAGAATTATTATAGATCGATATTGCTGGGCTATATGTCATAATTAATTAAAAGAAAAATAAATATAATTAAATCCTAAGTGTTAGAAGTTGTTAAATTAGCTACTGCATATAAGCACGCACTGCAAACAGATATCAAAATTATGTGAAACAGTAAATAGACTAAAAACACAACAAAAATAAAATTCAAAATCGTCTAAAGTTGCAAACATCAACATAAATCATTATATCTCGCAAAAAGAGATGAGCTGCCAATAACACCACGGTTATCCTTTGTAATCTCGAATTAGTTTAGCCTCTAAGCGCCAACATATGAAATTTTTAATTTCACCAAAAACATATTGGGTGACAAAATGAAATTACACAAAAATCTAAATTTATGTGAATCCGGATAGTTAAATTAACAAGCATATAAATGATTCATTCGAGAAAGATATGAGAACGCTTTTAATTAGAACATAAAATACAACGAACATTTATGCTGCCTGGTTAACGGTAGCTCTGTAAACACCATAAATTTCCAGCAATTGATCTGGGGCATTTATACGGCTGATGAATCGGTCCATTTGTTTCAATACAAAATTATGAGGCAAATCGACCTATAACAGATTTGTTTAAGAAAACTGAAATTTGAAAATTCCTTACACTCAGTAAAAGATTTTCAACTCGTCCAAGTAACCATGTTCGTGTTTCATCGGTAATAGCTAATGATGGGGCAGGTCCACTCCCTGGATTCGCCGGATTAGACGAAAAATAAACCAGCATTTCAACTAAGTCCAGTTGAAATCGTGAACTGACGGATTGCTTAGTTGAATAATGATTTAGTCTACAAACTATTCCGGCCAAGCTCTGTGTAACAAGATCCATATATATTTTACGAGATTGTGCATATTTCTGTTTAGCTGTAATTTTCACATCTTCGTTTTCATCGTTTGCATCTTCCATTTCTTGAAGTTTATTCCAAGCACAATTTTCTTCTAAAGATGCTCTGGCTAAGACTGCATCAATAATTTCCCAAACATAGAAACAATTTGTTTGGGTAAACATCTCATCCGAAAATAACCAGCATAAAATGGCGCGAGGTGAGATTAATTCAACTTCTAATAATCGTTCGGTAATAACTACAACCATCTGTTGTTGTTCCTGCCAGACCCCATATAAGCTATGTAACATTTCTACTTTATCTCCTTCTTCTTTAACAAATTCTTTAATTACATCTCTAAACCTGAATTAATTTCGATTAAAAAAATACAATCAATTATAATCAATTCATAATATATTTAAAATTTTAAGATTTCTATTTGTAATAAACATGAAATGTCTAGTGTAATTCAATGCAATTTCTAATGGCATACTAACTTAGAGCTCACGAAGTAATGCACAACAATTGAACAAATTGATCATCAGTTAAATTACGAGCTTTCGATACTCAGAATATTTAAGCAGAGAATATTTTTTTTTCAAAGAAACATTTTTTCTACGTCATTTTAACTGATAACAAATTATTTTTAGCCTCGCTCAAAATATTTTCGGATACAAGTATTTAATAAAAACCAATTTTGTTTTGTTACATTAAAAAAATTTAACTTACTTGTCCAAATAAAGAAAGGCATGAGTAAATGTCTTTGAACCGAGATTGAGAATAACTGTCATGAGAACATCTATCACTCGCCTGGTCACACCTGGATATAATCCCGAAACTATATGAGTAGCTTCGATATTTTCTGATGTTTCAACTATATCTTCTTCATAATTTTCTGGTTCCATCTTTTCAACATTAAGATTTTCAGACTCTTCGTTATTAGTGATTTTGACGTCTTCGTTTACAGTTTCCGTTATTTCAGTAGTTTTTTCCGTTTTAGCCGACACAATCAATACTCGATCATCGGATATTTTTCTGAGAAAGTCTATGATTTCATCGATTTTGCCCTGGCTTTTGATCATTGTTGCCAATTCTCTGGCAATTTTTTGGCATGATAGAGTTTCTAAATTGGGTTTACGTTTAGAATAGACAAGAAATGTGGTTTCATTTATTATGCAAATTGCCTAACAATTGAGGCGTTTAATCAATGAGAATTAGTGATTTTGTTTTAACAATATTGAAATTTCGTATATAAATAAATCCATTAAATAGGGGAGCAAAGCTACCAGAAATAGAACGCTGTGAAAATTAATAAGAGCTGCTCAATGCTTCGACAGTAGCCTGTTTAGTTTTTGTTTTTAATAACCGTTTATTAGTCAAACTTAATATTATGAGCTAATGAAATCCAATTCCAGCATAACGTTCGAATCTCCAATTACATACTGAAATATTTTCGATATTTTTAGATTAGGACTATTGGACAATTTACCTGGGATAACAGAATAAAAATGTTCTTATATGAGCATCATTAGATTAAAGTTTAAAAATCCGAAAATACCAGATTCTAAACTATAAAGATAGATGTTGTTTCATTGATTACAATAATTATAATCAATAAAATATATATTTATAATAATTATATGTTTAACTATTAAATCCAACGATGAAAAATGAAATGGGCTTTACAGATTTAACGAAATTTAATACCATATAAAACTTACTGTTTTCAATAATCGGAATATTAATAGCACAATTTTAAAAGAGAAGTAGATAATCTAGCAAAAAATAATCACCAACTCATTTTATACAGATTTTTATTTTGATTAGAAGAAAAAATGTGTCATTTAGTATAGACAAAATAAATTTTGAACAGTTTATTATAAAAACTATTTTATTAGATAAATAGATTTGTGGTTAATTTCAATAATGTTATTAACCTGTTTTCATCCAATAGGAAACTGTCTTGCATAAAAGTTCCCCAATTAATCTAGTTATGTTTTAAATGTCAAATATTTTTGGAACAATAATTCTAAAGTTTATCTTTAATATAGTCGAAGTATTTGTTGTGCTTTCCAGTGACTGGAATATGAAATTCATATGCAAACGACATGTGCAAATCTGTGGTTCTTCATCGTGTCTCACAGCATTCCAGAGGACTGCAAGTATTTGAAAGGAGCGCCATAAGTTATATAATAGAGCTTAAGAATTAAGGGACCACGGCACCCCAGGGAGGATTCATGTTATGCAAGATTTAAAAGATAATGAAATAATGAAGTTGTTTTATATTTATTATAAAATAAAGCAATAAAAAATCAATTTATTATTGATAATTTAAAAAATATAATTTATTATCAAAAAATGGCGGTTACAGAAATTAGGAAATATTTTGTGGGCCGCGACTATAAAAAGGTTAAGAATCACTGTTCTAAGAGTATATTTTACCGTTTGAGAAATTTATAAGTCGAACTCAGTAAATGATTTGAAATATAAGTTTTGATGTCATGAAATTTGCACACAGCAATCTACAGTAATTGTTTGGATAAATATATATATATATATATAAATTAATATTGATTAATAAATCGACTTATAAATTATTATTTTATTAAAGATTAAGAAAATTAGTATTATAATCTAATTGGAGAAGACGAATGCATATTTTTATTTATTGAAAACAGGCCTTCAAAAAGTAGAGGGTTACACTTGGGTTCATTCTGTACTGCACTATATATTAAATAAGCAGTATCAACTTTAAATTAGCCTCGCGTATAGAAAATCATATAGCAAAGTCCTAGAATGCATGAAACACAGTTAAACTGAGATCATGAAATGTTTATTTGTTATTGATATGAAAGGTCATAAATTTCTTTGGAAACCACAAAAATTAATAAATATTTTAGCATTCGCAAAGGCCAGGAGAAGGAAAACAAGTAAAACTTACTGGGAGCCCATCACCGTATTTATTGACGGATCCCGGTGGTTTCGGTAGCAATCGGGCAAATTCTGCTGGAACGATTTTGCTGACATATTCAAAATACGAAAACCGCAGCAATCGCTGTAGGACTTCCACGATGAATCGCGTTTTGGGTTTGTCGACAGAGTCTTGTACACAAGACGCCCAATCCGACCAGCTCCATTGGAATTTGAAGTTGCTCAGATGGTGAGAGAACCAACAAACGAACCGCTCAATGCACACCGGTCGCATTTGTTCGATTCGATCGAACAGCATTTCCGTTGCCTGTGCCAGAACCAATGGAATGGAATTGGCGGCTTCTCGGCACAATTCAATCAACAGCGACGTGTAACAGACATGGGTTTGATCGGATTTCGGCAACTTGAATAGTTCTCCTAATATCGTTTCCACGATCATGTACGACACCGGCAATCGGACTCGCATTGGCAACGCAATCAACGCCTTGGCACTGCAATGATTTCCCACATAATTAGCTGATAGAATAATCCGAAACCTAATTGTTACCAAAGCTTCCTATTGGTTTTCAATCCGTTGACAATTATTCTATATTGCTCTTCTACTAGAAATCTTTCAATGGAATGTGAACCGGGTAAAATCAGCTGTTCAATTGCTGGTTTGCTTTCAGTGACTTCCATTTTCTCCAACACCTTCACCTCGGGCTCATCACCAGCGATGTTATTTTGATCATCGAGACTCGGCATTGGCTCCTTTTTACTTGTTTGTAATTCATCTTCAATAACATCGGTATAATCAAACAGCCTAAATATGACCATAGGTAATGGATATACTGACGTTGACAATGTCAAGGAAAGTTGAGGCAATTTGTGGGGTCGAGACTGTTGAACTAGGATTGCCAGATTCGGGTCGTTGTATAATCGCCATAATACCTTTTCTCGCCAGCTTTGCATACGCATATTTTTCAATTGATTCCATAAACAGTCCATAAACTGCAATCAGAAAGTAATATTTGCGAATAAGTAATACTTAAATAATACATCTTCCTGGGGTTGAAATTCATTACTTGTCCAAACTTGTAATATCCCCAAATGATCGACAAGTCTTTTTCTATTGTAATTTTAATTAAAAATGTTCCATTGTTTGGTTTAAAATTTATTACTCCATATAGATTTCGATATTTTGCATCATTTTGTCCAATTCACTGTGACATTGTGATGCGAGCTTTGACGCAGACTAGACTTAATAAAAGTATCATTCAAAACTAATCTAAACTACCCATGGCAATGAATACATCACAATATATACCAACCAATCTGAACATAACTGGGGCGTATTATCTTCTAAAGCTTGTGCAATTAAAACGTTATATAAAAGCATAATCGATTGAGGGTGAATGACACAAGTGTTTATTAAATCAGACATAAATCTCAACTGCATTAAAAATTAAATTAAAATTTACGTATTAATTTATTACCATACCAGAAATTTAGTGTCATCATGATTACCGCATTTAATAGCTTCTTTAAAGTGCTTAAGTAATAACTCAACAAACTACAAAATATGTCATTCGTGGAATTTAAGAAAAGAAAATTTACTTCTTCACCAAGAGAATAATCTTTGAAATTCACTAAGCCTATTAATGTAACATAAATAGTTAATTTTTCGGGAATATTTTCGGCACTAAAATTTTCAGTTTATGACGAAATATTTATAATTAAAAAAATACCAATTTACGAGAATTTCAAGTATTTCAAATTTCATTATAGAAGAATCCTTTTTAAGAATCGATGCAACTGACTGCAAATCATTTGGCAAGGCATAGAGATCCTATTGGAATATCAATAAAAGCATATTAAGCGTAACTCATACTTTATCTCCTAATTCATAAATTAAATTTTCTAGTGTCTCTTGAACATCATGATGACCCACAAAACGTTTACTTTTATCTAAATTTCAAAATTATAATATTGATTATTCTAAAGTTAACCATTATATTCTTCATCTGACGAGTCGGGAGAACGTTTTCTGCGAGACATTGTTAGTTAATTCAAATGATGTGAACGGTTGGTTATTTAAACAATAAAGATACGATTGAAAATTAAAAATTCAGATATAATTATAAACTTTAAAAATATGAAGAAATAGAAAGATTTTTAAAATTATAATTAAATTATTAAAATTAAATTTGAATAATTATTTATATTTTTATTTTTATAGGTTTATTCATTGTTTTAAGGTATATTCTTTCTGTTTTGATTGTAAAGAAATTCATATATTAATTGATTTATAATACATCATCCAAAACGGATTAATTTATATCAGGTTAAACACTCTAATTAAGACACTATTAAAAATGTTTTTTACTATTGACACCTGTTTACTTCTGTGGGGTTAGCGCAGTGGTTCCCAACCTTTTCTAAGGTACAGAACACTTTGCAGAAAATATTTTTTGGGGGAGCACCTAAGTTAAAAAAAAGTATTTGTAAGCATGGTTTTAATAAAATAGAATTGTGTGGTTAGTGGTGTGGATGACCTTCACCCCATTACATACAAAATAGTTTTTACGCCCGCCAATGGTTACCCGTTGCTAGGCAACGTTGGAACTGTAACCACTGGTCACAGGACCTCCAAAGGTGAGTTCCGATATCAGAACTGCTAAGGGTTAGTCCTATGTCGGGTTCAGCGGACTGCCGTTAAAAGGCCTATGTCCGTCTTCTCTTTCAGGTCCTTTTGTTACTTTCTCATTATTATATTCCTATACTGTATTCGCTTGTAAATAACAACATAATAAACTAAAACAATTTTATTCATTATCACTTAAAATGGATTTAGTTTTTAAAAGACACGAATTTGTTAGTTCATTTAGGTACTCCTTGGGCGCGTCGACGCAACAGTTCGGTTCGACCTGGTCTGGCATGTGAACGAGTTCACTTGTTGGTCGATTGGGATTTTTCTTGGTCGCGATAGGCCAATTGTGCCGGTGCGAATACCAGAGGGTAAGTTACTGCACTAACCTCCTTGCATGCCGACAGGGGACCTCCAATCCTTTGATCTGCGTCCGCTGCGCTTGATTTAATACTCTTTCATCTTTCCAGCCCTGTTGTGCTGCAGTGAGGCGCTGGTATATCTCCTTCATTTTCGCCGGCTCTGCCCAAGTGGCTTTTAATTTCTGTATTTCTTGACTTTGTTGTAGGAGTTGCCGGTGTAAATGCTGGTTTTCTCGTCTGAGCTCCTTCAATTCCCGATTAAATATTCTTGTTGCTTCCATTTCTAAAATTAAAATATTTAACGATTTGTCATCATCAACGTTAAGTAAATTCTATCTGCCCTTTCTCTTAATTATCCTCATGGTCAACATAGTATATTAACAGGTTATTTCCATGAACCTCGGGTAGTCTGTGTTGGTTATCTGGTTTATAAAGGTTTAGTCGGAAATCGCGACTCGCTTTTTACGTCATTTACTGTTTACGACTTTATAATTTACTGAAATAGTTAAAAATTCATATTATTCATTTACACTAGTGTAATTATTGTATTAATAAAACTAAAATTAAATAATTAATAAAACATTAACATTTATTACAAGACATAAACTAATTAAATATATCTTCTAGTTCATTTAGGTTTACAAAAATGAGTGTTTCTTCGACTTTTGTCAGTAAGGTTCCATCGGTGATGTCGGCTAGCATATGTGCGGTCTCCGGTTTGGCGGGATCCAAGTCGATTTCTGAGGGTTGGCTGAATTAACTTTTCTGGTAGAACCAATTTAGTTGGGGCTGACATTTGTAATAACATTGGGTCATCCAACTCGAAAGAGACTCCATACTCTGGAGGAAAGCCATCTGTACTCGGGATACCTCCACTTGCTATATCCCGGTTTACCTGGGCTAACCGCTGTCTGGCTAGAACTGCCTTCCGATGATATTTGCGTTCCATTGCCGTGAATTCGGCTCGCTGGCGGGCTTCTCGCGCTGGATTTCTGCCGGGCTCGCGCTTGATAGCGATGCTCGGTAATTACACTTCCTCTGCTAAGTATTCGGATCGTCGAGGTCAGCTTGAATCTCCATAAGTGGATAGGAGGTATCCATTATCCCATAATACTTGGCGGAACCGAGCGGCAGAAGCGCTCGAAATTTGAAGAGTTACCCAGGAGTCATCGCTCCATCCTTCATACGGATCTCTGCGATCTGAATGCATAATAGATTTAGTTATAATTTGTAACTGCAAATGCCTATTCATGGAAAAAGTGTGGTGGTTTGAAAAATATTCTATTTTAACTACACGTTCTTAGATGTTAAGTTTTAAGGTAGAGGCAAAACGTAATGAAAAATAAAAACACGAAAATACCTCGTTGCTTTTCCTCGCTTGGCATAGGAGCATCATTATTCGAGACTCGTCCCTGCACAGAATCTCTTGTTCGCTTGCGGTTGTGATCGGCACTTGTTAATCGAGGATCCATCGAAAATGTTTATGATAACTTTTAAGATTTTTGTTGTTCCATTTATAGCAGTAGGACTATGTGCATGGTGACGTGGTTGAGTTGATAAATAGAAAATCATTTTCTTTATTTATTATTGGTCAGTAAATTTTCAATGATTCAATCTGATATTATTGAAGTTGTTGTCAATGTCAATGCTATTTATCTTTAATTAAAATTAGTCGGAGGGTTTTAAACAGTTCAATTGATTCTGTTGAAGTTGTTACTCATGTTAATGATCTAATTGTGACTTTGGACTAATACGCTGGTCAATGAACGAATTTGTCTTTCGTGACGGTTATTTATTTTGCGTCATATTTATTGTTTGGTCGGCGTCATTGATTCATCATTTGCGTCTAAAATTCATTCGGCTTGTCATATTAAGAGCTCAGACTATGACCTGCCTGTAGTTTATCTAACTATGCCATCATTGAGATCAGATTTATTCTCTGTTGATTCAATGGATTACTATATGGCTAATTTTATCGTTAACTCTAACAATGGATTTCTAGGTTGCTCTCTCTTCAAATTATTACTCTTATTCAAGGCCGGATAAATATGGATGAGCTTTATCAAGATCTACTTCGGATTCCGCGGGTTTCAAATGGTATATCTAACGGAAATATCCAACTATACATGTTCGTCATGAAGAAGATCACTAGGTGGATGGGATTTGGCGAAGAGTCTGCTAGGGTCGTGATGGTGTCTAGACCTTTAATTTTTATACAATTTGATTTTTCGTTGTGTTATGATGTTAAATTACATTTCTAGCCAATTTAGTAGGATGTTTTTATTTGTTGCTTTTTTCAGTTTCAGGATGTCTCATTAGTTGCTATTCAGATCCAAATGTTCGATTTTATCCGTTGGTTTATAGTGTTCGAATTGTTATTAATTACTTTATGAAAGCTGATCTCTTTTATTGTTTAATCATGGATCGGATTTCGATGTTTGTTATTCTTACTTTATCTCATTCTCATGAATTAATCCTATTATGATATTTAGTATATTTACGTATGGTTTTTGGTCTATTATTTTTATTTTTAGTTACCTTTTATTCATTTTCGACAGTATACTTGTATCATTTAACTAATTTAATCATTGAATTATCCCTTGATTAATTAATCGCATCTTTATCCTTCAACTGGTTAAAGAAATTTGGTTCAGTCATTAATTTAGTTTACTATTTATCAAATGCCAATACTTTAGTTACTAATCATTTCACGAAAGTTAGTGATCTATTTCACATCGAGACTTGACTCTCGAAATTAGTTATTTCCGCGTTATCATCGACAATTTGGTTGTCGATCATTTTAGTAAGGTTCAATTTCTTTACACTATTTTTCGGTTTCTTGCTCATGAATTTTATTAACTTGGATTAATCAGAGGATAATTCAATCATTACCACTTTTGAAATTTACTTTCTTTACATTACATAAGTAGTTTAATCATAGATTTATTTTATTTAATCTATTAATTACATTTTAATCACTTTACGAAAAATTACTCCCTTCCGTCACATCGATATTTTAATCAAGGATTTAGTTTCATATTATTCAAATTAATTTCTTTACATCGTCTCGAATTCAAGTCCCCACTTCCCAAGCCTCATTTTAGTTCTAAGGTTCTTATGTTTATATTAGATTTTACGAGTGCCCACTGGACTACTTGGTGTTATCATTTTAGCCGATTTGTAGTTTGAAATTTTAGGTCGATTTTTTAGGAGATGGGTGAAAGAGAGCCAGCCAAAAGACTAGTTCTCAATCTTCCCACCGCCCCTATAATGGATAGAATATTTACGTTCGAGATCCGTCGTTACGCACCATAGAGCTCTCACGGGCACACACTATAGGTGGAGAAACCGCACTTACACAGTGTGACTAGTTGTGTTTTGATTTTAATGTCTTGCATGTTGTGTGGCTGTGGGCCAGAAAAATTTCGACTCATTAAATAAATTCATCTCTCGAAATACATATACACTGTTGGAAAAAAATTTTTCGAATTAGTCCTTAATAATATCATTATTTATTAATGAAAATTTGGCATGTATTAAAACTAACAAGTTCAACATGGTTTATGCTTTTTATTTTCGATATTATAATTGATTTTCTGTTTAAATCTAAAAATTTTATTATATGCCTGGAAAATAAAAATCGGCAGATTTCTACAAACCTCTCAAACACTTTTCCCGCCAAAAAATAAAATTGTGAAATAATTTATTACCCCTTAATGAGCATAAATGAAACTAAAATTGTACGTGATTCAGAGGTAGTAAGGTTGCATAAAGAAAATCTCTCGGATTCTGAAATTTCCAAAAGACTGGATATTCCAAGGTCTACAATATACAGTATCATAAAGAAATATGAGAAACATGATACTGTATTGAGATTGTCTGGTTCTGGAAGTAAAAAGTCATTGGATGATTCAGATATCCAGATTATTTTAAATGAAATTGAAAAAAATCCGTTTACGTCATCTGAGAGTATCAAAAATGAAATAGAAAAGACTACTAAAAAATCAGTTACAAGCAGAACAGTAAGAAACTATATCAAAGATACCTCTTATAGATCTCGAGTCCCAAGGAAGGTACCGAAATTATCCAAATCCAATATTAAAAGAAGATTGGATTTGGCAAATGAATGGTCTTCTTGGGAAGAAAGTGATTGGGATAAGGTAATTTGGAGCGATGAAACAAAGATTAACCTTTTTTCATCCGATGGGCGGCAGAGAGTCTATAGAAAGAAAGGAAAGGCCTTAGAATCTAAAAATTGTCTTCCAACTATAAAGCATGGAGGGGGTAGTATAATGCAATGGGGATGCATGTCATCTAAAGGTGTCGGGAGACTCCATATTATCAAAGGAAAGATGGATGGTCTAATGTATAAGTCCATTCTAACTAAAAATCTAGGTCCTTCGGCAAGAGATATGGTTCTCGATGATGAATTTGTTTTTCAGCAGGATAATGATCCTAAACATACTTCCAGAGTTGTAGGCGAATACTTCATTTTTAAGAATGTAAATGTGCTAGATTGGCCAGCACAATCTCCAGATTTGAATCCCATTGAACATTTATGGGATTACGTGAAGAGAGAAGTAAGGAAAAGAAAGCTGACTAATTTAAGAGAACTTGAGCAGTATGTTATAGAAATATGGGAAAATATCGATTCAGAGCTTTGTAAAAGACTCGTAAAGTCTATGAACGATAGAGTTCATTGTGTGATTCGAGCTAAAGGGAAACATATACCTTATTAAATATAATTGCCAGTCTGTTTTGAAAAAGTATAAATTTTATTGATTTTAAAAGCATATACTAGACCGTTTTCCTCCTTAATATGTTTAAATAATATAAAAAGAGAATTTACTTTGTTTAATTATGTTTAAAGGTGCTTTTCTTTCGGATTAGCGTACTTTTTAAGAAAATTGGCATTTGCCGAAATTTTTTTTCCAACAGTGCATTAGTGCATTACAATTAAAATCATAGTTTGACCATTGACTCATTTCATTCATTCAAAAGTCATGGGACAAAGAATTCCCACATGCACGAGCCAGTGACTGCTACTACCTGTAAGATACTTGCGTTCGTGATGTGGAAATAGTTGCCGAGAGTTGTTTCTATCACTGATAAAGAGTTTTCTTGAATAGTAATTATTCACTGAGTGAAAAAAGCGATTAAAACTTCGTGAAAATGGATTGGTATATATACCTGTTCTGTGACCCTAACCTTGCGTGTTAATTTTTATGCGTTAAAACAAAATTTTACCTTGATATTATGTGTCTAATTTATTTCTAATTTTTATTATTTTTTCGATTTATTTGACAATTTAATCATTAACTTTTAATTTTAATCATTTCTGACTAAAATTATTTTATTTTCGTTCAATATATTCATGAACTCTTTTCTTTTTACGTAAATTGTTAATTTTCGGTCAAATCTTTTGTTATTATGTTATTTCTATGTGAATTCGTGCATATCTTGGTGCATTTGTTAATATTTTAATTAAATTTTATGTTTTTCTATTTTCTCGCATTTTTAGGTGGTTACTTGATGTTTATGGGTCCGATTTTGAATTTTGCATGTTATGTTTACGTGCTGTTTCCAATCCATTTAAACAAAATCTTGTACTGGCCCAACAGTAAAATAATAATTGAAACACATATTTATTATAGTTATATCTTAATGTATATGAAACAAATAGTTATGTTCAAATGTCTATTCATATAGTTATCATATAATAGTGTGGGGTTTATGGTTTCGTTGTGACCTTGACCCCAGGTGTAAATGTTTTCTGGCCCCAAATGGTTACCCGTTGCTAAACAACGTTGATAGTGTAACCATCGGCGTTGAGATCGCCAAATGTGAGCGACACGTTGGAACTGCTCTGGCCCGATCTCAATTCGGTTCAACGCACTGCCGTTAGAAGGCCTATGTGCGATTTCCTTCCTTTGGTCCCCTGCTGAAATATGTTCACCTTTCGTAGTTATCTCTTATTGTTAGGTTGGAATCTTATGCTCGGTTTAGACATAATAACACTACGAACATCTTTTTCAACGCATTTATTAAGCATTACAAGGTGATTGTCTATAATTGAGATTGCACATCTCGAACTTAAGCCGCTCGTCGTTTTGCGCGATCAGCCCTCCCTGGTCGGTGTTTATTGGGTCTGTCCTTGGGTGTAGATAGAGGTGCCGCGTCTCGATAAGTTAGCTGTGCCCTGGCGAATACTAATGGATATGTCACTACGGCCCCTTTTTGGCACGCCGACAGTCCTGTCTCCAAGCTCTTAATTTGAGTTCTCAGATTTTGGGTAAGTTGTCGTTCTCCAACCCATCCCTTAAGGGCCGCCTCCATCTTCTGGTAAATGGTTTTCATCCGCCTCGGTTCGATCCAAGTTCCTTTGACCTGTTTAAATTTCCCGAGTGATTTTTAGAAGTTGTTGCTGAAGATCTCGGTTGGCCGCATGGGCCTTGTCCAGTTCCCGTTGTAAGATGGGGAATCGACACCCTTCCATCTCTGTAAATAACACATTTTAATTAGAACAATTTTTTACAGTTGTAGAAAATTTATCATTTCGTTGCTTATCACTAGGTCGTCGTCGGTTATTTATGACTTAGCTTCTGATTCACTGATAAAACTAATGGCGGCTAATAACAAAATTAACATAATGCGGAAAACATAAGAATCATTTTAATAGTTTAATAACGGAATATCAGAACGCGAAGGTAACAAGATTTATTTAATTCAGGGATTAATCACAATTCATAATGTCTCTACTTCCTCTTCGTACCATATCGATTCTTGGCATATGGATGCTCACGATGAGTTTCAGCCGATCTTCCTTCGTCTCGCATCTCCTTCGGCAGGATGCGTCGCAAGATTACTACGTCCATATCCGCCATACGTTCCTGGAGCTTGGGATCATCCAACTCGTATGACACATTATATCGCGGAGCATACCCGTCAGTGCTGGGTATCCTGCCTGGCGCGGTGTCCGCATTGACTCTCTGTAGGTACCGCTTGGCTTGCTCTATTTGTCGGTTTGTCTCTGCTTGATGTACCTCGAGGCGCGTCAGCAAGTATTCAGCCTGACCTCTTATCTCCCTAGCCGGGTTGCGTCCCGGTTCTCTCTTGATCACTACATACGGAAGATCCACCTCGTCCGAATCCCTTTGCGTGCCGGATCGGGTTTCACGCACCGGGGAGATAGAAAATCCCGCGTCCCACATCGCCTGCCTACATCTGGTAGCCGAGTGAGCGGGGAATTGGGCTATTACTCGGGATATGTCAATCCACGAGTCTTCTAGAAAACAAGAAATATTTTAGTCTGGTATTTTATTTGTTTTGATTGCTTAGTCTCGTAATTTATTCCGTTGCGGTACATATACGTCATGTGTCAAAACTCTCGATCACGGGTCCTATTCAAGTAATAGTTTTCAAAAAAATTTCACAGTTCGTTGGTAGTGGCCCGGAGTTCGCACATGAAGTCATTCCATTGAGCCCTTATTAAGGTTAATTCTTCAATCGATCCCGTTTCATTTTGGGTTAACGAATTATTAATGATCAACCTTCTATTTAATTATACTGAATAAATTATGCTCTATCAAAATTTTCTCCAGATGATAATATTTGACTCTTCATTTTTTCTTTCTCCAGTATTCCTAATTATACTCATTTGATTTAATAATTTATGTTTTAATATTTAGAGCTTCTCTTCGATGACTCCCAGAGATTTATACTAGATAATTATTATTCAAATATTTCATACTAACACTCATTGGAATCTAATTTGACTGTTTTTACCTTTATAATTACTATTAGCTTGTGGTTATAAGATCTTGCCACATGTCCCTTCTAGTTGTACACAATCTGTCCCTCTCTGGTCTGTTAGCGTTCGAATTCATAAATCATCGGCCGTGTGAGAAAACGCTTACCGGCATAGAATTCACTTGACATAATGTAATTTATAAATCACGCTTTAACCAGTAATCTTAGGAATCCTTAACGAAGGTTTAGTTTAGTTATTACAACTGTCACTACTAGGCTACAATTCGATCTAATGAGGGTTTGATTTTGGTGGCACTCTACCCCGCTTTCATTCCGGGTTCGATAAATCTCTAATTTACTTATGATAAAAATCTGCTTCATTCTCATCTAATATTTGTCTGAGTTAATTCCAATAGTGATTTAATAAATACCTAAGTTAAGCCTAATAAAATAACTTTTAATTTAATCACAATTGCGATTTAAAAAAGGCTTAATTCAGTCATAATAATAATTTTAGTGGAGGTCTGCCCTTATTGCACTAATAAATCTGCTAAAAATCTCATTTGATCATAATATTACTTTAACTAAGATCTGATTTAATCATAATAAGAATAATCTATTAAATATTTGAGTTATTCCTAATAATACAATCTAATAAATGTTTAGATTAATCATAGTGATACAATCTAATAAAGATTTAAGTTAATCGTAGTAATACAATCTAATAAAGATTTAAGTTAATCGTAGTAATACAATCTAATAAAAATTTAAGTTAATCGTAGTAATAATTTATTAAATCTAGTTAAAGCATAATAATAATTTACTTTACTTTGCATTACAGATGCGAATCGAAAGGTACATCTCAATCCCAAAAAAACGTGTTCAATATTATCGTGGTCTACCTGAATCAACGACTTGCCATAGTAGTTCGGGTTTCAACATTTACGGGAACTAATTAAACAATTGTATGTCATTCGGCACTTGCTCGGTAAATCAATCTATATCATTCTCATTGTAAGATACTCCAAAGGTTTTTAAATCACAAGAATTCAATCAACTCAATAATTATATTTATACTGTTAATGAGAGGCTATCATAAATCCTTGCTTATTCTCATTAGTGGGTCTTCACTGGTAGTTGCTTGTTGGCTGGGTCGGGTCTGTACTATGGCTCGGTAAAGAATTAAGATTATGATGAAGAAAATTTTAATAATTACCCGAACATGATGGTTCATCAGCGCTTACCGTGTTAAGCTCTTTATATCCTTGATGTGCTCTCGAAGTTTGTGCGTATTTTTTCTACATGTTATTTAGTACTGTATAATGAAATATTTTTGCCAAATCAGCTTTTATATCGGTTGAGTGTGTCCAGTGGGTTAGAAAATGTATAGTATGCACATAACTCTCCGATAACAGCTGTTGGCTAGGACTTCATCAGTTGCCGACAATTGTGGCACACTGTATATTGATTTTATCTAATTTCCTATCGTGGTATTTTAGAAAATATCACCTCTACTTTTTTTCTCTGTGGATTTTTTTATGGGTCGGAATTCCTCTGAAATTATGACATTTTGGCTAATGGCTAAGTAGGAATCGACTGTTAAACATTTCACTGATCGGACTTTCGTTTTCCTTCAAGGAATTTATGGTGAACGATCTTTTTCCCAAGAATTATTACTGTATTGGACACTCGACTGAGTGGTAAGCTATTTGTTATAACTCTTACATGTGATAGTATTCGTTCCTAGTTCGACTCTATCTAATTTCGTATTCCCTTATTAGTCAATCAGGCTTTGGGACTCTCTCTCTCGGAATGGTATTGGGATGGGTTCAAGGATTGACACTGTTGGATTGATATGGCTTATGTCAGATGGGATTTACTATTGTTGTAGTGAACATTTTGTAATACAACCTGTAATTGGAGTTTTTCATATCTTTTATGTTCTTTCAATGATTAAGACGATTTTGATCACGATATAATGCATTATGCACTTAACGAGTAAATTTATTCATTATTATATTTTCTGTTTCGACAACACCTTTATATTAACCTAATTTTTATCTGAAGTTTGGTATGTACTATTTTATTTAGGGACTTTGTTATTATTCAGTTCGTGTAATTGATAATTATCATGTATCTTCGTGGGCAAAATACTTTATTAATTTTCTGGCGGTTCCTCGTCATGTGGCATTGGATTTTAAACTGACACCCGTGTGTTTTCCTTTGATATTTATGGGTGGAGTTTCGGGTTTAGTCTCGCGATTCATTACATTAGCTAATTCGTGTTGGAAAAACCTGAACGTTTATGCGCCTTTGGGCCTGGGTTCCCTTTGGTATCTTTGTGCTTTCCTTTTGAAGATTATTTTAATTTACAAAATTAATTTCGCTTAGGAAATGATAATTTGGGTTTTATTAATTTTATATAATTGCTTTATCAATCCGGTTAGCTCGGTATTAGTCTCATTTACTCTCTTTACATTTTTATTTTAGCAATGATATTAATCCGAGATTTTAGTTTTATTAACAAGTTCTTTACTAACTTTTAGAAAAATTCTTTATATTTTGGGCATAGCAACGGTTTTACTATTAAAATTCCAGTCATCCTCCCTTAATTGATCCTAGTGGTGAGTTACAGGGTTTTGATGTTTGTTTCAGACGTTCTTACGTTTACCCTGGTACCGCCATATAAATATTTTCTAGCTACCACTCGGCACCGTTGCTAGGCAACGTTGGAAATGTGTTCGAGTGGGTGGATTGTCCGCAAAAAGTGAGCGTTATTACTAATGCTGTAATTGCTCGGACAATCCCTGGGTCCAACGAGCTGTCGTTAGAAGACTGGTGCTCGCTTTAATCTGCTGGGTCCTGTGTAAGTCTTTGAATTTTTTTTTATATGTGTAACCTTGTTTTACTCATCGAGAAAATTATAATTGGAAGTAATAAATATGAACATATATATTTAAATCACATCGTAAACTCAATTCAGGTATTGGTTAGGTCTTTATTCAATAGTCGAGCGGCTCGGCGCTTCGCTCGCTCCTTTCGTCCGGGTCGGTAACTGTTGGTTGTTGTTGTGGTGGGAGTTGCGATTGTTGTTGGAGTCGCCGCCGGTTCACGATATGCCAATTGAGCCGGGGCAAACACGAAGGGGTAGGTTACCGCTGCCCCTTCTTGACAGGCAGACAGGGCAACCTCCAACCCTTTTATCTGGATTTTTTGGCTCTGGATCAACTGTTTTTCCTCGGCCCACCCCTTTTAGGCTGCGGTAAGCCGTTGGTAAAGGGATTTGGCCTTTCTGGGATCGAGAAGGTTCTTATTGGCTTGTTTGCGTGAGACAATTCCATCTTCAAAATTTGTGAAGGCTCCATTACTACAATAGGAAATATTAAAATTCTCATTTATTTATTAGAAATTCTCAGACATATGATTAATTCAAACACATGGTGTAAAAGTAGGTTACAAAATAATAATAGTAAACACATATTTTCAGAAGTTATATATTTTATTTGAAAATTACATAGCCGAATTTCAGGAGTCACTGGGGTTCGGAGTCCGGAAAAACTTTTCTATTCTTTCTTCGGGAGAATAGCCCGGAATGATAAACACGGTCTTTTCGTGTTGCGGGTCGGTCTCGGATTGGATGGATAGACGTCCGCGAGTCGTCCGCATGCAAGATCATCTTCCACGTTCGCCAGTTAACTGCTGGCTCGGTCAACTAAGGAGTTGACCCTGCGCTGGTGTTCTTTGAGATGGGCCAGAAGTGCTTGGGCCCTCACAAGGATGTCTTGGGCCGGACTGGGGTCACTTGGTTGTCTTCCCTTCCGGAATTGTCGCATTGTGTTCTCTATTAGGAGTATGTCCTCCCATCTGTTTTCTCCTGGTTGGGGCACGTCGGGGTATCTTTCCTTATAGGTACGCCTCCATGCCTGACGCCATTGGTCGGCTTCTGATGTAGAGATCCAAACAAAAGGTCCTGATCGTTCTAAAATAACAACATGATCGAATGGGTTCCAACAAAGCTTAAAGATTGTCGGCAAATTTACTGTTCTTATTATAATTTCGAAAAATTTGTCGGGGAGTCCTTGTCACCTTTCCTAAGGTAAAGTTTAAGCTATCAATATGCGTTCCGCTTCCCATTAATAATATTTTCTATAGGAACCAGATTTAATTTCGCTGATTTTATCAAATAAATTACGCATCATCGGCCTAGTTAGGATAAGGCATGTTTCCCGAAGTACGTTTATGGTGAAATGTCCAAAGAAGGCTCTATTAATAATTCTAAATCGAACAATCTTATTATAAATTTCGCGGTTTGCTCTTATCCCGATACCACCTTATTTCCTATGGTAAAATGAAATATAATTCTATTCTTTAGTTTTATAAAACTCATTCTTTTAATTTACTAGTGATAAATTTGCGTGCCTTCAGTTACTGAGCGACCCTAAATGGCAAAAACTAAAACTCAAAACTTACGTTAAATACTTATTAAATGGTTAAAAATGATAATCATGAACTAGTATCATACAATCAAAACCTCCTAAATTTCTAATATGTTAAACTAAAATGTATC
Organism: Schmidtea mediterranea; assembly: GCA_022537955.1. Classification (NCBI taxonomy): domain Eukaryota; kingdom Metazoa; phylum Platyhelminthes; order Tricladida; family Dugesiidae; genus Schmidtea; species Schmidtea mediterranea. Next base: position 136,241,218 of record CM039680.1, read on the forward strand.
TTGCGATCAAAATTTTCTAAATTTCTAATAAAAAAAAAAATAAATGTATCATATAATCAAAGTGTTCTAATTTTCTAATACGTTAAAAAATGAAAATATATTGTATAATCAAAATTTTCTAAATTTCTAATAAGTTAAAATAAAATATATTTTATAATCAAAACTTTCTAAATTTCTAATAAGTTAAAATAAAATATATTTTATAATCAAAGTGTACTAATTTTCTAATACGTAAAATAAAAATAAAAATATGAATACTGAATTTACTGATGTTTATTGATATCGAACGACCGGCCTAATTTCGTGATACTCTCATAATATACGAGTAGAAATCAGCTTCGTTATTTCAGAAAATTTTACATTAAGAGTTCAGGTGGGTAATCATTGTAAAGATTTTTAAGAAAGGGTTATGAAAAGACGGGTCCTCGAAGTTTTAACCTTTTCGGTTTTACCAAAAATTTAAATAAAACAAGAAAAAACTATACCGGTTAACCGCTTTTGTTTGGGCCATTCCCCACAAAGAACCGTCATGATACGGGTCCATCCCTTAGAATCACGAGATTTTAATAAGAGAAACCACAAAGTCCTTGCCATACTACTGGGATAAGTGGTTATTGGTCCTAATTCTATTTCTTATCTGCATTGTTTTAATGTTGGATAAAAGATAGCAACGGCTGTTTGAACATCCTTTATTGTAAATCCAAAATTAAAATTGCTGGATGGTTTTGGCCGAGTAAGAAGTGTTGGGCCACAACGTAAACGGCCTTGAAAAATGTTTAAATGGATCAGAAATACACACGCAAAAATAACACGCAATTTAAATACCCACACTAAAACATCAAGTAAACCATATAAAATCTGAGAAATAAAAGAATTAAATATAAAATAATAAACATAAAAATAAATTAAAATATTAACAAAATGCACCAAGATCCGCACGATACCTACACAAATACAACAAGAAAACACAACAAATTCGACGAAATTGAAAAATCAATTAAAGTTCATTAAAGTGAAATTTAAATCGAAAAATCGAATTAGCAATAATTCAATAAAATTATAAAAAAAAAAATAAATCGAAAAATAATAAAATAAATAATAGAATTTGCTAGAAAAGAACAAGGTCGAATTTTGTTTTACTGCATCAAATTTCACACACCATAAAATTAGGTATATATAAACTGAGCCATTTTCACATTTAACTTAACCATTTTTCAAACCAGTTTAAAACCATTTTGAAAACTTAACCATATTTTCAAATCTTGAAAACCACTTTGAGAATTGTTTTAACTATTTTTGAAAATCTTAATTGTTTGAAGCTATTTCGAATTTACAGTTATTATCTAGGTGAGGAATATTTTGGTTGGAACCCTCTTTCCACGTCACGTCCACAGCATCTCTATAGAGCTCTGCTTGGCGGCGACGTGGGGAGAGAGGCATTTATGTTATGTTATGTTATTTTATGATTATTTTTATGAATTATGGAATGGTCAAACATGGGTAATTTGTTTGTTTTATAATTAATAAATATTATTAATATATATAACTTGTTTTATATGTCTTTATAAATTTTAAATGTCGAAATTCTTCCGGCCCACAGCCGACACCTCACGCAAGATAGTAAAATCAACATAGTGCAGATGCATGTAAGAGCGTGGAAAATCGCCAATGATATGCACCCGTGAAGACTCAGCGTGCGCAACGCAGCGGTCGTAACGTCAATATTTATCCCTATAGCTGAAGCGAGAAATAAGGAAGAAGTCTATGGCTGCTTCCTCGTTTCTCAATTCTGTAAAATCGACCTAAAATTATATTACATACGGCTTAAAATCACCACACCGAGTAGTCCAGTGGGCACTCAGTAAATATAATATGAACACAACATGCGCCTAAGGTCTATTAAAGGGAAAGGGTACGGGGATAAATAAATTAAAATCGTTGATATAACTAATGGAAACCTATAATGGGTAATAAACTAATCATTGGTATGCTAAATTAACTGTAAAAATTATTCAATAAATAATTTATTAACTCGATTAGATTAAATGATTGATAATTAAAGACAAATAACTTCTGAATTAACCTGAATTTGTTTCATTTTGGGAAAATCCAAAGAATTTTGCGTAAATATACCCACTTTATGGTTAAATAATTGAAACGATTAAAGTTACCGTAGTTATAGATTAGAACCAAAATTTTCATATATTAGTTTATTGGTTATATAGTTCCCCGGTTAATAAAAATACATTAATTGAATCGAAAATCAATGCCGATCAACCAAGTCATTCAGTAATTAAAGTTAGACGATTCGAATAAAAGTAAAATAGTTCCCTTAGTAAAGATCAAACTAGATTCATGAAGTTACTAGTATGATGTTAATGTTAAAATAGTTTCGTAGAATTAAAATCAAGGTAGAATACGTTAGCAATGATGTTAATAGTAAGGTAGGTTCACGAAATTAAAATAAAGGTTGAATAAAGCAATGATATTAATATAGTTTTATAGAGTTGAAGTAAAGTTTAAATGAATTAGCGTAATAGAAGATATGCGAAAACTGAGTAACGAAACCGAACTAAGTTAATTCAATCATCCCCAAACCCAAACCGAAATGATTCATAAGTTTATGATGAGGTTTTATAAAAATTAAAACAAGTTTAGAGATGAAAAACAAGATAGGTGAATTATTGTTTAATCTAAATTAATATCATTATAAAAATCAACGTTTCCAAAATGAGAAAAACTTTTATTTTAAAAACATACAAAATCGTTACTCACAAAATAATCGAACGCATAAAAATCCATAAGAGAAAATATTCCACTAGCATAAAGTCCGTCAAGATTTCGAACGTAATATACTGATTCCCTTAAAAAATGGCGATAAGATATTCAAATTAATTTGCAGAATAACTTACCGAATAGATTTTCGACGAATTCGCCAATCGATAATTCTAAAATGAAATATTGTAAATCACCGGATGTAACTATATAATCTTACTTCCTTTCCACCGTTCGAATCGCGATATCCGCCGGAAGTTACACCACACATACGTCGACGCTTCAGCGAGTCGACATCCGCTCTCGCCTTCCGACGATCATTTGGTTACAACATTTGGTAAACAAAATTGACGTTGATATTGGATTTTAGAAAACCCATGAATTTATATCGTAAGATGTGACGATAAAAGTTGCTAGGTTTAATGATTAAATGTCATATTGGAAAATCTAAAAATGAAAATTTAAGTAAACGGATAAAATAGAATACCGGTACGAAATCTTTAAAATCCCTGCTTACATTCGACGCTACCCCATAGCCGCCATCCTTAAAATCAACTCGACAATTTCTTGACATCATCGTGCTTAACTAAATAAAATGAATTGATCAATAGGCTTACCACCTGTGTAAATGTAATTCCACCAACTTAGTTCACTCGTTTCGAAAGAAGTACAACAAACGAGAAAGCCACTAGAACTCAGCAAGATTAAATCAGATGGCACACTCGACCGCGACATAAGCCCTATTTGTTTAATAATTTAACATGATAAAGTTAATAGAGATAATAATAGAGCGTTTTAGATATGCCACACGAACAAAACAGCAGACGAAGTATAGGAAAGCAGAGTCAGTCAACAACTCAATCGACCACAATGTCAGTAGATCCGATACATCAATTATGGCAGTATCCGACTGCTTGGAGGGTATTAGATGTAGAGAAGGAACCCTGCGATATCCCAGGAAGACAATACCCAGCGGCAGAAACATACACAAACGCACAGAACCTCCTCACCCAGTGGGAAAGGGTGCAGGAGCAAGTAGATCTGCAGGTGGTTAAGGCGAGGATGTACCTTGCAAACGTGGTAGAAGACATCCTCGCCGGGCGGATCGCCATCGCCTATCCACCTCACCCAGTCCGAGATACCCGAAGACCCTACACAGTGGAGGCTCTCCGACGAAGCCTGCAGCGATACTGTCCCGAGGAATGACTCCATAATGACAATTTATGTAGTGGATGATTTAAAATATTAGCAATTTGTGTCTTCTTTTGTTTTGTGTAATTGGAATTATTTGCAATTTTGTTTAAATGAAATAGATGACTCTTTAACTTGAGCAATAATAAATAAAATGATCTGTGTAATTACAGCGATGTCTTCCTTACGAATCTTGCAAACGGAACTGGACCACGCGAGACAAGCCAACACAGAATTACTCGCCCAGATTATCCAATTAACGCGAGAAATGCAAAATATGAAAGCAACATGGACGGATCCCGCAAAGACAAAAGCAATCTACCATCGACTCACAGCGGCCCAGAAAGGCTGGGAAGAAGAACGGCAACTCAACCAGAGTCTGCGCACGCAGATACGGGACTCGAAGTCGCCCTAGCGGTATGCCGAGAAGGTGAAGCGGTAACTTACCCGCTCATCCTCGCCCCAACCCAACTGCCACAGACAACCACCAAGCCAGCAGAGCAATCCATCATTACGACCAACAACCGTCGACCGGGACGTAAGGAACGTGCCCGCCGACGTGCAACACAACTCCAGAACATCAAGCAGTAAATGATCATGTGTTTAGATTGAATAGAAGGGTTTTAAACTTAGTTAAATTGTTATTTTAATACAACCGTATACCAACATCGCCAATTCGTTCCACAGTCGATTATGAACTAATCCTGAATAGTTACGAGGGACAGAGCAAAGCGAGCACAGGTCTTCTATCGACAGCTCGTGAACCCGAGGGTTGTCCGAGCAACTATAGTACTAGCCAATGGTACTCAATTTTTGCGGGCAATCCACCACTTGAACACATTACCAACGTTGCCTAGCAACGGGTGCCAAGTGGCGATCAGTATCATTTTGTATGGCGTTACTAGGGTCGCCGGAAGATAAGCAAGATTTGAAACCCTGTAACCCACCAGAAGGCTTTTTCTGAAATGGCCATAGATTAATCTGGTCTTGTACCAATTTTTGTCGGATAAAATTAATTCTCTTTATGGCTTATATTAAAAGAGAATCAAAAAAAAATCTATTTACTGTGAATATCCGAGCGGAACTCCACCGGAGTAACTCTTTCTGGGGCACTGGTTGACGTGCTTTGACACGAGGTGTTAGAATGGTTCTGTATTGTTGCAATTTGAAATTTTAACTAAAGAATTTACTCTTAGTAGGTCGTTATATTGGTTTTGGCGGGACACACACAACTACCGGTGTACGTTTATGTACACCAGCTGTCACTGAGATAAATCACCTATAATATAAAACAAAAATCAATAAATTTAAAGCATATAAACACACCAACTCACCTTGAGGTTGCTTGTAAAATCGTCAGTGAGAGAAACCCTAAACTATAGAGACACAAAAAGTGATAGAGAAATAAAATAATGCACATTAACTCAACTTATAATAAAACATGCATGCTAACTTTTAACATGTAGCCATCCGAAGTTGAAAAACCCCTATAATAAATTAATTTAGACATTTTTGAGATATTTTTAGAAAAAAAAATGGCGGAAAATTTTTTTAATTTAATGCTAAGGAAACTTATCCAAATTTTTATGAAAATGATGAAACTTCTTCGTAAGATTTATTTGAAAATTGAAATAAATTACATATTTTCATAGGCTTTCAGACATTTCTGCAGAAACAATTCCATTTCGCGATGAAGAAGAAATCACATTGTACGATTTATTTGAAAATTGAAATAAATTAAATATTTCCATAGGCTTTCAGAAGTTGCTAGGCCCTCAACAACATCTGAGACTCGAACAAAAAAGCATAAACTGTAAATTTTATTTTTAAGTTATAAAAATTCTTCTTCTTACAGAATTTCGGAAATCGATAAAATACGAATTATAAATGCCATGGAAAATGGTGAAGACTATTTCCATTTTGGAAAATGATTGGGAATAGCCAGAAATTCCATAAAAACAATAATTTATAAATACCGGAAATTTTGGAAATTGTCACAAGGCAAGATTGGTGGCAGTATATCCAAAATTTCGGAAGAAAATGGCAACAAACTACTTGATTTTGTGGAGAAAAATGTTTATGCTTCATTAGAGGAAATGAAGAACTTTTTAATTTCCGAAAATTTAAGTGTTTCCACAAACACTATTTCCGGTTTTCTTGAAAATCATCTCATAACGACCAAGCAAATAAGACCATCGGTCGCTGAAAGAAATTCAGATCGCGTCTTGGATCTCAGAATGGAATAGACGACGCGATATTTAGAAGAGGCATGGATGGATTCTCAATTAATATATATTGATGAATGTGGCTTTAATAGTAATATATGAAATAAATGATGATTAAAAGTTATATTTAAGAGCTTGAATTATGATCATATTTCCTTATGAAATCATAATTCAAATCTTAAAATTTAACTTTAAGTTACATAACAATATAAAAAACAACTTACTTAGCAGCCATTTAAAAAATGGCTGAAATGAATTCACAAAAAATAAATTCCGCCAAGTTGATTTATGTATCAACTTGAATTATAGCGGAATTTATCTCAGTTGGACGATACCCGTTGGTATGTCTAGACTGTTCAAGTTAGAGATTTTTGTGCATGAATCCGTGATATATTCTCTCTACCCCCAGCGAGAATTCCGGCACACCAACTCGGTAATCAATAAACCAATGAAATTGTGAATTTTAAGGAGGCTCACAATCAAAACACGACACTACGAAAGTTTATTTCGATTTTCAAGATCAGTAAGTTTAATGTCACTGTTATTTTATTTAACCTTAATTTTATATTTCTTGTAGTGGTTAGGAATATTCGGGAAAACTATGATGGGTGCAATGGGATCCAACTCCAGTTCAGTTCTAACCTTATTCTCTGGATTCAATCAGCGCAATTATTCATTTTGGAATTTCATGACGTAACATGGCAAAGTTATTATTTAGAGTATTTATTATGTCAATTGGAATAAATTGAGTTGTGTTTATTATGGTGAGACTTTCTAATCTAAATTTTTAATTGAACTGATTGTTCCTTGTTTAAATTTAATCATTCACATTTCCAAATTTTGTGGGTTTATAATATTTGGAGAAGCTGGTGAATTGCCGTCAGTAGGGTTCTATTTTTGTTTAATAATTATAGATATTTTGCTTTGGATCGTTTCTATTTTACCTCCTTAGTAGTCTGATTTTAAACCTCGCATTAATTACTACCGCATCTATTTTTATTTAGTAAACATATTGTCTGGGTTTTTATAGCTTAAATCGTTTTACTGTTTAATTCAGTAAACTAATTCTCCATGCTACTTTAAGATCAAGTTTTTAGTCCTCACTTAAGTAAATATCGACTCTCCATATTATATCAGGGTTATATCAAGCTAGTTATTAAATTTTAGCGCGAGATGACGTCTCCAAATTTATGATTTGGCTATATTAGGTCTTTTAGATTAACGTGACCATATTAACGTTAGCAATTCCGGCTTGAATTTATAGTTACTTTTGGTTCGTAATCTTAACTTAGGTTGGTTAAATATTATCAGTTCGTGGTATTCACTCAATATTTATGGTTACTTTAGGATCCTATCAACAACTTGAAATTTTCGGTTATTTTAAATTTATAGTGATAGTTTGTCTTTAATTTAAATTCATTACAACGATTTCATTTTTGTTATTTCCCCGTCACCTTCCCCTTGGTTGACCTTAGGCGCGTTGTGTTTATATTATAGTTAATGAGTGCCCACTGGACTACTCAGTGTGGTGATTTTTGAGCCGTGTGTAGAGTAATTTAGGTCGATTTTAAAGAAACCGAGAAACGAGGAAGTAGCTAAAAAACCACTTCCTTATTTCTCCTTTCTTCTATATGGGATAAGATTGACGTTCTGATCCCTGCGTTCCGCACGCCGGGTCTTCACGGGCACAGATCATCGGCGATATTGCACGCACTTACACGAATCTGAATAATATGTTGATTTTAATTACTTGTAATGTGCCTACATCTGGTAGCCGAGTGAGCGGGGAATTGGGCTATTACTCGGGATATGTCAATCCACGAGTCTTCTAGAAAACAAGAAATATTTTAGTCTGGTATTTTATTTGTTTTGATTGCTTAGTCTCGTAATTTATTCCGTTGCGGTACATATACGTCATGTGTCAAAACTCTCGATCACGGGTCCTATTCAAGTAATAGTTTTCAAAAAAATTTCACAGTTCGTTGGTAGTGGCCCGGAGTTCGCACATGAAGTCATTCCATTGAGCCCTTATTAAGGTTAATTCTTCAATCGATCCCGTTTCATTTTGGGTTAACGAATTATTAATGATCAACCTTCTATTTAATTATACTGAATAAATTATGCTCTATCAAAATTTTCTCCAGATGATAATATTTGACTCTTCATTTTTTCTTTCTCCAGTATTCCTAATTATACTCATTTGATTTAATAATTTATGTTTTAATATTTAGAGCTTCTCTTCGATGACTCCCAGAGATTTATACTAGATAATTATTATTCAAATATTTCATACTAACACTCATTGGAAATCTAATTTGACTGTTTTTACCTTTATAATTACTATTAGCTTGTGGTTATAAGATCTTGCCACATGTCCCTTCTAGTTGTACACAATCTGTCCCTCTCTGGTCTGTTAGCGTTCGAATTCATAAATCATCGGCCGTGTGAGAAAACGCTTACCGGCATAGAATTCACTTGACATAATGTAATTTATAAATCACGCTTTAACCAGTAATCTTAGGAATCCTTAACGAAGGTTTAGTTTAGTTATTACAACTGTCACTACTAGGCTACAATTCGATCTAATGAGGGTTTGATTTTGGTGGCACTCTACCCCGCTTTCATTCCGGGTTCGATAAATCTCTAATTTACTTATGATAAAAATCTGCTTCATTCTCATCTAATATTTGTCTGAGTTAATTCCAATAGTGATTTAATAAATACCTAAGTTAAGCCTAATAAAATAACTTTTAATTTAATCACAATTGCGATTTAAAAAAGGCTTAATTCAGTCATAATAATAATTTTAGTGGAGGTCTGCCCTTATTGCACTAATAAATCTGCTAAAAATCTCATTTGATCATAATATTACTTTAACTAAGATCTGATTTAATCATAATAAGAATAATCTATTAAATATTTGAGTTATTCCTAATAATACAATCTAATAAATGTTTAGATTAATCATAGTGATACAATCTAATAAAGATTTAAGTTAATCGTAGTAATACAATCTAATAAAGATTTAAGTTAATCGTAGTAATACAATCTAATAAAAATTTAAGTTAATCGTAGTAATAATTTATTAAATCTAGTTAAAGCATAATAATAATTTACTTTACTTTGCATTACAGATGCGAATCGAAAGGTACATCTCAATCCCAAAAAAACGTGTTCAATATTATCGTGGGTCTACCTGAATCAACGACTTGCCATAGTAGTTCGGGGTTTCAACATTTACGGGAACTAATTAAACAATTGTATGTCATTCGGCACTTGCTCGGTAAATCAATCTATATCATTCTCATTGTAAGATACTCCAAAGGTTTTTAAATCACAAGAATTCAATCAACTCAATAATTATATTTATACTGTTAATGAGAGGCTATCATAAATCCTTGCTTATTCTCATTAGTGGGTCTTCACTGGTAGTTGCTTGTTGGCTGGGTCGGGTCTGTACTATGGCTCGGTAAAGAATTAAGATTATGATGAAGAAAATTTTAATAATTACCCGAACATGATGGTTCATCAGCGCTTACCGTGTTAAGCTCTTTATATCCTTGATGTGCTCTCGAAGTTTGTGCGTATTTTTTCTACATGTTATTTAGTACTGTATAATGAAATATTTTTGCCAAATCAGCTTTTATATCGGTTGAGTGTGTCCAGTGGGTTAGAAAATGTATAGTATGCACATAACTCTCCGATAACAGCTGTTGGCTAGGACTTCATCAGTTGCCGACAATTGTGGCACACTGTATATTGATTTTATCTAATTTCCTATCGTGGTATTTTAGAAAATATCACCTCTACTTTTTTTCTCTGTGGATTTTTTTATGGGTCGGAATTCCTCTGAAATTATGACATTTTGGCTAATGGCTAAGTAGGAATCGACTGTTAAACATTTCACTGATCGGACTTTCGTTTTCCTTCAAGGAATTTATGGTGAACGATCTTTTTCCCAAGAATTATTACTGTATTGGACACTCGACTGAGTGGTAAGCTATTTGTTATAACTCTTACATGTGATAGTATTCGTTCCTAGTTCGACTCTATCTAATTTCGTATTCCCTTATTAGTCAATCAGGCTTTGGGACTCTCTCTCTCGGAATGGTATTGGGATGGGTTCAAGGATTGACACTGTTGGATTGATATGGCTTATGTCAGATGGGATTTACTATTGTTGTAGTGAACATTTTGTAATACAACCTGTAATTGGAGTTTTTCATATCTTTTATGTTCTTTCAATGATTAAGACGATTTTGATCACGATATAATGCATTATGCACTTAACGAGTAAATTTATTCATTATTATATTTTCTGTTTCGACAACACCTTTATATTAACCTAATTTTTATCTGAAGTTTGGTATGTACTATTTTATTTAGGGACTTTGTTATTATTCAGTTCGTGTAATTGATAATTATCATGTATCTTCGTGGGCAAAATACTTTATTAATTTTCTGGCGGTTCCTCGTCATGTGGCATTGGATTTTAAACTGACACCCGTGTGTTTTCCTTTGATATTTATGGGTGGAGTTTCGGGTTTAGTCTCGCGATTCATTACATTAGCTAATTCGTGTTGGAAAAACCTGAACGTTTATGCGCCTTTGGGCCTGGGTTCCCTTTGGTATCTTTGTGCTTTCCTTTTGAAGATTATTTTAATTTACAAAATTAATTTCGCTTAGGAAATGATAATTTGGGGTTTTATTAATTTTATATAATTGCTTTATCAATCCGGTTAGCTCGGGTATTAGTCTCATTTACTCTCTTTACATTTTTATTTTAGCAATGATATTAATCCGAGATTTTAGTTTTATTAACAAGTTCTTTACTAACTTTTAGAAAAATTCTTTATATTTTGGGCATAGCAACGGTTTTACTATTAAAATTCCAGTCATCCTCCCTTAATTGATCCTAGTGGTGAGTTACAGGGTTTTGATGTTTGTTTCAGACGTTCTTACGTTTACCCTGGTACCGCCATATAAATATTTTCTAGCTACCACTCGGCACCCGTTGCTAGGCAACGTTGGAAATGTGTTCGAGTGGGTGGATTGTCCGCAAAAAGTGAGCGTTATTACTAATGCTGTAATTGCTCGGACAATCCCTGGGTCCAACGAGCTGTCGTTAGAAGACTGGTGCTCGCTTTAATCTGCTGGGTCCCTGTGTAAGTCTTTGAATTTTTTTTTATATGTGTAACCTTGTTTTACTCATCGAGAAAATTATAATTGGAAGTAATAAATATGAACATATATATTTAAATCACATCGTAAACTCAATTCAGGTATTGGTTAGGTCTTTATTCAATAGTCGAGCGGCTCGGCGCTTCGCTCGCTCCTTTCGTCCGGGTCGGTAACTGTTGGTTGTTGTTGTGGTGGGAGTTGCGATTGTTGTTGGAGCCGCCGCCGGTTCACGATATGCCAATTGAGCCGGGGCAAACACGAAGGGGGTAGGTTACCGCTGCCCCTTCTCGACAGGCAGACAGGGCAACCTCCAACCCTTTTATCTGGATTTTTTGGCTCTGGATCAACTGTTTTTCCTCGGCCCACCCCTTTTAGGCTGCGGTAAGCCGTTGGTAAAGGGATTTGGCCTTTCTGGGATCGAGAAGGTTCTTATTGGCTTGTTTTGCGTGAGACAATTCCATCTTCAAAATTTGTGAAGGCTCCATTACTACAATAGGGAATGTTAAAAATCTCATTTATTTATTAGAAAGTCTCAGACATATGGTTAATTTAAACACATGGTGGCAAATTAGGTTACAAAAAAAATAATACTAGTAAACACATATTCTCAGAAATTATTTATTTTATTTGAAAATTACATAGCCGAATTTCAGGAGTCACTGGGGTTCGGAGTCCCGGAAAAACTTTTCTATTCTTTCTTCGGGAGAATAGCCCGGAATGATAAACACGGGTCTTTTCGTGTTGCGGGTCGGTCTCGGATTGGATGGATAGACGTCCGCGAGTCGTCCGCATGCAAGATCATCTTCCACGTTCGCCAGTTAACTGCTGGCTCGGTCAACTAAGGAGTTGACCCTGCGCTGGTGTTCTTTGAGATGGGCCAGAAGTGCTTGGGCCCTCACAAGGATGTCTTGGGCCGGACTGGGGTCACTTGGTTGTCTTCCCTTCCGGAATTGTCGCATTGTGTTCTCTATTAGGAGTATGTCCTCCCATCTGTTTTCTCCTGGTTGGGGCACGTCGGGGTATCTTTCCTTATAGGTACGCCTCCATGCCTGACGCCATTGGTCGGCTTCTGATGTAGAGATCCAAACAAAAGGTCCTGATCGTTCTAAAATAACAACATGATCGAATGGGTTCCAACAAAGCTTAAAGATTGTCGGCAAATTTACTGTTCTTATTATAATTTCGAAAAATTTGTCGGGGAGTCCTTGTCACCTTTCCTAAGGTAAAGTTTAAGCTATCAATATGCGTTCCGCTTCCCATTAATAATATTTTCTATAGGAACCAGATTTAATTTCGCTGATTTTATCAAATAAATTACGCATCATCGGCCTAGTTAGGATAAGGCATGTTTCCCGAAGTACGTTTATGGTGAAATGTCCAAAGAAGGCTCTATTAATAATTCTAAATCGAACAATCTTATTATAAATTTCGCGGTTTGCTCTTATCCCGATACCACCTTATTTCCTATGGTAAAATGAAATATAATTCTATTCTTTTAGTTTTATAAAACTCATTCTTTTAATTTACTAGTGATAAATTTGCGTGCCTTCAGTTACTGAGCGACCCTAAATGGCAAAAACTAAAACTCAAAACTTACGTTAAATACTTATTAAATGGTTAAAAATGATAATCATGAACTAGTATCATACAATCAAAACCTCCTAAATTTCTAATATGTTAAACTAAAATGTATCTTGCGATCAAAATTTTCTAAATTTCTAATAAGAAAAAAAAATAAATGTATCATATAATCAAAGTGTTCTAATTTTCTAATACGTTAAAAAATGAAAATATATTGTATAATCAAAATTTTCTAAATTTCTAATAAGTTAAAATAAAATATATTTTATAATCAAAACTTTCTAAATTTCTAATAAGTTAAAATAAAATATATTTTATAATCAAAGTGTACTAATTTTCTAATACGTAAAATAAAAATAAAAATATGAATACTGAATTTACTGATGTTTATTGATATCGAACGACCGGCCTAATTTCGTGATACTCTCATAATATACGAGTAGAAATCAGCTTTCGTTATTTCAGAAAATTTTTACATTAAGAGTTCAGGTGGGTAATCATTGTAAAGATTTTTAAGAAAGGGTTATGAAAAGACGGGTCCTCGAAGTTTTAACCTTTTCGGTTTTACCAAAAATTTTAAATAAAACAAGAAAAAAACTATACCGGTTAACCGCTTTTGTTTGGGCCATTCCCCACAAAGAACCGTCATGATACGGGTCCATCCCTTAGAATCACGAGATTTTAATAAGAGAAACCACAAAGTCCTTGCCATACTACTGGGATAAGTGGTTATTGGTCCTAATTCTATTTCTTATCTGCATTGTTTTAATGTTGGATAAAAGATAGCAACGGCTGTTTGAACATCCTTTATTGTAAATCCAAAATTAAAATTGCTGGATGGTTTTGGCCGAGTAAGAAGTGTTGGGCCACAACGTAAACGGCCTTGAAAAATGTTTAAATGGATCAGAAATACACACGCAAAAATAACACGCAATTTAAATACCCACACTAAAACATCAAGTAAACCATATAAAATCTGAGAAATAAAAGAATTAAATATAAAATAATAAACATAAAAATAAATTAAAATATTAACAAAATGCACCAAGATCCGCACGATACCTACACAAATACAACAAGAAAACACAACAAATTCGACGAAATTGAAAAAATCAATTAAAGTTCATTAAAGTGAAATTTAAATCGAAAAATCGAATTAGCAATAATTCAATAAAAATTATAAAAAAAAAAAATAAATCGAAAAATAATAAAAATAAATAATAGAATTTGCTAGAAAAGAACAAGGTCGAATTTTGTTTTACTGCATCAAATTTCACACACCATAAAATTAGGTATATATAAACTGAGCCATTTTCACATTTAACTTAACCATTTTTCAAACCAGTTTAAAACCATTTTGAAAACTTAACCATATTTTCAAATCTTGAAAACCACTTTGAGAATTGTTTTAACTATTTTTGAAAATCTTAATTGTTTGAAGCTATTTCGAATTTACAGTTATTATCTAGGTGAGGAATATTTTGGTTGGAACCCTCTTTCCACGTCACGTCCACAGCATCTCTATAGAGCTCTGCTTGGCGGCGACGTGGGGAGAGAGGCATTTATGTTATGTTATGTTATTTTATGATTATTTTTATGAATTATGGAATGGTCAAACATGGGTAATTTGTTTGTTTTATAATTAATAAATATTATTAATATATATAACTTGTTTTATATGTCTTTATAAATTTTAAATGTCGAAATTCTTCCGGCCCACAGCCGACACCTCACGCAAGATAGTAAAATCAACATAGTGCAGATGCATGTAAGAGCGTGGAAAATCGCCAATGATATGCACCCGTGAAGACTCAGCGTGCGCAACGCAGCGGTCGTAACGTCAATATTTATCCCTATAGCTGAAGCGAGAAATAAGGAAGAAGTCTATGGCTGCTTCCTCGTTTCTCAATTCTGTAAAATCGACCTAAAATTATATTACATACGGCTTAAAATCACCACACCGAGTAGTCCAGTGGGCACTCAGTAAATATAATATGAACACAACATGCGCCTAAGGTCTATTAAAGGGAAAGGGTACGGGGATAAATAAATTAAAATCGTTGATATAACTAATGGAAACCTATAATGGGTAATAAACTAATCATTGGTATGCTAAATTAACTGTAAAAATTATTCAATAAATAATTTATTAACTCGATTAGATTAAATGATTGATAATTAAAGACAAATAACTTCTGAATTAACCTGAATTTGTTTCATTTTTGGGAAAATCCAAAGAATTTTGCGTAAATATACCCACTTTATGGTTAAATAATTGAAACGATTAAAGTTACCGTAGTTATAGATTAGAACCAAAATTTTCATATATTAGTTTATTGGTTATATAGTTCCCCGGTTAATAAAAATACATTAATTGAATCGAAAATCAATGCCGATCAACCAAGTCATTCAGTAATTAAAGTTAGACGATTCGAATAAAAGTAAAATAGTTCCCTTAGTAAAGATCAAACTAGATTCATGAAGTTACTAGTATGATGTTAATGTTAAAATAGTTTCGTAGAATTAAAATCAAGGTAGAATACGTTAGCAATGATGTTAATAGTAAGGTAGGTTCACGAAATTAAAATAAAGGTTGAATAAAGCAATGATATTAATATAGTTTTATAGAGTTGAAGTAAAGTTTAAATGAATTAGCGTAATAGAAGATATGCGAAAACTGAGTAACGAAACCGAACTAAGTTAATTCAATCATCCCCAAACCCAAACCGAAATGATTCATAAGTTTATGATGAGGTTTTATAAAAATTAAAACAAGTTTAGAGATGAAAAACAAGATAGGTGAATTATTGTTTAATCTAAATTAATATCATTATAAAAATCAACGTTTCCAAAATGAGAAAAACTTTTATTTTAAAAACATACAAAATCGTTACTCACAAAATAATCGAACGCATAAAAATCCATAAGAGAAAATATTCCACTAGCATAAAGTCCGTCAAGATTTCGAACGTAATATACTGATTCCCTTAAAAAATGGCGATAAGATATTCAAATTAATTTGCAGAATAACTTACCGAATAGATTTTCGACGAATTCGCCAATCGATAATTCTAAAATGAAATATTGTAAATCACCGGATGTAACTATATAATCTTACTTCCTTTCCACCGTTCGAATCGCGATATCCGCCGGAAGTTACACCACACATACGTCGACGCTTCAGCGAGTCGACATCCGCTCTCGCCTTCCGACGATCATTTGGTTACAACATTTGGTAAACAAAATTGACGTTGATATTGGATTTTAGAAAACCCATGAATTTATATCGTAAGATGTGACGATAAAAGTTGCTAGGTTTAATGATTAAATGTCATATTGGAAAATCTAAAAATGAAAATTTAAGTAAACGGATAAAATAGAATACCGGTACGAAATCTTTAAATCCCTGCTTACATTCGACGCTACCCCATAGCCGCCATCCTTAAAATCAACTCGACAATTTCTTGACATCATCGTGCTTAACTAAATAAAATGAATTGATCAATAGGCTTACCACCTGTGTAAATGTAATTCCACCAACTTAGTTCACTCGTTTCGAAAGAAGTACAACAAACGAGAAAGCCACTAGAACTCAGCAAGATTAAATCAGATGGCACACTCGACCGCGACATAAGCCCTATTTGTTTAATAATTTAACATGATAAAGTTAATAGAGATAATAATAGAGCGTTTTAGATATGCCACACGAACAAAACAGCAGACGAAGTATAGGAAAGCAGAGTCAGTCAACAACTCAATCGACCACAATGTCAGTAGATCCGATACATCAATTATGGCAGTATCCGACTGCTTGGAGGGTATTAGATGTAGAGAAGGAACCCTGCGATATCCCAGGAAGACAATACCCAGCGGCAGAAACATACACAAACGCACAGAACCTCCTCACCCAGTGGGAAAGGGTGCAGGAGCAAGTAGATCTGCAGGTGGTTAAGGCGAGGATGTACCTTGCAAACGTGGTAGAAGACATCCTCGCCGGGCGGATCGCCATCGCCTATCCACCTCACCCAGTCCGAGATACCCGAAGACCCTACACAGTGGAGGCTCTCCGACGAAGCCTGCAGCGATACTGTCCCGAGGAATGACTCCATAATGACAATTTATGTAGTGGATGATTTAAAATATTAGCAATTTGTGTCTTCTTTTGTTTTGTGTAATTGGAATTATTTGCAATTTTGTTTAAATGAAATAGATGACTCTTTAACTTGAGCAATAATAAATAAAATGATCTGTGTAATTACAGCGATGTCTTCCTTACGAATCTTGCAAACGGAACTGGACCACGCGAGACAAGCCAACACAGAATTACTCGCCCAGATTATCCAATTAACGCGAGAAATGCAAAATATGAAAGCAACATGGACGGATCCCGCAAAGACAAAAGCAATCTACCATCGACTCACAGCGGCCCAGAAAGGCTGGGAAGAAGAACGGCAACTCAACCAGAGTCTGCGCACGCAGATACGGGGACTCGAAGTCGCCCTAGCGGTATGCCGAGAAGGTGAAGCGGTAACTTACCCGCTCATCCTCGCCCCAACCCAACTGCCACAGACAACCACCAAGCCAGCAGAGCAATCCATCATTACGACCAACAACCGTCGACCGGGACGTAAGGAACGTGCCCGCCGACGTGCAACACAACTCCAGAACATCAAGCAGTAAATGATCATGTGTTTAGATTGAATAGAAGGGTTTTAAACTTAGTTAAATTGTTATTTTAATACAACCGTATACCAACATCGCCAATTCGTTCCACAGTCGATTATGAACTAATCCTGAATAGTTACGAGGGACAGAGCAAAGCGAGCACAGGTCTTCTATCGACAGCTCGTGAACCCGAGGGTTGTCCGAGCAACTATAGTACTAGCCAATGGTACTCAATTTTTGCGGGCAATCCACCACTTGAACACATTACCAACGTTGCCTAGCAACGGGTGCCAAGTGGCGATCAGTATCATTTTGTATGGCGTTACTAGGGTCGCCGGAAGATAAGCAAGATTTGAAACCCTGTAACCCACCAGAAGGCTTTTTCTGAAATGGCCATAGATTAATCTGGTCTTGTACCAATTTTTGTCGGATAAAATTAATTCTCTTTATGGCTTATATTAAAAGAGAATCAAAAAAAAATCTATTTACTGTGAATATCCGAGCGGAACTCCACCGGAGTAACTCTTTCTGGGGCACTGGTTGACGTGCTTTGACACGAGGTGTTAGAATGGTTCTGTATTGTTGCAATTTGAAATTTTAACTAAAGAATTTACTCTTAGTAGGTCGTTATATTGGTTTTGGCGGGACACACACAACTACCGGTGTACGTTTATGTACACCAGCTGTCACTGAGATAAATCACCTATAATATAAAACAAAAATCAATAAATTTAAAGCATATAAACACACCAACTCACCTTGAGGTTGCTTGTAAAATCGTCAGTGAGAGAAACCCTAAACTATAGAGACACAAAAAGTGATAGAGAAATAAAATAATGCACATTAACTCAACCTATAATAAAACATGCATGCTAACTTTTAACATGTAGCCATCCGAAGTTGAAAAAACCCCTATAATAAATTAATTTAGACATTTTTGAGATATTTTTAGAAAAAAAAATGGCGGAAAATTTTTTTTAATTTAATGCTAAGGAAACTTATCCAAATTTTTATGAAAATGATGAAACTTCTTCGTAAGATTTATTTGAAAATTGAAATAAATTACATATTTTCATAGGCTTTCAGACATTTCTGCAGAAACAATTCCATTTCGCGATGAAGAAGAAATCACATTGTACGATTTATTTGAAAATTGAAATAAATTAAATATTTCCATAGGCTTTCAGAAGTTGCTAGGCCCTCAACAACATCTGAGACTCGAACAAAAAAGCATAAACTGTAAATTTTATTTTTAAGTTATAAAAAATTCTTCTTCTTACAGAATTTCGGAAATCGATAAAATACGAATTATAAATGCCATGGAAAATGGTGAAGACTATTTCCATTTTGGAAAATGATTGGGAATAGCCAGAAATTCCATAAAAACAATAATTTATAAATACCGGAAATTTTGGAAATTGTCACAAGGCAAGATTGGTGGCAGTATATCCAAAATTTCGGAAGAAAATGGCAACAAACTACTTGATTTTGTGGAGAAAAATGTTTATGCTTCATTAGAGGAAATGAAGAACTTTTTAATTTCCGAAAATTTAAGTGTTTCCACAAACACTATTTCCGGTTTTCTTGAAAATCATCTCATAACGACCAAGCAAATAAGACCATCGGTCGCTGAAAGAAATTCAGATCGCGTCTTGGATCTCAGAATGGAATAGACGACGCGATATTTAGAAGAGGCATGGATGGATTCTCAATTAATATATATTGATGAATGTGGCTTTAATAGTAATATATGAAATAAATGATGATTAAAAGTTATATTTAAGAGCTTGAATTATGATCATATTTCCTTATGAAATCATAATTCAAATCTTAAAATTTAACTTTAAGTTACATAACAATATAAAAAACAACTTACTTAGCAGCCATTTAAAAAATGGCTGAAATGAATTCACAAAAAATAAATTCCGCCAAGTTGATTTATGTATCAACTTGAATTATAGCGGAATTTATCTCAGTTGGACGATACCCGTTGGTATGTCTAGACTGTTCAAGTTAGAGATTTTTGTGCATGAATCCGTGATATATTCTCTCTACCCCCAGCGAGAATTCCGGCACACCAACTCGGTAATCAATAAACCAATGAAATTGTGAATTTTAAGGAGGCTCACAATCAAAACACGACACTACGAAAGTTTATTTCGATTTTCAAGATCAGTAAGTTTAATGTCACTGTTATTTTATTTAACCTTAATTTTATATTTCTTGTAGTGGTTAGGAATATTCGGGAAAACTATGATGGGTGCAATGGGATCCAACTCCAGTTCAGTTCTAACCTTATTCTCTGGATTCAATCAGCGCAATTATTCATTTTGGAATTTCATGACGTAACATGGCAAAGTTATTATTTAGAGTATTTATTATGTCAATTGGAATAAATTGAGTTGTGTTTATTATGGTGAGACTTTCTAATCTAAATTTTTAATTGAACTGATTGTTCCTTGTTTAAATTTAATCATTCACATTTCCAAATTTTTGTGGGTTTATAATATTTGGAGAAGCTGGTGAATTGCCGTCAGTAGGGTTCTATTTTTGTTTAATAATTATAGATATTTTGCTTTGGATCGTTTCTATTTTACCTCCTTAGTAGTCTGATTTTAAACCTCGCATTAATTACTACCGCATCTATTTTTATTTAGTAAACATATTGTCTGGGTTTTTATAGCTTAAATCGTTTTACTGTTTAATTCAGTAAACTAATTCTCCATGCTACTTTAAGATCAAGTTTTTAGTCCTCACTTAAGTAAATATCGACTCTCCATATTATATCAGGGTTATATCAAGCTAGTTATTAAATTTTAGCGCGAGATGACGTCTCCAAATTTATGATTTGGCTATATTAGGTCTTTTAGATTAACGTGACCATATTAACGTTAGCAATTCCGGCTTGAATTTATAGTTACTTTTGGTTCGTAATCTTAACTTAGGTTGGTTAAATATTATCAGTTCGTGGTATTCACTCAATATTTATGGTTACTTTAGGATCCTATCAACAACTTGAAATTTTCGGTTATTTTAAATTTATAGTGATAGTTTGTCTTTAATTTAAATTCATTACAACGATTTCATTTTTGTTATTTCCCCGTCACCTTCCCCTTGGTTGACCTTAGGCGCGTTGTGTTTATATTATAGTTAATGAGTGCCCACTGGACTACTCAGTGTGGTGATTTTTGAGCCGTGTGTAGAGTAATTTAGGTCGATTTTAAAGAAACCGAGAAACGAGGAAGTAGCTAAAAAACCACTTCCTTATTTCTCCTTTCTTCTATATGGGATAAGATTGACGTTCTGATCCCTGCGTTCCGCACGCCGGGTCTTCACGGGCACAGATCATCGGCGATATTGCACGCACTTACACGAATCTGAATAATATGTTGATTTTAATTACTTGTAATGTGTCTTGGCTGTGGGCCGGAAAAATTTCGACATAAAATAATTATAGAAAAATAAGTTGGATGTTATCAATAATTTATTAATAATAAAAACAATATAATAAGTACTTGATCCAACGAACAATTCATCATACAAAATACTACTCTCCCCACGCCGACATCCTAGCAGAGCTCCATCGAGATTGCGAGGACGCGACGTGGAGAGAGAGTTCCAAAATAAAACTTACCCTAAAATATATTTTTAAGAAAAATAAGTAAAGATTTTCAAAAACGTTTTTTGATGATGATTTTTTATGTGAAAATGTATCGGTATATATACCTATTTTTTGTCCCTAACCTTGCGTGTTATTTTTGATTTAGTAAAACAAATTTTGACCTTGGATTTTTCTAGTGTATTCTAATCTTAATTTTTATTATTTTGAAATTTTATTTGACAAATTTTTCTTTAGATTTTTAATTGAATTATTTCTAATTCAAATTATTTGATTTTTATTTCATTTTCATGAAACTTGGTATTTTTTAATAAATTGTCAAATTTTGGTCAAAATCATTGGGTTTTCGTGTTATGCTTATATTTAATTCGTACGGATCTTGGTGCATTTTGTTATTATTTTAATTTATTTTTATGTTTATTATTTTATATTTTATTATCTTTTTCTCATATTTGGTAGTGTTTAATTGATGTTTTAGTAGGTTTGAATTTAAATTTGCATGTTATATTTGCATGTGTGTTACCGATTCATTTAAACATTTACAAGGCCGTTTGTGTTCTGGCCCAACACTAGGAAAATTTGTGTCAATGTTAAGAGATTATGAGTGCCCAATGGACTACTCGGTGTGGCGATTTTGAGCCGTTTGTTGTAAATAATTTTAGTTCGAGTTTATGGGAAATGAGTGCCGACGAAACAGCCAAAAGACTATTTCCCCTTCACCCTTTTCCCTTATACGGAATGATATTGACGTTTCAGCCCCTGAGTTCTCACGCTGGAGCCTTCACGGGCACGAACTATTGGCGATTATACACGCACTTACACAGTTCGATAGATGTATAAGATTTTAATGACTTGTAGTGTTGTAGCGACTGTGGGCCGGAAAAATTTCGACAGAGAGAAAATCTATTTGTTTATTTAAATACATTTATTGCCATATAGTACATCATAGTTGTCATAATTTCATTAATAGTACATCATAGTTGTCATGATTTCATTCAGAGTATATCATAGCTCTCTCACCACGCCGACGCCCAAGCAGAGCTCATTCGAGGTTGCAAGGATGCGACGTGGAGTGAGTTTTCGAGCATTCTCTCATTCACATTTTAGAATCTCTGGCTTCCACTGGTTAGAACGATCTTTCAGATTAAAGCTGATTTTTTAGAGTTAACTCGATTAAAATTATGTGAAAATGAATCGGTATATATACCTATTGTACGACCCTAACCTTGCGTGTTAAATTTGATTTAGTAAAACAAAATTCGACCTTGTGATTTTCTAGTATATTCTATTCTTAATTTTATTATTTTGTAATTTAATTTGACAATTTTTCTTTTTAATTTTTTAATTGAATTGTTTCAAATTCAAATTATTTGATTTTTATTCCATTTTCATGGATTTTTGCATTTTTTGGTAAATTTTCAAATTTCGGTCAAATTGTTAGGTTTTCGTGTTATTTTTATGTTTATTTTGTGCGGATCTTATTGCACTTTGTTATTATTTTAATTTATTTTTGTGTTTCTTGATTTTATATTTAATTGTTTTCTTTCTCGTATTTTAGCATGGTTAGTTGGTGTTTTATGGGTCTGATTTTAAATCTGCATGTTGTATTTGCGTGTGTATTAGCGATTCATTTAAATGATTCTCAAGACCGTTTGTGTTCTGGCTCAACATAAAACACTCGGAGACCCATAAAATTGCGACCCGCAATTTCAAAAGTCTTTTTCAGATCATACTTTTCTACATTTGTTTGAGTTTACGAGCTCTCTGGTCGTGATCTCAATACCCACATACATAAAAAGTTTCTACGTTATAAATAATTATTAAGATAAAGATGGACTTATGGTCCGGCTACTATACGTATGATCAAATTGAAGTCAAATAAAATCAAAGTGAAGTTGAATAGTTTAGTTTCTAAATCATTGTGAAACAGTTACTATGCAGTAAATTTAGTTTCGAACGAATCATTGTTTTCTCTGGTGACGGCTTGAGTTTCACTTTCGAGATGATTTTCTCTTTAGGTTGGGTTTGATTGACATGGTTGATTGATGGAGATGCCTGCGAGTTTTGATGTTTCTTTGTTTTTCTTAATATTCCGGATTTGATTCCATATTTCCCAGTTTTTCGGATTGGGGTATTTTGTCTTTGTCGTTTTGTAATGGTTAAGCAGGTGATAAGACAGCATATTAGGGTTACGACGTTCAAAGTTATACTGATCGTTAGGATTTGCTCAACTTGCGGGATTGTTAAGTTTGGTTCGTACTTCTGTCGCGATTTATTCTGTTGATGTCTTTTGGCTGACAATGTGATTTTTAGGATTTCAAGCATTGGTTTATTCTCGGAGTTGGCTTTGACATTTTCTTGGATTTGTCTGATGATTTTTTTCAAGGTTTTCTTTATATCTAGGTTCTCATTTTTTATTCTTGATCCTTCGTCGTTTTTATCTAGAAGAGTTTGTATCATGTGCTGGGTTTTTCTGATACCTTGCTTTAATTCGTCGTTTGTCTTTTCATTTTCTTTTATGGGGCATTGATTACATTTTAGGGTTATTTGTTGACATTCCTCATTTTCGGGGTTTCTGCAAATCTCTTTATAGTCTGAATGGGTGAGTCCTCTCGCATCTCTCTAAAGGGTTTTCAGTGACGCATATTCTCGTTATTGGCATTATCATTGTCCATAGTTTTAGGTTCATTTCTCTCTTTTTCTAATAAACATTAGTTGTTCCATATTTATTTACAATGTTATTCATCTATATATAGTGAAGTTTATCCCCCTTTTACTCTTTCTCTTTTCTCGGAGGTGAGTGTATCTCGCACTCTTCTATTGCCCTTCTTTCTGAAAATCTCATTATTAGGACTTGGGTTTTTATTAGTCGTTCCGTCAGTTTTGGAAGTTCTTTTAATTGTTCTTTGTTTTCTTCGATGGTCTTTCGTTGGTTGTTTATTTGCATTCGGAGATTTCTCTCGTTCCCTTGCTTTCGTTCGAGTTTGCGTTTTTAGTTGATCTTGTCGGTTCTCTACCTCTCGGTTTTTGTTTCAGTTCTTGGAGTTCTTCTTTTAACGATTCAATTTCCTCTTGAGTTTGCTGGTGATTTTGTTTTATTTCTCTCGCTTCTTTGCAACTTTCTTTTAGCTGTATTAAATATCTCTGTTCGCCTTTTCTGTTTTCTCTCATTCTTTCTGCTTCTGTTTTCCAATAGTCTTCCCAAACTACTCGAGTTTTTATCTTTGCTAATTCTTGTCTTAAATACTCGTTATCTCTCTTTCTCTCTCTGCTACTTCCCATACTAGTTGTTAATTTTCGCTTCACTGTATTGACTAGTTGTCTTGTTTGAATTAGTTGCTGACTTATTCATGCGATTTCTAATTCTTGTTCTTCTTCCATCTCTCGCCACTCTTTTCTTTCGGTTCTCCATTTCTTACTATAATACTCTAATGGGTCTTGTTTGATTGGCTGTGCTAATTGAATAGGAATTGGTTGGTATTTGTCGTTTTTATTCTTGCCGTCTTCTTGATTCATTTGAGTTTCTACTTCATTCGGGTTCATGCTAAATATACATTAGTTCAGCTTTTTACCTTTTTCTGATTTTATCATTTTTTATTATTTTTATCTTTTTACACTTTTTACAATTTTCTTTTCTTTATTATACAAAATGTTTCCTCCGTCTCACCAAATCCCTCATCTGGTTCCGCGGGGATTTTGGTTGGTGCTTCCGTTGGAAATAATGATATGAGTAAAATCGGTGATCGGTTCTGTAGTGTGGTATCTCATTTTGAAATCTGCAACTCCTTATCTAATAGGTAGGTGAGATATTCTACATTTTCTGTCAGTCCTTCCACTTGAGTTTCTAGATGATACGTATTTTCTAAAGCTTTCAACTTTTCAATTTCCTTTCTTAAGTTCTGCTTAGGGTTTCCAAAAATCCCGGGATTCGGAAAATTCGGGATCCCGGGATCCCGGGATTTTTATTTTTTCAAAATAAATTTTTATATTTTTTCTAAATTTATATACCAAATATTTTTTTATTATATCAAAACTAAAGATTTTACATAAATTATTGTAAATTAAGCTTATTTAAACATCTACTTTTCGATTTTCTTTAAAAAATAATATCGTAAAAATACTAAAGCGTTCAGCATTCTTGTTGACATTCGATTTCGAATTTTTGAGCAAATGAATCCAGATATGGAAAAAATTCGTTCAGAAGCTGTTGATGTTGATTTTATTGTCAATAAAGATTCATATAACTTTTCCAAATTTGCAGATTTAGCACCAGAACATTCATATTGTGACATCTCATTTTTTATAGAAACTTTATTTAAATCTTTCTTTGCATTCAAAACTTTGTTAATTGATTCCTGTAGCTTATTTTCTCTCTGCATAATTTTTTCAGGTTGTGCTTCGTCTTCTGAGCCTGAGCCCGAGCTTGAGGTTTCTTTTTCTTTATTGTTTAAAGAAAACTTTTGGTGTAATTGTTCGGCAAATGATTTAACTTCTTCTTTGCTTGAATACTCCAAGAACTTATTTCTTTTTGCATATGTACCATTGTGAAGGAAATATAACAAAGACACAACTTTTTTGTTTCGTCTTGCTAAAAGTTTGTCTTTCAATTCTGAGACGAGCTCTGCAGCAAGCGGATGTGGATTTTCATTCAGGGTCTCAAATAAGTATGCAATCGAACCTTCAGAAGTTAACAAATTACTGTTGTTTTTACTTAGCTCATTAATTACTTCAGCAGCAGGTGCAAGTATTTGACTAATTACTGTCAGAATACTGAAATGTTCTTTGGGTAAAATTTCTCGTCCAATTTCTATTAGTGTATCATTGATGGGTTTCTCAAGCTTTATGAATCGTGCAACCATTTGATCTGTAGATCTCCACCTTGTTTTACAATCCAAAATTAGGTTTAAGTTTTTGCCTTCTTGTTCCAATACATGCTTTTGAAAAATTGATTTGCGAACAGACGAATATTTAAAGAACTTGACAATTTTTCTAGTTTGATTTAACACCTCACTAATGCTCTGAATCTCTGTGTAATCTGGTTCTGAATCCAAGTCATTGAAAAATGCATCTCTGCCTTTTGATTCCTCATATTCTGTGTCATCTTCGTCTTCTACGACCCCAATTTCTTGACCACTTTCTGAATCAACCTGAGTTGATTTATTCTCATAGAAAACTTTTACCACAGAATTATGAATAGCGTGATTGTAGCAGACTTGAGAAATATTTTTGTTGAGTTTTCCATATTTCACCATTACTGCAGCTCCATCATTGCTGGATGCTACAATATCATTTTCCAAATCCAATTTGAATTCATCTAAACATTCTGTGACAAGTTCAGTTGTCCTTTCGGCGTTACATGATCCTTCCACGAGTTTCAACCCCAAAACAATGTCTTCTTCAGGCTCGTGTAATGTAATATTCAAATATTTGCGTTGTTGACAATCTGACCATTCATCGATGCTTATTGAATATTTTCCACCAATTTCCAGTCTCTTTTTCAATTTTTGAATAGTTTCACCTTTTTGTGCTCATAGAATTCATAGATTAAACTTGCTACAGTTGATAGAATGTTGGGCATTTCCATTTTTTTCAATCTGATGTATTCTCGTATACCCTCGGAATTCAAAATTGCGTGCAGAGAAGAACCATCTTTCGCTGCAAATTTCGCCAAAATCTCACCGAGTGTTTCTTTGTAAAAATACGAATCTATTGAATGACTGCTTTTTGATTTCTTTGTGGGTTCAAGATCTGAATAATTTTTCCTTTTTGTTGAGGTTGCTTGGCTGTTTTTCAACACGTCTGGATGGGTGGTCTTTAAATGAGTCCATAAACCTTTTGTTGAACCTCCTTTGGTTTTCAATTTGCTAAAACATTCATTACAAATTCCATGATCGTTACCATCTTTTTTGTAGTATTTCCAGACGTCTGACATTTTCTAAAAAATGATTATAATTATTTCACGATAAAATAATAAAACATCAATTTAATAATCATTTTAAGCCATAGTTATCAAAATATACTAGCTTTGAAATTCAAGGTTTGAATCACTGTCAAAGATTTACAGTTCAGATAATTTTTTCAATCCAAAAAATGCACGACAAATTTTTCAATTATAAATTATACAAAAGAAACAAGAGCAAGTTCAGAATAAAAAACGGGGGGCAAGGTATTTTTGTAGCTTTTCGGCATTAACTTGAAGATTCAATAGAGAAAAACGTGGAACTTTCTGGATTTTTTAAACTGGAGCTTTTCATATCCGAATCTTCAATTCATTCCGTCGAATCATAAAAAAAACTCTTCAATTTTTCCTTTGAAACTGAATTATATTCAAAAAAAGTGGAGATATTTTCAACAGAAGATTTGTAATCCCAAAAAAAAACAGGAACAAAACCCCGGGATCCCAATCAATTTTTTCCGGGATCCTGGGATTGAAAAAAGGCTATATTCCCGGGATCCCGTTTTGAAAACTTCTACTCGTTTTCCTCATACCCTTGTTTTATCGTTTTATTTCTGCTTCAACTTGTCCTCTAAGTTGCTCATTGAATTCGAGTTGATGTCGCAGTTGAATTTCTTTGTATACCACTACTACTCGATGTCCATTCACATCCTGTTGGAGTTCCGTTAGTTTCTCGTCTAACTGTTGCTTTTGCCGTTTTTCGTTGGTCAATTCATTTTGTGTTTCCACTACTTTCTGGTTTAACTGCTCAATCCATTTCCTGTGGCTAGTTTCGTTTTTTCTAAGTCTTCTTATTGTATTTCGTCTGATTCGTTCATGGAATCCCATTGTTTGGTTCTGGTTACTGTAATCTTCGATTGTATGTTTTTGTTCATTGATCTGCACCCATAGTTCCCAATCTTCAGTATTTAGTAACTTCTTGGGTAATAGTCTTATTTCTTTCTTGGCTTCTTGGTATTGTTCTTTCCACTTCCTCGCTTCCATTTTGATCTATTCTTCCTTGACCTCGTTTTACTTTGTTGCTCCTGTCTTTGTTTGAGAGTTCTTTCTTGTTCTAGTAGCATCTCTTTCATTCTAGTTTGTTGAAATATTATTTTGTGATCTTGTTTTAGTATGTGCTCCCATTGTTTCGAGTTTCCATCTGTTAATAGTCTGCATTCTATTCTCCATCTTTTCGCTTGTTCTGTTAGTTGGACTATCATCCTTTCTTGTCTGTCATCTTTGGGTTCTCTTACCCTTCTGGATGGCTTTCATCCTTGATTTCTCAGTTTGTTGACTTCTATCTTTGCGTCTTCCCACTTGGCATTGTAGGGTCTTGTTCGGTCTTCCTCTTCTGCTATTTGTTGAGAATAATGCCTTGCGTGTGCTCCCCAGTTGTTTCTTGCTCGTTCTTTCTCCTCTTGCCATTTCGTTTTCCAATGTAACGCTTGGCGCTTTGCCCATTCTTTGGCTTGTTCTTCACTCATTCTCTTTGTCCTTTCTACCCGGTAATTAGTTCCACTTCTTCTCGCGTTTGGTTTAGGATTCTACAAGTTTCTTCTCCTTCTTCCTGCATTTCTGCTTCTATATCTTTTATTATTTCTTGTAGTTTTTCTATTTCGCTTTGTTGATCTTGTTTGTCTTGTTCTAGGGTTCGTATCTCTTTCCTTTGATTTGCAATTCTGGTTTGGTTTTGAATGAATTCTTTTATCAGCTCCTCCTCTCGTTCTTTGTAGGGTTTTTCTTTTTCTTCTGGGTATGCTATCCATTGTTCTATCTGTTTTTCCCATTTTTCTCTCATCATTTTAGTTTTTATCGTCTCTTTCATTAGTTCTTCTTCTGCGTCTAATAACATTTCTTTTAATCATATCGTCTTCTGTCGCCATTGTTCTGTTTTCTCTTTTACCGCTTTTAATTGTTCCTGTTGGTTTTCTGTCGTTATCTTTGACTTCCTTTATTACTTAGTTGTTCATATCGTTTTGATTCATTGGTATTTCTAAAATTAATATTAGTTATTTTCCTCTTCTCGTTTACATCTTTAATTTTGGAGTTTTTGGTATACGGTTTTGGGTATTATTTACACTTTTCACGCTTTATTTACTATTTACACTTTTGATACATCGTTTCCATCCTTCTTCTACTGATCAGCGAAACGGAATCCCTTGATCCGCCCGTTGATCGGTTTTCTGCATACTAGACATATATTCACTTTTAATCCACATGCTTTGCATGTAACCATATGTCCACAGGGTGTATAGATTATTTCGACATGCTTTTGCTAACATGTTACACATTGATGTTGCTCTAATATGGCTTCTTTTATCATTTACTTTTCTAGGTTTTCTTTCGGTTTTTCTTGGTATTGTTTGATGGCTCGCACCGTTGCTTGTGTCGAGTTGTACCATTCTAAGTTGTTGCTCAACCTTTCGCAAATTATTTTTCTCATCGTTTTGGTATTTACACCTGATAGTAACATTAGGGTCCTTGTTTTTGGTCGATCTAAGATATCTTCTACTTGTTGATTTGTGATTAATATTTCTACATTCTTCGATTCCTTTTCCTCTTTGTACATGCATTTTCTTTTATGCTTTAGTTTTGAAACGTTTTGATCTGGCATTGGCTGTTGGTTCTTGCATCCCTCGCACATTATTCCTCGTGTTGTTAGACAGTATCCTAGACTTGCAAATTCTGCCGCTCTTGGGTTTCCTTTGAAAGTTTCTATCCTTTCTTCGAATGTTCTCTTTATAGTTTCTCCTTCCCATCTATATTCAGTTGGGTATTCAAAATTTCTAGTTATTACTATCTTTTTCTTTCCTCCTTTTTCGTCTTTGTCTATTTCTAATCTTTGGATTCCCTTGAGTCTATCCGTTGCTTAGTTTCTGACGTCGATATTGGTGGGTTACAGGGTTTCGTTATTTGTTTAAATTATCCTGTGGTTGCCCCCGTAATGCCATACAAAAGATGCTAATTGCCACTTGGCACCCGCTGCTAGGCAACGTTGGTAATGTGTTCAAGTGGTGGATTGCCCGCAAAAAGTGAGTGTTATTGCTAATACTATAATTGCTCGGACAATCCTCGGGTTCACGAGCTGTCGATAGAAGACCTGTGCTCGCTTTAACATTATTTGGTCCCCTTGCGTTTTAGCTTCTATTGTTTGTCTATTGATTCTCTGACCTTAGCTTAACCATGAACTAAGTGTTATTGTTTATTTAACCTTCCTACAGTGTTACTTCACACCTCAAGATGTTGTAAAAATGATAAAATGTACATGAAACTACCATATATTTAAATTATGTTTTATTTAGCTAAATATTATAGGTTGGCTGATGAATTTGAAGAGCGAGCAGCTCGGCGCTTAGCCCGCTCCTTACGCTCAAGTCGTCGACTGGCTGTGGATGGAGTGATGGAAGTGGTTGCGGATACCGATGGAGTAGAGTGAGCTTCCCGATAGGTCAATTGGGCAGGGGCGAAAACCAGAGGGTAGGTTACCGCGGCTCCTTCCTGACAGGCGGATAACGCTACCTCTAACCCCTTGATTTGGGTTTTTTGCTCTGTACTAACTGCGTTTCTTCTGCCCACCCTTTCTGGGCCGCAGCTAGCTTTTGGTATAGCCTTTTGACCCTCGAGGGCTCTACCCATGTTGCTTTGATCTGCTGGGTTTCCCTGACCAGTTGAACGAGCTGTTCGTGTAGTTTCCTGTTAGTTTGCCTTGCCTGAGTCAACTCGTTTTGGAGTAGTTGCATGGGGTCCATTTCTAGAATAATAAGAGTTGAATTTTTTATAATGGCTGTCAATGATAATTTGGTTTAAACTCAAACATATTTATGAAAGAATGAAATAAAATTATAATAATAAAAGAAAAGAATTGGTTATAATACTAATATTCACATTATCAACACAAGAGTCAATCGTCTGCAAAGAATCGCTTGATCCCTTCTTCTGGTGAATAGCCAGGGATCACGAACACTGGTCGCTTGAAATTTCGAATTGGCCTCGGGGAAGGTGGGTAATTGCTGGCCAGACGTCCGTTTGCCAGGTCATCTTTGACATTATCCAGATATTCGGTGGCTCGCTCCACAGCGGCCTCAACTTGGCGCTGATGTTGTAAAAGGTCTTCTAGGAGCTTTTGGGCCTGAGCGAGTATATCTCGCGATGGGTTGGGTTCGTCCGACGGCTTCCGGAATCGCCGCATGAATTCTTCCGGCGATATGTCCACTTGTTGGTCATCTTCAGGCATGTCAGGGCATCGTTCTCGATACACCCGATCCCATGCCTGCCTCCATTGTTCCACGATATGAGCCGGGAGTTCGATCATAGCTCCAGTATGTCCTAAATGAAGACAAAAATTCTCTAGGCAGTCGGATTATGGCGGTGCGTATTTGTTATCGTAAAAAGAGAACCCGATTTGATTTAATGCGTTAATACTCACAGGGATCGTAGTTAAACGGGCTTTGTCGACTAGTCTGGCGGTATACTTTGAAAAGAGAAAACCATTGCTTCAACGCCATTGAACTAAGAGCCTGTTCAGCAAACCTTTATGGATGGTAGGAATGAATATTTCGATTCGTCCCGGGCCGTATATTAGTTTATGTACACATGGATTTACGTGTGCAGATTCCCGATATTCGGTTGAATATATATATTTAAATATTACGACGAAATACAATCAATAAATAATGCACACAAAATTTATTAAACCCTTTCTCGGTGTCATTTGGACATTAAGTTTTGAATCGGATGGGGTTTGGTGAATAAATCGTTTACGGAACAATAACTTGTCATTCATCATTCGCAAAAAAAATATAATGCCTTTAATGAACTCTATTCAATTATTCGAAACACAACCAGTTACAAAAATCCAAGATGAGTCCTGATCGAATGATCGATTAAAGTATTCAGTTGAAAGATAATGGGAAAATCGGTCTAGGACTTCGGGTGACGAATTTATTAGAGCCATTGGCCGTGATTGTCAGGCCAGAGTCTTTATTTTCGCGAGATAGATCTGAATCCTCGGCAAACTTCTAAGGTAATCGGCATAATTTCTGGTTTGGCAATCTCTCAAGAAAGTTTGAGATATGGTTGGCTTGAGGGGTGAACGAGGGTACGTTGCCAAAAAAATCGACCTGTCGTGGTTAATATTGAGATGATTGGACGTTGGGTTTTGCCAGATATAATAACACTGTAAGGTGCCAACAGGTATATCTCATTGATTGGGTCTTGGATCCGGAGAGTTGGTTCATCACGGGTATGGCATGGATAGGGTGATTCTGTGGCTCGAATGTAATTATGAAGTTATTCTAGATTAAATTAAAATTTACCTAAAGTGTCTTCTGTGGCAGTTGAAAATCGAGACTCTAAACCCTTGTCCGAGGTATTTGGTAAATACATAATTGATAACAAAATCGATATATGGTTTACTATGGGTGATAGACCTATTGCAGACTATGTAATTGAAAATTCTGATGGCAGGAAATGAATGTCATTTATAAGTCGCTACGATAGCGGATGTTTATCTTACCGGAAACGTCGACTGGTACGATTATTTATTTTCAACTGATGTCTAACGAAATTTGTCTTAGTCGAATGAACTTTTGGATTTTTAGTTGAACAGATTATCGAGTAAGTTCTGTAAATTAATTCTTTCTATTTTCGTGTTATGTGGTGGTTTTCAGGGAGTCGAACTACGTTGTTGTGTCATGGGACCTCATATCATTGGATGTGTCTTATCAATTGCCGGTGGATTTGGATGAAGTTTCTTTAGGTAATTTATCGGGTATTTTTAATTTATTAACTTCGGTACGTATTTCAAAGGATTCAACCAAAAATTAAATTCTCGTTAGAGCTAGCTACCTGATTTAATGGTATGATCAAAAATTGGTTCGACTTCTCGATGTTGATGTCAAACTGTCCTACCGATGGTCTGGATTTTATTTTCAATATTTTATGTCAATTTTAGCAGGCGAGAATTCATATGATTTTCTTCTTTCAAATTTAATATATTAACGTGGTTTCTTTCTGATTCTTATGTGGATTTTTATAAAGATTTTTGGTGAGTTTCAAGGGCTTACTATGACTTGTATTTACATTTCGTTAGTCGATTTAATTCATTGATTCTTTACATTCAACCAACCGATTGATTTAATTAATAAGTAAACTTATTTTTAATATGATTTCTTTCAATCCGTAATTATTATTTTATTCATAATTGTTGAGTTATTATACTTTCAAATCCCTGAATTATTCAATCAATAAATCGCTTTATTTTAAGCCATAGTTCCTTTAATTTTTAATCTATGAATTACATTAATTTAATTGATAAATTACTCAACTTTAAGATATATAGTTACTCTCAATTAACGAATTAATCGATGAACTACTCATTTTTATCGCTAATCAGCCAGTTTTAATTAGTAATTTAATGCAATTGAATCAATGAATTATTCGTTTAATGATGTTATTATTTTATGTTTGAAAGATGAATCCGATTCAGTATACCTACGGTTACTTTACTTTAAATAGTAATCCCCTTTAGTTACATCAACGATTTCGAGTTAATTTATCCCCGTACCCTTTCCCTTTAATAGACCTTAGGCGCGTCTTGTGTTTATATTATGTTTACTGAGTGCCCACTGGACTACTCGGTGTGCCGATTTTTAGCCGTGTGTAGTAAGATTTTAGGTCGATTTTATAGAAAGGAGAAACGAGGAAGTAGCCAGAGACTTCTTCCTTATTTCTCGTTTCATCTATAGGGATAGTATTGACGTTCCAACCCTGCGTTCCGCACGCCGGGTCTTCACGGGCACAGATCATTGGCGATATTCCACGCATTTACACGAATCTGACTTGTATGTAGATTTTATTTACTTGCGTTATGTGTCGGCTGTGGGCCGGAAAAATTTCGACAGTTAATTTATGAAATATATATATAAAACAATTTATGTATAATAATATTTATTAATTATAAAACAAAAATAACATGTTACCATTCCAATCCATAAAATATCGTAAATTCACATATCATAACATAAAACCAAAATACCTCTCTCCCCACGTCGACGTCGAGCAGAGCTCTACTGAGATGCAAAGAACGTGACGTGGAAAGAGGGTTCCAATATAAATGTTTCTCACCTAAATAATAATTGAAAATAGCTTCAAATTCGAAAATAGTTTCAAAAACAGTTAAGATTTTCAAAAACGGTTAATGGTTTTAAAGTAGTTTCACAACGCTTTCAAAAATGGTTTTGTTAAATGTGAAAATGGATCAGTAAATATACTTAATTTTCTCGCATGTGAAATTTGATGCAGTAAAACAAAATTCGACCTTGTTATTTTCTAGCAAATTCTATTATTTATTTTTATTATTTTTTGATTTATTTTTATAATTTTTATTTAGAATTTTTATTGAATTATTACTAATTCAAATTTTCCGATTTAATTTTCATTTTAATGAACTTTTATTAATTTTTCCAATTTTGTCGAATTTGTTGTGTTTTCTTGTTGTATTTGTGTAGGTATCGTGCGAATCTTGGTGCGTTTTGTTATTATTTTAATTTATTTTTATGTTTATTAATTTATATTTAATTCTCCTATTTTCTCATATTTTATCGGGTTTACTTGATGTTTCAGTGGGTTTATTTAAATTGCATGTTGTATTTGCGTGTGTGTTACTGGTCCATTAAAACATTCCTCAAGGCCGTTTAAGTTCTGGCCCAACAATATTAATTATAAATGGACAGGTTGAGAATTTTTTCTGGTGTTCTTGTTTTGCCGTTTCCTCTTTCCTCCATTTTGCGAGTCTCCCTTTACAATAGATGCAAGTTACTTCGTCTGGAACTTTCGGTGTTCCGGTAAAATAGAATCCTTGTGCCACTAATTCTCTGCTTTGCTGGTTCGTAAATATCTTGTTATCCTTGAATGTTTAATATCTTTGTTTCTCTATTCTCAGCTGCTCGTCTTTTACCGTCAGTTCTGAATATATCCTTTTCCTGATTTGTTGAGGCATTCTTGTTCCGTCATAATTCATGTAATATGCAATTGCTGTTGTTAGTATATTGATTTTTTCTTCTGGTTTTTTCCATAGTTTCGCCCACATTGATTCAGATTCCTCTCTTATTTTCACTGTTTTCACTTCACTATTTCTATTCACCATCTAATAATAAATGTCGTCATTCTTTATGAAATTTTTAATTTTTTTTCTGATTTTTCTGATTATTTGTATTTTTTAATTTTTATATTCAACGTCACAGAGATGGTGTTGTTGTTTCGATAATTGTTAATGATTCATGCCATTTTATAAGAGTTGTTTAATCAGTTTATGGACATCTTTCAATGATTTATTTTTCATAAAATGTCAAATTTACGTCGAATTATAGTGCAAATCCTATTTTTGTTGCCAAAATAACAAAATATCATGTCACACAATTCCCCTTAAGAGGTTAAACTAACATTTTAACAATGATCGATCGAAACACCAGATTGCCTAAGTGTTTCCAATGCGTTCAATTAACACAGAAAAAATTAATGAGATCTTTGTAAATAATTGGTTTTTGCGTTTGGAAACACCTAAACACGTCCTAAATGACCAAAGCCCGCAATTTAAATTCAATCTCTTTCAATTTCATACCAAATTACTGGAATCACAGAAGCTTCGAACAACGGCATACCCCATAAAACAAATGGCTTATAGAAAGATTCAATAAAAAACTAAAGAACACTCTACGAAAACTTGAATAATTAGCGATTGTCATGTGCACTTTAACTTATACTATTAGACTAGAGCCATGGTACATTATCTGCCTGGCTTCTTTTTGAGTCTAATACTTCATTAGCGAATGATCAGTTTTATCTAGATGCGCCATCAAAATATCTCAAACATACTTTTGAAACCTTAGATCAAAGCCGAGTTTTCCAGAAAATGTAAAGATCAATATAACAATTAATCTCCTTAAAGCATCGAATGTCTTGTTGTTAACAGAACTTCATACTCGGTACAGTGACAATTTTAAAGTTATGAAAGTCCATCAGAGAATAATACCATATTGATTATGGTAGATGAACGACATAATATTATTAATCTTTGTAATTTTATATATTCGTTTCACCCAAAAACAGTTTTAACATTTTTCAGCAACAGCTTCAGAGTGAAGTTGATACTTTATTTGTGTTGGTTGGTTAGTCGATAGCAGTTTTATAGATCATTAATATTCAATAAACTCCATAGCCCGCCAATAGTGTAGTCCACAACTGCACTTTTTTCTGCTGCAAAGAGGCTGTGGTTGTAGATTATATGTTCGCGTGACACACTATCTACACTATTTCTTACAGCTTGCTATTATTTTATTTTACTATTGTTGGGCCAGAACACGAACCGCCTTGTAAATGTTTAAATGAATCGGTAACACACATGCAAATATAACATGCAGATTTAAAATCGAACCTATTAAAACATCAATTAACCCTACCAAAATATGAGAGAGAAAACAGTTAAACATAAAATTATAAACACAAAAATAAATTAAAATAATAACAAAGTGCAACAAGATCCGCACGAAATAAATATAAACATAACACGAAAACCTAACGATTTTGACCGAAATTTGACAATTTATTAAAAAATGCGAAATTTCATGAAAATGAAATAAAAATCAAATAATTCGAATTAGAAATAATTCAATTAAAAATCTAAAGAGAAAATTGTCAAATAAAATCTCAAAATAATAAAATTAAAGATTAGAATGTACCAGAAAATTCCAAGGTCAAATTTTGTTTTACTAAATCAAAAAGAACACGCAAGGTTAGCGCCGTACAATAGATATATATACCGATTCATTTTTACACAAAAATCATCATTTTTTACTCGTAAAACAGTTATTTTTACGATGTAAGTGAGATTTTTTATTTGAAAACTCTCTCCACGTCTCATACTCGCAACCTTAATTGAGCTCTGCTTGGGTGTCGGCGTGGGGAGAGCGGTGTATTTATGATTTTTAAATTTTTATGATTAATGTATCGGGCAAATTATATTTTTATTTTAAGAAATATTCAAATAGCATCAAACTTTGTTTTATATTGTCGAAATATTTCCGGCTCACAGCCGAAACATACTACAAGTCATTAAAATCCAACATACTATTCGAATTCGTGTAAGTGCGTGGAATACCGCCAATGATTCGTGCCCGCAAAGGCCCCGGCGTGAGGAACGCAGGAACTGGAACGTCAATATCATTCCGTATAGTGGAAGAGGGGGAAAGGGAAACAGCCTTTTGACTGTTTCCCCGTCTCCCAGTTTCCATAAACTCGACCTAAACTATATTCACATACGGCTCAAAATCACTACACGAGTAGTCCAGTGGGCACTCATTAACTATAATATGAACACAATGCGCCTAAGGTCAACCAAGGGAAAGGTAAAGGGGAAATAGAAAAATGAAATCGTTGTTATGAACTTAATACGCATATTTTTAGTAAAAATGACGGATAATTAAAAATTCGAAATGTTATTTTGCCCCAAAGCTAATAAAGTCGTGGTCATAAACTCTCATCGTTATAAACTCCTAACATCAAAATGAGAATCAATAAAATTACTTAAGTAAACGTAACCCTATTGCGATTGTTGTAAGGTCCTAACATTATATTGAGAGTCAATAAAAGTTTCTTGAGTACGCGTAAATTTAATGCGGTCGTTCTAAACCCTTATTGATTTCTAGGTTAAGGTCGGAAGTGAAAAGATACAATAATATAATTGTTGTAAATTAAAAATTTTCATGTAAAATACAATAAAGGTCCCTTAAATATGGAAGTCATTTCAACTCCTCGATACTGATTAAAATAGATTCAAAAGAGAGGAAATAAAATAAAATTTAATAACTACAAACTCTCGATGTAATGTTTGGAACTAATATAATTTAATAACTTAAAATCAATAAAATCCCTAATAGGAAATCAGTCAATTTAAATATCATAGACGCCCAAAATGTTGATAAAGAACCCATAACCTTCCATCATTTGATGAATAAATACGGGGTACGTCAGAGTTTTCCGATGTAACACCCAACATTAATAAAAACATAATTAAATTAGATGATGAATAACCTCAGGTTCACTCTCACTCGGATACTTCAATTAATAGTAACCCTCTCGATAAACAATCAGGTGAACAAATAAAGACGAGGAATAAACAACTTTATTACATTTTGAGCCTCATAAACTCCCCATTAAATTCCAAACACCAAGATTTTGATATAACCGAGGATTTTATAGAAGCCCCGAATTACGTTAGCATCAACCGTAAAATTCTCAAACAAATTAATCTTGAACCACTGAGAAGAGATCTTGTGTGAGGATCAGCAATAAAAATGACCTTTTCATAATATTGAGAACCATATTTTTGTGAACCAATAAGGATCTTATAATAACACCCACATTCATTGAATAGAGACATGATAGACACGACTGGCAATCTTTTCATAGACGATCATAACAATAAATATCCCTAAATCTGCTTACTGGTGATTCTCGACAACCTCCTCTTGCCTAGAATAAAGAGAAAAAATAAGATACTCCACCCTCCACGACACTAAAATCATACCATTTATTATGTCGACTGCCAATAACAGCTTGTACAATATATATTTGGCACAACCAGTTCACTACGAGTCGACCCTGATAGGATAAAAAATCATTAAAACAAAAAGAATCTAATTATCCGCTTATACCACTTACAATGTTGCTCCAACAGACTAAACCGCCGATTCAAACCAAGCGGGCGTGAATCTATAAAGGAAATCAATAAAATAAAGGTTACCTGCAGATTAAAATGCCTACCAGATACTAGGATACGACATCTAATTCTACGAAAATCAATACAGCCCATCCCTGCGTATGACGTAATATTAGCACAATATTAAAAGTTAAATCCCTGAAGGAATAAGAATTTAAATTTGTAGAAATTAAATTTCAAATAATACTTGCAGTTAATGCGATCTATTCGGAATAAATTATCGATGAACTGCCAGCGAGCCAAAAATTATAAGAAATAAATAACGCGATAAAATCAGTGAAAATCAAAGGCTCACCATACACATATGCTATGACTTTTATCTCTGCATGAATCGAAAATCTCTCTTGCCTAATACGACACCACCGAGCTTAACAGACACGCCCAATTTAAAGGTCACGCACACTCGCCTTACAGAGGATTTCTCGGGCATCACGATTCCGGCAGTAATAAATATAATCAATACATGACATGCAGGTTATAATGACATACCTGCAAGACACCCCACTGTATCAGCTGATTCTAACCAGCAGTGCGAGTAGACACCTACATATTTTTCTTCAATCGACACCCCGAACTATATAAGAAATATCAACGAACTGGGATTAATAGAACAATTACGGGAACGGAAAACGAACAAAATGAATAAAGATCCGGCAGTTCAGATTTCCGACGATGAACTAATTCTAAATTCGAAGGCCCAATCCTTAGGTGACTTTTATTTTTCTAAATTTCATAATTAATATGTATGAGTTCCCCATAGGAATACCGCAGCACCATTC
This sequence comes from Schmidtea mediterranea, assembly GCA_022537955.1. Classification (NCBI taxonomy): domain Eukaryota; kingdom Metazoa; phylum Platyhelminthes; order Tricladida; family Dugesiidae; genus Schmidtea; species Schmidtea mediterranea. Next base: position 136,280,948 of record CM039680.1, read on the forward strand.
CCAATGCTAATTTTTAGACTATAGATGCCATGGCAGAATCGAATTAAATATTATAGATATGATATTACTATGATCATTATTTTACCTGGATGAATTCTTGCTGAGCCAAACTCCCACCAATATAGCTCATGTACCCTGTAGCCTGCTCTTGAGTATGAATGATGTCATTCCCGTTTACTACTGCCGTAGTCTGCAAATTTTGCTAAGATCTCAAAAAATCCCACAAGATTCATTGACCCAGGAGGGACTATCCGAACGATAACACAACTTTACGAGAGGATTTTTTTTGTTCATGAAAACAAATAATTCAAATACCGAAATTCAGCTGTATCTCAGCGATGAACTACCCGTTACTTGTAATGTAAATTTTTTTTCTTCTTTAAACTAGATACTTAAAATACACTAAATTAATTGATTTATTTTTGGAATATTAACTTATTTTGATTTTGATTTCGTTTAGTTTGACGTTTCTAGAAACAATAATTATTACTTTATTATCAATTAATTATTTCGATGAACGGCAATTATTATTTTGATTTTTTTTGGTTCAATTCGGCGAATTCTAGAAAACAATATTATTAATTTAACTTCAATCAACGAATGTTAATTACTATTTCGATTTCCGCGTTCGTTTAAGTTGACATCCCTATGAACGTTAATGGTTATTTTACATTCATTTAATTCCTAAGAACCTTGATTATTAACCGATAGATTAATTTTAAATAATTACCTATTAAGTTCCGCACGTAATAATCTAAATGAAATTTAACCAGAAGGTAATATAATAAATAAATAAAAAATAACGTTTATCATAATTAACTACTCAAGAACGGTACTTACCAAAAAGATTAATTACTAAGTAATTAAGGGTATTGTAAATATTTGCTCAACTTTGATGACGGCGACTTCATTTCCTAGGATACGAAAAGGCAATTAATTAGCTAATTTAAACAAAGTCGGATATAAATCGGTTTGCAATTAATATATTATATTTATTAGCCCGAATAACAGTATGACCGATATCTGCATATGGCTAACGTTTAATTTGAATTTACCGTAGTCTAAATCGAGTTACTCTACATTCACAGCATTAATTTAGTTACGTACTTTAAATTAGATTATGAGTAGGCGGACCCGACAGATGAATTACAAACCCGCATTTAAATTCGTACTATCAAATAATCATAAGTGTGAAAACCCCTTAAACAGTCGTGACCTTTGGACAACGTCGTAACTATTTCAACAAACATACGGAGACTCTATTCACGTAATCGAATTGTAGATGCATCGAGAGCCATTATTCGTGTCCCCACGCAGGCTGCTGATCAATGGCGACAAGCCATGTGGAACACGGGATTCATTGTGCCCCAACCGAGAGAGCCCCGATGGAATGCCTTGCGAACTGTAGAAGATTGCTGGGCACTGATGGGTCCTTAAAATAGTTTGAACTGTCTAAGGGTTACTATCCCCACTCAGCGCCTGCACAAGAATTTTGAACCACTAGTCACCCGTCAAAATTGACGTTGGTACTGTGAACTAGTAAGTGGAAGGTTAGCAAAAGGTGAGCTCCTTCTCAAGAACTGCTAATGCCCTAACCTTCCTCGGGTCCATGAGCTGTCATAGAAGACTTCATGCTCTACTCGATCGTCCCTTTCTTGCCTATTAATTTATACTTTACCTAATCAATTGATCCCCAGCTACTCCATATTCAACAACTTCAACACCATCCAAGCATCCATAACAGTTCGACATTAAAGTTAACAATAATAAATTATATTTAAGATTAATAAACAATTTACATTTATAAATTTTACGATTAATAAGCTATTAACATCTATAAATTAGGTCAAATTAAATACATGATCACAGAGTTAGGGTAAATTAAAATCCGTTGGCATCTAAGATATTACCCAAATTGGAAAATTGGAAACTACTCAATGACAATTTTTCTTTTTATACAGGTGATATATTTCTTGGTGTATTTTTATTTAATAAAGTTTACTGTGTTTATTTATTTATTTTTTCTACGGTTACAATAATTATTAATAAGGATAATTTTGGTAATATTAATACCATTAACAATCATTAAGTAATCATAATGATAAATTTGGTAATAATAATAATCATTTCCAAGTAATTATAATGACAATAGCCACAATGATAGTAATATTAATAATACTACTACTACTAATAATAATAATCATAATAATTTAGCAATTAGTAACACAGATAATACTAACAAAGATGATGTTAATATAACAATCATAATAATCATAATAATAATAATAATGATAATATATTAGGGACAGTGATCGTAATAATATAAATAAAAGGAAATTTTAGTAATGATGGTGTTGGTGGTGCCAATAAGAAAATGTTAACGATAATAGTGTCAACCAATAGTGTGAGTATTAGGGGGTAAAATGAATAATAGTACTATATAATTGGTTATATTAATAGTAATGAAATGTAATAATTACAATAATGATAAAAATAATAATATTAATAATATTAATATTTTAGTGATAATAATAATAATAGTAGTGTAGGTGGTAATAACAATAATAATAATAGCAATAACAATAATACTTTAATAATAATAATAATAATACTAATACTAGAAGCATACTGAATAGGTTATTGAATTTAATAATACTATATAGTTTTAGTAATAATAATAATGTACTAATAATATTATGGTGGGTTACAGGGTTTCGCATCTTGCTTAACTTTATGGCTACCCTAGTAACGCCATACAAAATGATGCTGATCGCCACTTGGCACCCGTTGCTAGGCAACGTTGGTAATGTGTCCAAGTGGTGGGTTGCCCGCAAAAATTGAGTACCATGTGCTAGTACTATAGTTGCTCGGACAATCCTCGGGTTCACGAGCTGTCGATAGAAGACCTATGCTCGCTTTGCTCGGTCCCTTGCGTGGAATGCGAATTAAATTTAGACTAATTAGTGTAGATGATTTCGAGTCTACCCCACTATGACTGAATACATGAGAGCTGATTTATTTAACGAACAAAGGACATGCATATCAATGATAAGTTAAGTTGATCGACTTGACACTTGTGCGGCTCGGCGTCGGGCCCGTTCCTTGCGTCCCGGCCGGCGGTTGGTCGGTTGAATGGCTGTCGCCTTTGAGCTTGGTGCGGCACTATCAACGACGCGTTGACTCGGTAGTTGGGAAGGGGCGAAGATGAGCGGGTACGTTACCGCTTCCCCTTCCCGACAGGCTGCTAGGGCAACCTCTAAACCCCTGACTTGTGTGCGCAGACTCCGATTGAGCTGGCGTTCTTCGGCCCAGCCTTTTTGAGCTGCGGTGAGTCGTTGATAGAGTATCTTCGTCCGTTTAGGGTCTAAACAGGTCGCCTTGACCTGCTGCACCTCGCGAGTTAATTGCAGGACCTGACTGAGTAATTCTGCGTTCGTCTGCCTTGCGCGGTCTAGTTCGGCCTGGAGGATCCTTAGCGAGGACATTACTGTAATTAAATGAGTTAATGCAACTTCAATTTATGATGGGTCTAGTTGAGTAATCTTAACTTTATCAAACAAATCAAAAGTTAATCCCAGTTATATGAGAGAGAAGGAAACGCACAAATTCTATTATTATTCATCATTCATTACATCAAGTCGTTTCTGTTCTTTCAGTTGTCTGGGCCATGCCGCTCTAAACTTCGCTTGAGGGCTTCTACAGTGTACGGTCGCCTGGTGTCTCGAACTGGACGGTGTGGATAGGCGACTGCGATTCGCCCGGCAAGGATGTCCTCCATCACGTTTGCAAGATACATCCTTGCCTTGACTACTTGCAAATCCACCCGCTCCTGCACTCGCTCCCACTGGGTGAGGAGGTCCTGTGCGTTAGAAAATATTTCGGCGGCTGGATACTGTTGTCTTTCGGGTTCGTGCGGGTTACTACTCGGATCCCGTGCTTTCCAAGGGATAGGATAAGGCCACTGTGACCGGGGTCCGACTATTGCGTCTGCGGCTCGTGGTATCACTCTCGAACGCTTTTTCCCAGTTGATTGTACGGTTGTCTGATTGAGGGACATGTTCTGAAACAGTTGGGAATTAAATCATGAAAAATAATATTATGAGGAGGAATTTCTCTGTATCGGTTAAAATGCGTTTATGTATGCGGGTCCAAGATTTGGCGTGCTTACAGTTAGGTGTGATGTCGCTAACATTGAGGGTTCTTCTTGACTCGGTTTAATGGTGGGACTTTTAATGGGTATCGATCAAAAAGTAACATGACTTGGTAACTTGACTTGACGTTTGGGGATGTCGCTATCGGCTATGGGAGTCATGAGGGGCTAATTTGTTGAGAATTAGTTACCCAATTTTATTTATGCGGGGTCCTTAATTATTGGGTAAAATGGTATTTTAAATTGATGAGTTTGATGAGTTTCACCACTTCTAACGCATGACGATGGAAAAATCGATTTTAGTTTATCATTGTGCACTTCATGTCGATGGTCGAACGGATATTCAGTAGTCTGGTCAACTTTGGAATTGTTAATTCGTCGTGGTAGATCATGTTTTGTTTATGTTACTTAAGTCGACTTAATTTTATTGACGTGTCTGACTTAGTCAATGTAAAACCGTTTCGGAATTTTTAATATCGGTGCTCATTTGAATATTCTGATCGGTATACTTATGCGAAAAAATATTTGTAATTCGCCGTAGCGTTCGGGGACTCCTTCGCAATACTATGCTACCCATGCATTTGGAATTTATTATCTTCCTCAGATGGAGGGTTTTACTCATCGTTTCGTCGGGATATTTATGGTTATGCTATGGTTATCATGGAACCTTGATGTAGGCGGTGAGTTTCTCAATGTTCTGTCGTTAATAAAACGTTTTTATAATTGGCTTTTCATAATGTAACAAATGGATTTTTTGATTATTATAATAATTGCTTCAATTTTATAGCGGTTTGGTCTACTGTTCATGCTACATTTAATTAATCTTGGGCTTTTATCTGATTTAAAGTTTTTATTAGGTTGTCGATAGAGGTCATTGTCAAATTGAATCTATCACATCTATTTCGTCTCATTTGATGAAATAATCGGTTTTGGTTAACGCTGTACCTCTCTTGTTGGAAGATTATTTTAACCTTATCGGAACGCAGTATGATAATTTAATTAAAGAAACTATTATCATTATCCTAATACGATCACTTAGACCGAGATTTACCCTCATCCAATAACTATTTTAACCTTTTAGTCACGAAACTCTTTATTTGTTCATCACTTATCATCCATTGTTATTATAGTTCTTGAATTAACGTCTTGTTGATTTAATGTTAGCAATCGGATTTATTGAATCTCAGTTAAAACATGATTTTAGTTCAAACCCAAGTTTAACCAACTTTATTCATTTAATTTACGTTAAATCGAAAAACCTTTGTCTAATTTATTACAACATGGTTTTAATTTATTGGTCATCATAAACTTCATCTAAGTTATTTAAAACGTAATCCTAATTTATTGGTAATCATAAACTTTATCTAAATTATTTACAACATAGCTTTAATTTATTGTTAATCATAGACCTTGTCGAATCTATCTAAAATAGGGTTTTATTTCATTGAAAATCATAAATTTTAGCGAATCTATTTAAACAGGGTTTTATTTTATTGTTAACCATAAACTGTATCGAATTTATTTTAAAAACAGGGTTTTATTTTATTGTTAATCATAAACTTTATCGAATTTACTTTAAAACAGGGTTTTATTTTATTGTTAATCATAAACTTTATCGAATTTTCTTTTAAAAACAGGGTTTTATTTTATTGTTAATCATAAACTTTATCGAATTTATGTAAAAACAGGGTTTTATTTTATTGTTAATCATAAACTTTATCGAATTTATGTAAAAACAGGGTTTTATTTTATTGTTAATCATAATCTTTATCGAATTTTCTTTACAGTATTAACACGAAAGTGGTTATATCAGCGATTTCAATTTACTTTATCCCCGTACCCTTTTCCTTTAATAGACCTTAAGGGCATAGTATGTTCATATTATATTTATTGAGTGCCCACTGGACTACTCGGTGTGGTGATTTTAAGCCGTATGTGATATGATTTTAGGTCAATTTTACAGAACTGAGAAACGAGGAAGCAGCCAGAGACTTCTTCCTTATTCCTCGATTCAGCTATAGGGATGAATATTGACGTTACGACCGCTGCGTTGCGCACGCTGAGTCTTCACGGGTACATATCATTGGTGATTTTCCACGCACTTACATGCATCTGCACTGTGTAGATTTTATTTACTTGCGTTGTGTGTCGGCTGTGGGCCGGAAAAATTTCGACATTTTAATTTATAAAAGCATATAAAATAAGTTATATATATTACTAATATTTATTAATTATAAAACAACATAATTACCCATTTTTAACCATTCCATAAATTGAAAAACATCATAGCATAACATAAAATGACATAAATACCTCTCTCCCCACGTCGCCGCCAAGCAGAGCTCTACAGAGATGCTATGGACGTGACGTGGAAAGAGGGTTCCAACCAAAATATTTCTCACCTAAAAATTCTGTGGCTGACAAATTCAAAATAAAGTTGAACAACAATTTCAAATTGTTTTCACGAAATAGTTTTCAAGTATTTAAACTAGTTCCAAATGGTTTGAAAAATGGTTAGTTTTCAAAAATGGTTAAGTTAAATGTGAAAATGGATCAGTATATATACCTAATTTTATGGTGTGTGAAATTTGATGTAGTAAAACAAAATTAGACCTTGTTCTTTTCTAGCAAATTCTATTATTTATTTTTATTATTTTTCGATTTATTTTTAGAATTTTTTATTTAGAATTTTTACTGAATTATTGCTAATTCAAATTTTTCAAATTTAAATTTCACTTTAATGAACTTTAATTGATTTTCTTCAATTTCGTCGAATTTGTTGTGTTTTCTTGTTGTATTTGTGTAGGTATCGTGCGGATCTTGGTGCATTTTGTTAATATTTTAATTTATTTTTATGTTTATTATTTTATTTTTAATTCTTTTATTTCTCAGATTTTATATGGTTTACTTGATGTTTCAGTGGGGTTTATTTAAATTGCATGTTATTTCTGCGTGTGTGTTTCTGATCCATTTAAACATTTTTCAAGGCCGTTTACTCGGGGGTCCGTAAAATTGCGACCCGCAATTTCAATTGATTTCAAAATAATCCATACATTTTCAACATTCACATTCATAAGAATATCTACGGTAAGGTTAATCATCAAGATAAAGATGGACTTAAGGTCCTACTACGATACGTAATCAAATAAAATCAGATAGTTCAGTTTTAATATCAGTGCAAGTTTTATAATATCAGTTCAAATCAATATCAGTTACTGTAACTCGGTTATATTTGTTTTCGAATGAATCGCTGACGGCTTGGGTTTCGCTTTCGAGCTGGGTTGATCTTGAAGGGTGATTGATGGAAATCTGCGAGAGTCTTGTCGTTTCGTTAGTTTTGTTAATTTTTCGAATTTGGGTGAACATTCTTCTGAATTTTTGAATTTGGGTATTTTGTCTTGGTTTGTTTTTCGTTAGGCCGATGATGATACAGCATATAAGGAGTATTATGTTGGATGTTATACTAATCGGTAGTATAAGTTCGATTGATAGACCTGTTGTACTGGGTTCTTTTTAATTTGTTTTCCTTGTTGCCTTTTGATTGATAGGGCAATTTCTTGGATTGGTTTATTTTCGGGATTTGCTTTGGCTTTTCTTTGAATTTGTCTGATGAGGGTTTCTAGGGTTTTCTTTATCTCACGGTTCTCAATTTTTATTTTGGCTGTCTCTTCATTATTTTTTAGTAGGGTTTGTACCATTGTTTGGGTTTTCTCGATATTCTGTTTTATCTCGTCCTCATTTTCTTTCATGGGGCATTGTGTACATTGGAGGTTTATCTGCTGACATTCCTCATTATCGGGATTGTTACAAATTTCTTTGAAATCGGCACAGGTGATGTCCTCTCTTCTGAAGGGTTGGGATTTCTCGCATTTTTCCAATGGATTTTCAGTATTACACTTTCTCATCATTATCATCATTGTCATTGTGATCCATAACGTTGGACTCATAGTTTTCATTTCTACTATATATCAATCAATTTTCACGTCTATTTACAATTTTATTCAACTATATACAGTGGAGTTTTAGCCCTTTTTATCCTTTCTCTTTTTCTGGGGTTGAGTGTATCTCGCACTCCTCTTTCGTTTTGTTTTCTGAGAATCTCATTATCAGGACTTGGGCTTTTATTAATCGCTCGGTTATTTTCGGGAGTTCTTTTAGTCGCTCTTTGTTTTCTTTGATTATTCTTTGTTGGTTATAGATTTTTATCTGAAGATTTCTTTCTTTTGTTTGTTTTCTCTTGAGTTGACGTTTATAATTGACTCGTTTGGTTGTCTGTTTTTCCAGCTTTCGTTTTGTTTCTTGAAGTTGTTCTGTTAATGTTTTAATTTCGTCCTGAGCTTGTTGGTGACTTTCTTTTATCTCTCTGGCTTCCTTACAACTATCTTCTAGTTGTATTACGTATCTCTGTTCGCTTTTTCTGCTGTCTCTCATTCTCTCTGCTTCGGTTTTCCAATAATCTTCCAGGATTACACGAGTCTTTATTTCGGCTAATTCTCGTCTTAATCGTTCATTTTCTCTTTTTTGATTTCTGTTTTCTCCCATGCTGGATGTTAGTTTTCGTTTTATCATATTACCTAGCTGTTTTGACTGTATTAACTGTTGATTTATCCGGGCGATTTCTGACTCTTGCTCCTCCACTAACTCTTGCCATTCTTTTCTTTCGGCTCTCCATCTTTTACTGTAATATCTCAGTGGGTCTTGCTCGATTGGTTCTACTAATTGAATTGGGCTTGGTACGTATTCTCCGTCTTCTAGATTCATTCTAATTTCTACTTCATTCGAATTCATGCTAAATATACATCGATTACAATTTTTTGTTTTTTATTATTTTTCTTTATTTTTATTATTTTTACACTTTTTACAATTTTTTCCTATTTAGCTTTATATTGCCGCTTCGTCCGTCTCCCCGAATCCTTCATCGGGTTCGGCGGGTACTTGGGTTGGTATCTCAGTTGGGTATAACGGCATAAGCAGGATTGGTGGTCGGTTCTGCAAGGTATTTATCTCTTCACGCAAGGCGTTTGATATTTGTATCTCTTCGTCTAAGAGATAGGCAAGATATTCGGTATTTTCTGTTAACTCCTCCACCTGCGTTTCTAAGCGATGCGTGTTTTCTAACGCTTTTAACTTTTCAATCTCTTTTCTCAGGTTTTGTTCGTTTTCCTCGTATCCTTGCTTTATCGCTTTTATCTCTGCTTCAACTTGTTCTTTCAACTGTTCGTTGACTTCGAGTTGGTGTCTCAACTGAATTTCTTTAAATACTGCAACTCCTCGGTGTCCGTTCACCTCCTGCTGGAGTTCTGTTATCCTCTCGTTTAATTGTTGGTTTTGTCTTCTTTCGTCAGTTTGTTCATTTAGGGTTTCCAGTATCTTCTGATTTAATTGATCAATCCATTTTCTATGGGCCTTTTCGGTTTTTCTGAGCCTGTCTATTGTATTTTTTCTGATTCGTTCGTTAAATTCTAATGTTTGTATTTGGTTACTGTAATCGTCGAGTGTCTGTTTCTGCTCTTCAATCTGCTCCCATAGCTCCCAATCTTTGGTATTCAACAATTTCTTGGGTAATCGTCTTATCTCTTTTTTGGCTTCCTGATACTGGTCTTTCCATTTTCCTGCTTCTAATTTAATCCAACTTTCTTTCTTTTCCGTTTTGATTCGTTGTATTCGTCTTTGTCGGTGAGCTTCGTCCTGCTCGATCTGCATCTCTTTTATTCTGGTCTGTTTGTGCGCAATTTCCTGCTCTAATTTCACTATATAGTTAGATTGTTTTGCGTTGGCGTCTTCAAATATTCTACACTCTATTCGCCATTTTCTTGCTTGATCAGTTATCTGAGTCAGCATTCTTTCTTGTCTATCGTCTCTGGGCTCTCTAATTTTCTTTGCTGGTTTTGGCCCTTGGCTTCTCAGTTTATTGATCTCGATCTTTGCGTTTTCCCATTTAGCTTTATAAGCTCTTGTTCTATCTTCTTCTTCGGCTATTTGCTGAATATAATGTCTGATTCGCGATTCCCAATTGCTTCTTGACTGTTCTCTATCTTCTGTCCATTTGATTTTCCAATATCGCGCTTGCCGTTTTGCCCATTCTTTGGCTTGTTCCAAATGGGTTCTCTTTGTTTTCTCTATTCGGTATTGGGTGCCAATTTGCCCAATTTGTCCTCTGCTTCTTTATCTGTTACCACTTCCCGCAATCTTTCGATTTCACTTTGTTGATCCTGCTTCTCCTGCTCTAGGGTTTGTATCTCTTTCCTTTGGTTTTTGATTCTGGTTTGGTTCTGCATAAATTCCTTCATCATTTCCTCTTCTCGCTCTTGCTACGTTTTCTCTTTTCCTTCGGGGTAAATTATTTTTTGTTCTAGTTGTTTTTCCCACTTTTCTTTCATCCTTTTTGTTTTTAGAGTCTCTTGCACTAATTCCTCTTCTGCGATTAGTAGCATTTCTTTTAGTTGCAACGTCCTTTGTCTCCACAATTCTACTTCTTCACTTGTTACTTTTATTGATTCTGATTGATCTTTGACTGCTGGTTTTGATTCTTCAGCCTCTTTTACAACTTCTTTTGTCTCGTTTGAATTCATAATTGTTTTCTAAATATTAATAATCGATTATTCTCTCTTTTTCAATCATCTCAAAATTTTATCCTAATTTACATCATCTCGTATTTTTGTGGTTTTTGAGTTTTTATAATTTTTTTTGTTTTTACATTTATCTTTATTTACACTTTTTGCACATTGTTTTCGTTTTTTATCTACTGATCAGCGAAACGGAATCCTTTGATCCGCCCGTTGATCGTCTTTCTACATACTGGACATATATTGACTTTTAACCCACATGCTTCACATGTGACCATATGTCCACAAGGAGTATAGATTATTTCCACGTGTTTCTGCCAACATGTCACACATTGATACTGCTCCAAAATAGCTTCTTTTATCATTGATTTGTCACGATTTTCTTTCGGTTTCTCTTGATATCGTTTGATTGCTCGAATTACTGCTTGTGTCGAGTCATACCATTCTAAATTATTAGCTAACCTTTCTTTGATTATTTTCCTCATCTTTTGAGTATCTACTCCTGATAATAACATTACGGTCTCGTTTTTGGTCGATCTAATATATCTTCCACTTGCCGATTGGTAATTATTATTTCGATATTCTTTGACTCTTTTTCTTGTTTATACATGCATTTCCTTTATGTTTTAGCTTTTTAACATTCTGATCTGGTATTGGCTGTTGATTTTTACATCCTTCGCACATTATTCCTCTGGCTGTTTGGCAATATCCTTGACTTGCAAATTCTGCTGCTCTTGGGTTTCCTTTGAAAGTTTTAATTCTCTCCTCGAATGTTCTATTTATAGTCTCTTTTTTCCATATTAATTCTGCTGCATCTTCGAAACTCTTTATTATCGTTATCTTTTTCTCACCTCCCTTTTCATCTTTGTCTAATTCTGATTGTCGAAGTCCTTCTAGTCTGTTCATTGCTTGATTTCCAACATCAATGTTAATTCTAAACGGGCAGGTTGAAAATTTCCTCAGGTGTTCTCGTTTTGCTGTTTCTCCTTTCTCCCAATGTGAGAGTCTTCCTTGACAATAAATACAGGTAACTTCATCTGGTAGTTCGGGGTTCCTGAGAAAAAGAATCCTTGTGCTGCCATCTCTTTGCTTTGTCGGTCAGTAAATACTTTGTTGTCTTTGAATGTTAGGTATCTTTGCTCCTCTTTTCTCAGTTGTTCGTGTTTTACTCTTCTCTGTGAGTAAATTACTTTCCTCATTTTCCATGGTCGTCCGGTTGTGTCGAAACTGGTATAATGCTGAATTGCGATTGTTAAGGTTTTGATTTTTTCCTCCTCCTCTGGTTTTTTCCATAATCTCGTCCATATCGAATCTGGTCCTTCTCTCATCTGTACTGTTATCTTTTCGTTGATTCCGCTTGCCATCTAAATATCGTTATTATTTTTGAGTTTTTGTTTTTCTGATTTTTCTGATTATTTGTAATTTTTTATTTTTATTTTATTTTTATTATTTTATTTACATTTATGTACACTTCTTTTCCTCTTTTCAACGTCTTGTCTGGCTTCTCCACTTCTAATTTTATATACAGATTATCTTCTCGCAAGAATCCTTCTCCTCTCAATCGTTGTTGCGGATAAAAACGTGGTGTACCAATCGCTGTATTCCAGTCGGTTGTTGGTCTTCCCATCTGTGGTTCATTTCCTGTTCTGATTGGGTTGCGGTAGTCCTCTTGTCCTTTCATTGTTAATATCATATTTTGTTTAAAAGGCCATGTTAATAATTCATCATAATCTCCTCTTCCTACTCTGATGAAGACACTGATATGGGTGCCTGTTGCATTCCCATCTCCATTCGGATTTAATCTAATGCCCAATTTGTATCCATTTTCCCAACTGTATATTGGTGGACTGTCTAGAATTCTCTGTGTTCCATCTTTTGCTCTCTGGAGCTTCTCTGCGAATTCGGTTATTTTCCATATAAATGGTGCTGTAGGATGTTTTCTGGCCATCGAGCTGTTGGTTTCTAGTTCCTTTAGGCTGTTGGTCATCTGTTGCATTTTCTTTTCCATTTCGGCCCTTTTCTTGATGGTATTTTCTTGGCTTTTCTCAAAATTCTTTCTGGATTCTAATATTTCTCTTATTATTGCCTTTTGTGAATCATTTTCCGTTCGTAGGCTTTTTACTTCCCATGCCAACATTCCTATCGTTTTCATCATAATTTCGGTGTGCTCGATACTATTTTCTATCATGTGCTTTTGCATTTCCGCAATTGGTAGTTGTATTTGACAATTGAATAGTTCTAACGGGCATTTGACTGGTTTGCCGCTGCATTCGTTCCAATGTTCTTTTAGTTTGACTTTATCCTTCTTGTCGCAGTTGTTTGCGCATATCCCTTCGTATAGATCACATATTTGTTCCTCTTTTGGATTCCGATGTTCCGTTTCTATTTTTATCCATTCGTCGATGACTCCACAGAATTCGCATTTTTCCTCTCTCTTGATGCATACTTTGTGGTGTTCTTTTATCGTCTTTTTTGTTGTGGTCGTTTGGCATTTTTCGCATAATACCTCGTTATATTCGCAATCGTTTGAGTGACTCTCGGCTTCCTTCATAAGTCCTTTCCATTCGCATTCTTTTACTTGGCATTGACTAATAGATTATTGATCTCTTTGTTGGTGGCTTTATCCATTGTTGTCGGATCTTCATCTCTTTCAATCGTCTCGTCGCATCCAGGGCATTTTATTGTTTGTGTTTCTATCGCTTCTATCGTACAATCTGTGCATATTCTGCATCCGCATTTCGTCTGTCTTGCTCCAATTAATAATTTTTTGCATTTGCAACATTTTTGTCTTTCTTTATATCGTTCACCACTTTGATTTTTTCCTTCATTATTCGTCTCGTGGTTTCGGATGGATTCTCGCTTCCTCTTATTCTCTCGATAATTGTCTGCATATCTACAAAAACTTTCAATTACTTGACGCTGCTTCGTTTCTGTCGTTTTATTTATACATATTTACACGGTACGCTTTATTTTTACTCTACTGTTGAATCCGGTTCTGGGGTGAATTCTGGCATTGATGCTATCCATTCCACCCAACTTGCTGGATCTACGTGCTGTTGATTGTTACGTAGTCTTCTAATTTCGTCAGCTTGCCATCTAACTTGATCTGCTAATTGTTCGTTTATTCTCTGTAATTGTAGTATTGTTCTTTTTTGTTCTTCCAGTCTTATGGCTTGTTGTAGGCCTCTGTTCACGCTTTCCGTTAATACTAGATGAGTATTTGTCCACTGAGTTTGCGCATTGTTTGTTATTAATGTCATTAATTCGCATTGTCGTCTCCACGTTGCCTCGATTCCTTGATCTTGGTATATTCCTTGATTTAATTCTACAATTTCTATGGGTACATTGGCAGCTGCTGGTTGTTGTATTCCTTCCGTGAACGGTGGTATTCTAACTTGGTTTGGTTGATTTACGTTATTCGGATCCATCTGTTGGTTATAATACATCATTAACTCATCTGCATTCTCTCTGTTTGCGTATTGTCTCTAACGCATTTGGTACGATATTTACATATAGATATACATATTATTACTACTATTATACTACATAATATTTTACACTATATACAATGTCCTTTCTTTGTCTTACACCATCGTCTCCGGGGACTCTATACGCAATGTCCGTATATCCCCGTATTTCTCATTCATTATCTGGTATACATCAGATTCGTTTGACCATTGCTGTGCTTCGATAATGGGCGGTTCTTTTAACCAGAGTCCGCTTGTACTAGAATTTCCTATGATTTCATATTCCTCTATTCTTTCTGCGTCGTATTGTCCTAGTTCAATATCATAATTGAATTTTTCTACTGCTGGCCATAATCTTCTCTTTGTTGACTTCTTTCTGCATTTTGTGGTTCTCACTAATTGAATTATTATCAGCATTACTACGCTGCTTACTACCGCTGTTGTTATCCAGATCATTTTAATCATGTAGTTCTTTTCGTTAGGCTGTACGGTCGTATTTTCTCTTGCATTGGTTGTCTCCATTATTCCTTCTTTTGGTTGTACATTTTTAAGTGCTTTCTGGAGTTGTAATGCTTCGTGGATTGAAAGGTGGCTGTCGTCCATGATCATTCCTTTTTTCCGTGTTTCGTTTCTTGGTTTTCTCTCCGATGGTTTTATTATAGGTTGATCTGTCGCATTTGACTTGAGTGGTTTCCTTGTTATCGTTCTCCAATGCTCATGAGTTCCTTTTTGAATGTTTATTACATATTTTCCCAGTTTCTTTTTCGTCGGTATGCGATACTTTTGGTTCTTTATAGTTTTGCTTATCTCACATTGGATTCTTTTGTTTACTGGTTCGTTTCCTTTAGGTTCGTATACGCAGATTTTTGTGATAGGTTTTTCACCTGTATTCTCAATTACTATTTCCTCTTCATTTGCTGCATTCGATTCTATGGTTATTATTACTGCTTTACTTTCTCTGATCTGACGTTGATACGGTTCCTCTTTTGTTTCTTTTTTTGGACGTTTTGTCGTACTTGATTCTAGTAACTTTCTTGTTATTGATTTCCAGTAATCGTCTCTTCCTCTCTGAACGTGTATTATATACTTTCCACGTTTTCTTTTAGTTGGAATACGGTATTTTTGATTTTTGATATCCTCGTTTGATTGATATTTGATTCTTTCATTCATCGTTCCGTTCTTTTTAGTTTCGAATACACAAACTTTTGTAATGGGTTCCTTGCCCATGTTTTCGACTATTATCTCTTCTCCACTCTTTGGGTCTGCTTCCACTTTTATTATTATTTCTTTATTTTCTCGTACTCGACGTTTGTATGGCTCTTCTTTTGGTGTTGTGAATTTTTCTCCCAGGGTTTTGGCTAATGTGCAGGTTATTATTATATCGTTGTTGGCACATATTATATATTCCGCATTTCCTTCTAGGCTATCCCATTCACATTTCTTTCCTGCTTTCATATTCATTTTCCAACAATCGATAATTTTATTTTGTATACATACTTGTTCAATGGTTTCTATTCCTCTGTTTATTATTCGTAATTTGCCTATCCCTGGCTTTACTTGGATTTTTACATTCCTATCGTTTGTAGCATCTCTACATACATCTTTGGTGGTTTGACATGATGATGAGTTTTCGGATCGTATTTCCATCTTTCCTGGTTTTCCTATGGAATCGAATTGGCAACTTATGCTTGTATTCATCGTCAGTTGTAAGCACATTCCTTTGCTTGAAATTCCTTTCTCATTTATTGTTCGTATTCTGAACGATTTTACTTCCTTTGTGATATTTTCGTCGGCTTCCGTTAACTTGATGGACGTGATTAATATCATTACTTTCTGTAGCAGGGTCGGTATGTTTTGATTTTTCCTTTGTTGTAGTAACATCATCCCTTGGTTTCGTTTTCCCTCGTTATTGTCGTTGTTCGTTTCTTGATGTTTCTTGTTAAATGATTCCTTTTTCTCTTGTTGTCCGGATTTATTTCCGTCTCTAGTATTTTGTTCATCTTGATTTTTGCTGTTGTCACTTCCTCCTTCTTCATTATTATTTCCATCCGGGGTTTCCTTTGAAATGTCGTCCTCGACATTTATTATTTCAATTATTTCCTCGTATACTTTTATTATTCTTGCTTTTATATCATCCATCTCTTTTATCCTTGTTTGCTCGCTTGAAATCTTTATTTGCTTTCGATGCCATCTGTGTATTATCATCAATAACTGTTCTTTTCTATCTCCGATTCGTGTCGCTTCTTTTGGATGATTGTGTGAATT
The DNA here is from genome assembly GCA_022537955.1 of Schmidtea mediterranea. Taxonomy (NCBI): domain Eukaryota; kingdom Metazoa; phylum Platyhelminthes; order Tricladida; family Dugesiidae; genus Schmidtea; species Schmidtea mediterranea. Next base: position 136,297,396 of record CM039680.1, read on the forward strand.
TATCCTTCCCATTTCAAACATTGCTTTATTGCCTTTGGGAATGGTAGTGAGCGTAAATGTTTCTTTTAATAGAACATTTCTGTTTCTACCATATTAGTTTAAATCGAAATACTTTGAGGATGAACCTTCGTATGTCCCATTTTCATCAGCATGGCTGTTGCTTCACTCTTGTTTGGCGTCCGATAGAATTCCATAATGTTTGATTGTTCTTGCCTTCATTATTTCTCTTCTCTCTGATGGTCGCGTTATTTGGTTATAAATTTTATTGCACTTGCCTGTCTGGATTTCCAGCGCATAATGCTAGTACATTATATTCTTCCATTATCTTTTTCTTTGCAACGATGATCCTGTTTTTAGTAGTTCTCTCAGAACTTTTGTAGAAGCATCTGCTGCACTGCGAACATTAATGGTGTTTTCCTCTCGTTTGGTATATTTGAGCGTGTCCGCATTTCTGCATAAGTTGAATTATATCTATTATCCTTTGGGTGTTTCTGTGTTGTACTGCAATATGTAAAGGTACGTTTCCTTCTACATCTGCCATAGTGAATATCATGGGTATACTTTCTTTGATACGATCCATTTCTGGTGGACTTCTAGCTCCTTTAGCGTAATCCATAGCGATTTCCCGCTTTGTTTACTATTCTGCATCCATCCTTTTCTTAGAACCCCATCTGCATTAATTTCTCTGATGCTTTTATATTTATATCCATCTTGTCTAATTATTTGGGTCGCGTTAGAGTATTTGATTCATCTGTTTAGGTTCTTCTACGTATTATTTGATGTTGTTCTATTTTCCGACTCATTCGTTAATCCGATTTATTACTCAGCTGTGAGTTTGTGATTCTAGTTTGCATACTCGATTCTCTGGTTCTCTGTTATTGTTTCAGGTATCGCTTACATCTGCTTACGTTTACGTTAAATAGGGTCTAGTGATGCGTTGTTTGATAGTTAACTCGGGCATTGTTCTCGTTTACATACATTATCTCGTATGGTCCTTTACCACATCTTTGTAATTTTCTGGCTACTCCTGGGATAATTTCTGGCGTTGCATATTACCCCAGTCTCCGACTAAAGTTATGTTCGCGTACGTCTCGCATTCTTTATCGTGTAATTCTTTATAAGCTCTCTTGATAAATCTAATATTCATACCCTGCTGTTTTTCAGACTCTTGCGCCATCCGCTCTTTGAATCCTGACATTATCATCGATTTCCATGTACTGTGATATCGGCGCGTGCATATTCTAAGTCTTCGGCATGTTACATCTCTTGCCGGTACATTAGTTTGAATGGACTCATTTTTGTTGCTGAATGTATGGACATTCTATATGCCATAAGGCATAATTTTATATATCTATCCAATCCTTTTGGTGTCTCTTACATAATTCGACATCATTTCTATCAATAGGCCAGGAATCGTTCGGTTTGACCATTTGTTGCGGGATGGTACGGGTGATGTTCTCAATTTCGCAATTCTGAAGTAATTCGTACTTCCTCTTGATTTCGCTCATAAAGTTGGTCCTTGATCGGTTAGGATCTTTGGCGTGTTCCGTATCTACAGCATAATTTCTCTACTAGATTCCGCTATTGTTCTAGCTTTTGATTTAATTGCGAATGCTTTCCGGAAATTTGATAAATGAATCGCGTCACTACTAATATGTAAATATTTCCATCGTTGTTTCTGGTAATGGTCCTACGACGTCCAATGCGATCATGTCAATTGGTTCTGTGGAATTGGCATTGGCTTTAAGGGTGCCTCAATTTACTTCCTGTGCTTTTCCTGGCGTTGCGCATATCAGACAATTCTTATCCCATCCTTTCACGTCCTTCTCGAATTTCGGCCAATAATATTTTTGACGCAGTCTTGCTTCCGTCTTTTTTTGCTGACATATGTCCTCCAAGTTTTCCCATCATGATATTGCCATCATACCTCTTTTCGTCTGCTTTCTGTAAAACACATAAGTCGTTCTCGCCATCATTAATAATAACCATCCCTTCTTTATGGTATATCCGATTGTCTATGTTCTCCATATGCTCTCTCAAAGTTTACTGTTGTTGGTCGAAGATTTTCATGTCGTTTAGTTTCCATAATCGATTAATTGTTTTCACTCTTCGTCTTCTTTCTGTTCATTTTCAGCTTGTTTAAAGTCGATTCTTCTTGCGATTATCATGCATATACGTCTTACATCATGATCCATTAGTTCCTCAAATACGATCTTGACATTACAATCTGCCGTAGCGTTGGCTTTTCCGATTTGAATTTTGATATATGTGAGATTCTTGTAACTGCAAAATTGCCCATCTCATAATCTGCTAGAGTTCTTTCGTGTTGGCCTAACCATACCAATGGTTTATGATCTGTATGATATATATCTCGTGACCCCATAACAAAATATTTGAAGTGTTTAATAGCTTGGATTATGCCAATGCCTCTTTTCGTCACAGAGTAATTTCTTTTCATGGTTCTTGAACGTCGACTGTTAATATCCAATAATCGTTCTCTTTTCTCATCATTCCCATTGTCCTAGGAATTGCCTCCAGATGATATCGCTTGCGTCTGTTGCTAACAAGAACGGTTTTCTTAAAATCTGGTGTAGAGATTTGGTGCCGATATTAGTTTGTCTCTGGTGTTTTCGAAGTGGTTGTTTGCTCTCTTTCCCATATAAAACGGGTATCTTTCTTATGTCAATTCTTGTATTGGTTTTCGCAATGGTTGCATAACTTTGATGAACTTTCGATAGTACCACATAGCCTAAAAATTCTTGCACTTGTTGACTGTCTTTGGTGCTGGCAACTCTTTATCTTTTCGATGTTTCTTGGATCTGGTTCTTTGGCCCTTTTGCTTGACACATAGTGTCCTAAGAAGGTACTTTTTTCCTTTGCCCAATCGCATTTGTGATGGTTTTTAATTTTAATTTCCATTGTTCAGTCGAACGAATCATTACGGATTATTCTTTTAAATGTTGCTCGGAAGGTGCTAGAATAAATTAATAAATCATAATATATACCATACATTGTTTAATGCCGTGCGTTACAAATTCATACATCTCTGAAATGAGCTGGTGCGTTTGGGTTAATCCGAAAGGCATTTTCTTGAATTGATATAGATCTTTTTGACGTAAAGGCAGTTTTTTCTCTTCCTCCTCTTGACTTTTTATCTGCAATAACCACTTTAAATCTAGCGAGTTAAAATAAGCTGCTCCGTTAACGTTTGTAACATCTCGTGTTATATTGGTAATGGCGTATGTATTCCGTTTTCGTTACCGCGTTGAGTCGTCGATTAATCTATACAGCAACCGTTTGTGTTCCGTCTTTTTTCTTTACCATGACCACTGGAAATTTGGCCATGGCGAGCAACTTTGGTGCGATCACCCTGCGTTCAACATCTTTTGAACTTCTTTTTTCTGCTACCAGATTTCTGGCGGCTTCTGCCAGTTGATATGGCCGTAGTGTATGGGGTATCATCTGTTAGTGGTATCGTGGTGTTGGCGTTACATCGCCTTGTACCGAGATCTAAGCAGATGCTGCAAATATGTCTTTAAATTCCGTTAAGTAGTTTTTGTAATGTTCTTTCTCGTTTTCGTTTAGTAGCTGACTGTCGATAGTCCATAATTCTTTCCTCAGTTCCTTCATTTTTGTTGTTGGAAGTTCAATGTCATCATCGGTGTTAGTGTTTTCCCATCTTTCGTTCTCATAGATAACTTTATCTTCCTCGTCAAAATTTGTATTTGATCGGAATTTCACTTGTTGTCGTTTACATACACTATTTCTCTGGCAATGCAGTTCTTTCTTTTTCTCAAATTTTGGTTTTTAGGTTCAAAAATCATTTCCCTCTAGTTTCTTCATTTAACTTTCACATAGCAAATCATTTTGTGTGCGCCCTGGCACTACTATTTTCTCTGAGCATCTCACTTCTGATTTCAACATGATATTCGTCGGTTTTATCTCTCAACTCATTGATCCTAGATCGATTATTATCTCTTTAATAATTCTGGCATGAGAATCTGTTCCGATTATACAGTCTGCAAACTCAATCTCCTGATAACTGCCTAAATACGTAATTGATTTTTACATTTATATTGCTATTATTGACAGATTTTCCGATGGACCGCTACCGATTCTTTACTGAAGGTTATTACATCCATGTTACTTTCTTCTATAACATGGCCATATCTTCCTGGGTTATTTATCCATTTTTAATTGCTGAGATGTTTGCTCCCGGTTCAATCATTGCTTTTATCTCTACTCCTTATTTCTATGGGTACCGTTAATGTTGGTCCAGCTAACGTTGCACATAGCTTATAGTTCGAGTTTCTGGATCCTGATCCACGCTTCTTGATCTTTGGCTGGTTCTTGGTACTAAATCTGCCCAAATTTGGTTTCATATGGTACTGGATAAATATTTTCGTAATGTGTTGATCTTCGCTATTTGGTACTGAGCTTGTCTTCTACCGGTGCTTTCTCTCTGCTGATGATGCTGCTTTCTTAAACATCATATACTGCGTGGTGGGTGATTATAATGGTCCACGTATGTCTTGTCCTTCGATTTTCCCATTGTCTGAGTTGCTCTTAGTTAGCATCTGTGTTCTTCTGATTTCGTCGTTGTCGCTGCTACTATCATCTGTTGAAGTTTATCCATAGTTCCAGTTGCTCGTTTTCTGTCGCTTCATCTGCTTTCTCGGCTTCTAGTGCTCATTATTGCTTTAAATTTTCGTCCGACTTCTCATCGGTACCGTTTCATTTTAAGGTTAGGATTCCTACTAAACCTTTTTATCTTGGGCATATCTTTTGCGTGTCCATGTACACCATTGTCTTTGCTAGGAACCGGTAAGAATCAATGCCATTTTTTCCAGTTAATTTTCCTTCTCTTTTGTAGATATCGAAAACCATGCCTACATTTGTGTTAAGATTCACTCTTACGATTTGATATGATGAAATTATTCCTAGAATTCCTTGCCATCCTTTGTCCGAAGATCAAGAATCTTCCCCACCATGGGCTTTCATCAATTTGCTGTTGCATGTTGAAATGATCTGGTGATAATAACAGTCGTAGTTGGGTTTCTCCCCATAGTTGTTACCTCCCGTTATAGTTTACAATGTTGGATAATATTGCTCTCTTGTGCTGGAAATAATTAATTGTTCTCTACTCCGTTCCAGATCCTTTTGTTTGTTATTCCGCTCTGTGATATATCTATTGGTTTGAATTCTGCTTCGCTGGCCAATTCTGTTAGTCCAAATATTTTGGCGGTGCTACTATTACTCGCGTTGGAAACTGTAAAACCAACTTCCATCTCTTATTTCGAATAATGGTCTATACATTACTACAAAACTAAACCATATTGGTACAAAATTCTCTGGGTTTATCATCCTTGTTATGGTTGAGCGATCTGATTTTTCCTTTATGCATTATTTCTAATTCGTTTTATGCAACTTATCTCTGGGGATTATTGAATTCTCTGGCAGTTTTGCCGATTGTTCTTTTCACATTTATATGTATACATAAACTTCTCCAACGATTCTTCCAAATATCCTTCCTGGAGTGTATAATGGAATTGCGTATCTGGATTCTGGATTGCCATGCAATTTTGTTTTTAATATTTCTCGGTTTCAAGATACAATCATTTTAACTAAATCATTAGATATTTTCTCTGTGGATGCCAATCTTTTATGATATAAGAAATCCATCTTGTTATTTAATTACAAATATAGTTTTCACATCTTTGGGTCTATTTGCGCTTTTGCGTTTGGTTTGCTGTTCGCGATAAGAATATTCCTTATAATTGTGCTGGCTACCATTTCGTCACATTACTCACCATTCGTCCTTTTATAAATCTCATTCGATTGTAGTGTCCGTTGATATTACTTACTGTTGGCGTCGTTGATTCTTGATCCGATAGTTGTCGTTGATTGTTGGTTTTCCGATTCTTCCGGTTTCCGTTAATTCGTCTAATGCGGCTTTTTGCGTGTTAGTTTCGGTTTCACTGTGCACTCTTCTTGCACTTCGTCCAAAATATTGCGCTTTTCAATTAAGGTGAGTCTGCAAGTTCTGTATCGTCGTGATATACGATCGTTGACATTCCCGTATTACATGATCTATCTGTTGCTAGACAATGAGGATACTGTTTTCATTGCTTGTGGTCTGGATCAAAATATCCTTGATATTTCTCCAAACTTTACTGGTAGCTTTCAATTACTACTACTCCTTTGGGACTAATTGATTTGTAAATAGGTGCTACTCTCCTCCTTGACATTGTTCCGTCTCCAGCTGTATTCTCCCGCGCATTACACTCGGGTAGTTATCTTTCCTTCTCGGCTGCTACATTCAACTCGTCCAGCTATTGAGATACGTCCTGTCGTGAATCCTTCTTCACATTCGCTCCGCGCTTATCGAAAACCACTGTTGTTTTCCGTTCCAGCTTCTATAATGTTGAATGTGAATGATGTCCACAATGAATGCTACCAATTTCCTTGTTACTAACATTCTCCTTGATTTCCGTTTTAATGAAAATTACTTCTTTGGTATACCATTATACGATACTGCTGTGCCGTTGTCTGTAATCTACCGGGATTTGCTGCTTTGCACTCTTCCGTTTCTTTTAATGAGTATTTGTCACCAATCTTTATATTGATCACAGTCGTATACTACAAACGGTTCTACTCCCTTTACGCACATCATCCATATGAGTATTGTAGTGATTATCGCATTCATCCCCTTTTCTGGCGATTTTGGGATCACTTGCATTAATCGTTGTTTCGAATTCCGTTAATAACTCTTTTAACTTTGTCTGCATTATTTCAGTTTGGTCATCTTTACTTACCAGATTTATAAAAGCTTGCCATCCACCTTGGGTTAAGATGAATGGTTCAATTACCTTCCTGATGATGTCTGTTATCGCAAATTCATATCCGTTTGGGTTGTATCTTGGAGTTCGCTTTCTGTATATCACTATCGTATTATACATCAGGTAGGCCATTCCCACTAAATATCTGTTTGGGTCCTCAGATCGTTTCGTTAAGTGATTTATTATCAACAGTTGTAGTTCGTACCTTGTTATCCATTATTTTATTTATTATTGGCTTTATAGCTGTCCAAAGCTGCTTTGCTTCCGCCCCGATATTATTGAGTTTTAAATTTCTCTTTATTTCTGGATTTGCTAATCCCAGCATATCAGTTATTAATCTGTTGATCCACTTTGCTCCTTGTTCTTGGCCTTTCATTTTTCCCTGTAACTGTTTTGTTACTTGACTGAGCTTGTTTAATTTCGTTGTCAATTGATCCATCTGCATCAGTTTTTTAGTTTTCCTTTCTGGAGCTGGTTTATCAATTTTTGGTCGTCCTCTGGATTTCTTTTCCATTGCGTGCCTGTTTCTTTTCGTTAGTTGTTCGTCTGCCGTTTCTCTGGATGTTGTAGCTCCTCGTTCATTTATCCAATTGTCCCATTCGTCTCCTGTTGAGTTTCGGCGTCTCTCTCTTTCTTTTTATTTTCCTCTTCGGTATCTGGCTCTAATAATTTCGACTGGTTGGTCTTTGACCCACATTACTAGCTCGTCTGGTTTATCTGATATCAGATCGTTTTCATTTCTGTCACTGAACAAAATCTTTCTTGATCCGGTTTTCTCCTGCGTTTGTTTCCTCGTCTACGATATCATTAAGGTCATTTAATATCTCTTCATCTCCTGTTGTGATGGACGATTACTTCATCTGCTGCAGGTGGACTTCTGGCGATTTAGTTTTCTTGTCGTCCTATTGGCCGTTTTCGTTTTGATTCTCTTTTGTTCAGTCTCTTCCGCGATCTTTGCTACTGTTTAATATATTTTATTAACCCCAGTTGCATCTGCGTAACTCAATTTCAGATTCGTCGTCTAATGATCGTCCTTCGTTATTTGTAAATTGGAATGGCGGTCATACACGTATTCTCTTTTTCACTTCACTTATCTTGGCAGTGATATAAAATTCTCTTTTCGATTGCGTTCGAAATCTGCGTCATAATTTTGTAAACTGTACTTTCTCTATCGTTTCGGCTGCCAATTCAGTGTTGGTTTCCATTTCGGATAATTTCTCGGATGGCTCTGGATACCAACGTCATACATTCTTCCGGATATTCCTCTATTTCCTTTTACAATATTTCCGCAAGTCTTCTACTCTGTTAAAAGAGTCGATTATCCATTTTGCTAGATCTGTTACAGTTCGTCTTGTTCTTTTGCTCCAGTTCTTCAATATCGCTGCTAACTCTCTACATTTTTTTGGTTTCTGTTAATCTTGTTAATCCTTCTTCCACAGATCATCTATGTCTGTTGAGCAATTACCTTTTCCTGGAATTCGTTTTCGAGTACAACTGATTCGCGGTCTCGCTGGTTCTTGTTGGATTTCGTATTTTCATTCTCGTTTCTGTTTCTACTTCGAATTGTAATATATATCGTGTCGTCTTTCACAAATTGCGGGATTACTATTTTTTTGGTAGGAACTGTGGCGTACTCCTCCTGCGACATTTCAGTAGATTTCGGCTTCTGGCTTATCATAGATCTTGGCCGTCTACTCCCAATTTTCGCTGTGTCGGCTCTTTCCCATTTTCCAGGGTTTTAGCGATTGAAATTGTGACTTTTCATTAAATGGCCACATCTAACTTTCGTTTCATATCTGCTCTGCTAACAGAAAGTACACTGATAGATGTTTTCCTTTTCCTTCCCCATCTCCGTTTGGGTATACTCCAATTTCATCCGGTATCCTCCGATTTCTGGTAGAAAACTGATGACTTGTGATAAACAATGATTTTCTCTTCTTCAGGTCGATTTCACTTTTTCAGCCCATCCACCTATTTTCCATTGTGTATGGGTTAGTCGAGCTCTATCATTTTTATTTCCTCGTTTCTTCTGGTTGCCATTCCATTTCGTTTAGCATTTTCCTTTGGTAGATTTTCATATGGTTCATTCATATAACTCTAAGGTTGTCTCGCTTAAACTGCAATCTTCTGGCGCTTCTCCTGGTACCGTATTTTCTCCGATTTTTGGTTCGCGTTCTCTCCATTGTCCATTTCCACTCTTTTGTCTTTTCATCATATACCTTTTTCCATGGTGTTGATCGCATCGCGAAATCATCTATTGGTTGTAATTTTTGCTCAACTTCGCATCTTGTCTCCATAGTTGGTATATGGTTAATATTTGGTCCATTTTTCTTTTCATTCCTCTTGAAATTCTTGGATCTGTTTGTTCCTTTTTGTAGTATTTTTTCTCTCTGGTTCATCCATCGCTATGATATTGATGTTTGTCCGTCTTCCCATAAACTAATTTCGTATATCGGGTTCGTTTCTCGCCGGCTTATTTGTCGTTTGTGGTTACATTATTGCCACAATCTCACCATTCGTCGTCGCTACTTTCGATTATTGGTGGATAATTTCTCGATTTATTCCGTTTGGTATAATTCATGCATTTGACAATCGGGATCTACCAATATTTCCTTTATTTTCGTCATTGGTAATTATCTTTATCTTTATTGGTCATTCTCCTTCATAATCTCTTTGAGTTCTCCGTATTTGGCTATCAAGTTTCATCGTTCTCTCGTTACGAAATTCATAACATCTGTATTCTCGTACAGCTTCACGAACATTTTCATTGCAATTGGTCTCGTTAATGATAATCGATTAATATATTTCTAGCCTGGGGTCTATTGCTGGCTCCGTCTTTCTAATCTGGTTTTGACTCATTATCTTTGTCTCTCTTTTTCTAATCCAGGTTTTATTTCTTTGTTGTACAATATTGGATTTTCTGCCATTATTTCCGCTGTCGTTTCTCGCGTTTCATTTTGTTTTAATGTTACACATTTATTCCGTTTTGGCCATATTAGAGCCATCCGCGAGGTGTATATCTCGCTTTATTTTCCTTCCTTGATAGTATAAAGGTTTTATTTTATTAACTGGGTCCTAGCTTTTTCGACTACCCAATCATACAACTCTTTTGTGCTCGCCTCTTGCGGCATTATCTGTCTTGTATCTCTGGAAATCAATATTACCTGAACTCTTCTCTATCATATTCTTTCAAATTCTCTTGGTACTTTTTTACAGTCTTTCCATGATGCCGTAAATTACCTTATCTTGTTGATTATCCTTTCCGATCAGTTTCAATATTCTGCTGGTATGCGGTTGTATTTCTAGGTTTAGGAACATTTGAATTTCGATCTACTTCTTCTTACAATCTCGTTGATTTCTTTTTATATCTCGATTTCATCTTCTTCTTGGCACGTTTCGTTTCCATTTCTTCTAATTTTACGATTTTGATTCCTCTTTGTATGGTTTATTTTCCTCGATGACTGAAATTATTCTCCGCCCAGGCACTGCTTATTTCATTTTTCAATCTTCGTCTGTTGATCGTCTGCTATGTCTTAGAATTGATTTGTAGTTGTTCCTCCTCTGTTCATTATCTTTTGTTGGCCTTTTGTTTGGAACCAGATCTCTTTATTCTGTTCTCGATTTGAGCTTAACACTCCCGTGGCGTTTTTCTTTTCTATTCTTGTTTCTATTTTTTGTAGCAGTAATCCCTCTGATTCGATTTTGCTTATTATTGGTTCTGATACCCTTTCTTTTTCTTGTGAACGTTGATGCTTTCCTGCTCATCTTGTTGCAGTTTTAATTTCTGGCTCTTTTCATTTCTTGTGATAGCACTTATCTTGCATCACCTCATTTTTTGATCTAGTGCTTGCTCTTGTTCTAAAAATGTTTTCAACGCTCCGTCTATTTTAATATTAGTGCCTTCTTTTCTTAGATTCCCGCTTTCTCTTGTTTCAGGATTTGCTTTCTTTTTCTTTTAATTGATCCTCCTCTTGTTCTAAAGCTTCCTCTTGTTGTATTTTCTTGACGTGTACTCTCTATTGTTTGTGGTCATAATTTCATTTTTCGAGTTCGTCTATCTCGTACATTAGTGTTTCCTCGTTTTGATCTTCCTTATCATCATTCTTGCTCGATTACTCTCTTGAGTTTCTGGTTGTCTCTGAATTTTCTCAGTTGTCTTTCTTTTAGTTGTTCGACGTCTCTGTTTTCCTTCCTCTGTAAATTCTTGATTGGCTCTATTTTCTCCATCGTATTCAATTCAAACTGGTTTTCTCGTATCGGTTAATCATATTTCCTCCCCCTTTCGTTCTCAACACACTGCTCCACAGTGTGGAATTTCATCTGAATTTCCATTCCTCATCATATTAATTCTCTTCGGGGTTTTGTTTCGATTTTTCCCATTCTTTGCTTGGATTTCCTGAGCTTCCTCTGTTTGTAGTCTTTGCCATTTCAGCTTGTGTTGCTCCTTGATATTCTCTATCGCAGCGTCTTGAATCTCTTCATTGTTTCTCTTACGTTGATTTGTTGTTGTTGTATATTGGTGGGCATTTGTTGCATCATCTCTTTTAATTCCATGGGCATTCGTTGTAGTGTTTTCTCGTTAGCATATTCTATTTCCTGCATCACGTTTATTGTGGATTCTCATAGGATGTATTGTTTGCGTCTTGGTGATTTGACTCCCCTCTCATGTTACATTGCCTTTGCGCAGGTGTCCTTGTTTGACACAATTGTAAACATGCTTTGCTATTTAAATTTTTTTGTCTACATATTTTCTTTCAGGTATGCCCTCGCTTACCACATATCTGGCAGTTGTAATTTCTGAAACAATTCTCTGACCGATGTCCTATTCTTTGGACATGATGGAACATTTTTCATTTGCATTTGGATTGTTCCTGAAATATTACTATAACTTACTTGGTTATTAACCTCTATCCTCCGGATTTCTCGTTGTTGGTGGCTTGAACATTCTTGCTGTGCATCTTGGAATGAACTTGATTCATAGCTGGATTGGTTATTGTTGTTTGATTGTTGGACTTGACTGTTGATGTGTTGGTTCTGTAGCAAGACTGCCACTTGATATCCCAGTTCCTAGATGCGGCTTCACATCTATTTGCGATTGCTACTGCTTTATCTAACGTTTCTGGTGCCAAGCATCAAGGTTGCCGTTATTGTATTCCCTTTTGATTCCTCTTATGAAACTCTACCATTTTATCTTCGGGCAAATTCTGTTTCTCCGAAGGCTTCTTTACCACATTTCTTTGTTTCACAGGCGTATTTACTGCGTTGGATTCATCTCGTCTTTGGTTTCGGTGTAGAAGTCCATATCTTCCTATTCCCCTTTCTCTATTCGAATATCTTTATTTAAGAACTCTTAATTTTGTCTATGTTGTCAATTTCGTTACATCTCTCGCTTCTTCTACAAATACATCCTGTGCCGCTCCTTCAAGATACAAGGTAGTCGCTTCTTTTAACTTTGTATCTGTCCAGTGACAGATATTTTTATAAAACTTCAAATTCCTTTATAAATGTAATCCAATTTGTGAGGACTACCGTCGAAACGGTTCTTCTCTAAACTTTTCTCTGATTCTCCTACTGTTGCATTTTTTATTTATTCATCGGTTTGTATCCGGAGTTGAAGTTCGTGTTGGAATTTATGGGAATTTGCCATGTTTTTAGTTAATGTTTAAGTTTTTTAATCTCCTCCTCCGTTCATCTGCTTTATTATTGCAACCGGTTTTCTATATCGTTTATTTCGTTTTCTTAGCTACTGTTGAATCAACGTCGGTTAAATCCACTATCTGTGCCGGTTCCTGGTTGCTTGCCTGTAGTTGAATACTCCGGTCTTGACACTTTCTACCGTGCGAACTTTTTTCTTTTCTTCCGCTTTTAAATAAAACTTTTTTCTCTATTCTCTTGGCTTTGCTTCTCGTGGGGCTTGCTGATGCTATCAATGTTTTACGGTTTATTCGTTACTTGGCTAGTTTCTCTTCTCTTGCTTTGGTTGCTTTGAAACTTCCGTGCTTATCTGCTTGTAAACTACTTTGACGTTTATTCCCAAATCTTTTCTTTATTATCTTTATTGATTTGTCGTTTGCTCTGAAATATCTTTCTATTTGCTTTGCTCTGAAATTGGCTTGGATTGCTTACGTTTGGCTATTGGATTCTCTAAAAATAAATAAACACTCCAATATTCTATACTCTATACTAATTTCTCCTCCATTTACCCATACATATACGTTATCTCCCTTGTTCGCATTTATGTGGTGGTCTTCTTTATCTGATCATCCCCCCTTATTTTTAAGTCTATTTTTAGATTATCTATTACCTCCTAACAATTATCTATTAACCTCGTATCATTATTCCTATATAGTCTTATCAGTTATCTATATAGTCTATCAATTATCTATATCATTATATCAATAATATAAAATCATTCATATTCATACTTTCATTCATTCCATTAATTATTTTCCTAATGTCTCCCGAAAGAATTCATTTACTTAATCCTCATCGCTGGCGCTCTATGCCCTCTATTAATTTCCGTTGGCTCTTCGGCCTTCGGCTTTTAACTCTTTACTGGTATCTGTGAACCTTAATATGCTATCTATAATCATATTCATCCTTACTCATATATATCCTATCTGGCCACTCTTGTGGCCTCTAATATTCTAATCAAAATCGTCTGGCACTCTATGGCCTCTTAATATCTTAATATATCTTATCCGCGCACTCTATGGCCTCTAATATCTAATCATAATCATCCGGCACTTCTATAGGCCTCTAATATCTAATCATAATCATCCGGCACTTTATGGCCTCTAATATCTAATCATAATCATCCGGCACTTCTTATGGCCTCTAATATCTAACATAATCATATTCTAAATCAATTCATCTTTACTCATTTCGTATTGCTTTCTTATTCTCATATTATCTCTCAGTTTCACCGGATTGAGCTTTATCAGTGACTTTTGGGTATGTTTGAGGGCCTCACACTGACTCTCAAGTCCATGCGTCTTTTGGCCGCCGCGCATTCTTCCGGTTACGCTTACTTCACCGCCATTCGGGATATTTGGTTACTCGGTGTGGATCCGGTTATTGTACCAAACTCCCTCGCATGGGCAAAAAAAAAAAAAACATTCCCTCGCGTACTCCGGTGTGGAATCCGGGTTGTGTACCTCGGGAATATTAAAGTATGGGAAATGCCTAGAAGTTCAATCATAGTTCCAAAAGCGGTTTACTTGATTTTCGCCGAATAGTTGAAAAGAAAAGGAAGCGATTAAATTGGGAGCCGGAAAAAAAACTATCAAATCTTCTGCTCGCTCCTTCCATTCAAGATTTCTTCGGCTCAATTCGGGCCGCTCTCATCTGGCTTTAGTAGGACATTTTAGTATGAACCATTACGGTTAGTTCAACCATCTCAACCTACCGTTTGGCCCCGATACTCGGTGTGGGATCCGGGTTGTTGTATCTACAGTTCCTTCCAGCCGAAAAAAAGAATCTTCGATACTCGGTGTGTGATCCGCGGTTTTTGTATTCGAACGGCTCAGTGCCATCAGTCCCTTGGCTGATTAAACAACCTGGAAAACGAAGCAGTCCGTAGCTTGTCCTCTGGTGCCTTCACCACCATCTAGGGAAAAAAAGAAGTCATCCCTAGGCTACCTTTACTCGCAACTATTAATCTGTTCCGTGTACACTTCTTTCTTCTCAAACCTCTCGTCTATCTCTTCATCCCCCCTTCAAAAATTTGTTAGTAATCGCATCAGCAAGCTCCCCAAAAAGAGGTGATCCAATCTCTCGCCGCGTTACTTGCTGACATACGCGACTTGGCCTACCAGTTCCTTTCTCAGTAGGTTGATCAGGGTTTCCTTGGTGAGCGTACTATCATCAGATAGCTCAGGTTAACCATTTTTCTCGTCCTATCTCAAATAATCAGATATCAATTTAAAAACAAATAGTATCATAAAACAAAAAAAGAATTATACACTAGGAAACTCAGGTTGTCGAAAATTTTTCCGTCAATATTTATTGTAATTCTCTGTGCATGTGTTTTAATTATTTCCTTAATTCGGCCTTTCATGTATTTGGTCTATTTCCTTTATTTATTTCGTGTCAGGTGGTTTTATTATTTACAAAACATTGCATATTTCTTATATTGTCTTATCAATTTAATAATAATTCAAGTACTGCGTAATACACATTTATTTCATTTTATCATTAACAATTCATGGAAAGTAAACCATTAGTCTTCCTTTATCTTTCGCTGGCATAACATACATGCGACTCTTGTGCGCATCCATGACAATAAACTCAGGTGTCCCGGCAAGGTATCACCATTACTCGTGCTTCCTCTGATTTGCACGCATAACATTCTACATAAGCCTGTGGTTTGCTCGTTTCATTGTTGTTGCAATCTCGTCTTCAATATTGTTGACTTTTCCATTTAACTTGTACCCAAGCTTTTCCCAAATTTGGTTATCTCCAAATCTCATGGACAGAAATTTCGTATATTCTTTCAGTTGTTACATCTTTATCAATATCACTCAATTTATTAATATGCAATGTTCGTCGGAATACCGGTTTTGTGAAAATCGTTGCTATCCTCTTAGCTCTTTTAATTAACTTTTGTTTATTAATTAGTTCCTCAAGATGTCATTTCGATGTTTAGAATCCTCTTTAGTTTGTTTCTATATTTTTGTTGGTTCCATCTAAAATTATTTAAATTACCCTTTAAATTTATCTAAATACTAATTAACTAAGTTCATTCACTTCTTTAATATATTTTGATTCATTTTATCAACTACTATTTTACTTATTACTTTTTGTGCTTTATTTCTATTACCGTTGGTTTCCTCTATTTGGTTCCGTTGCTTTCTCTTGTTTATCATTGCTCCCCTTACTTACCCCATTTCATTTTATCCCGCATTTTGCCCTTTTAATTATGTGCTGTTTGCTTATGCGTCTTGTGAGTGTCGTTGGTATCTTACAAGGGTGTTGTGTCGTCGAGTGTTGATGGATGTTGAATGCTTTGACGTTGATATCTATGTAACTTTACATAATTTCGTATCAGTTTGTTTGTTTGGGTTTTGTACAAGAAGATCATTCAATCCCGGCTGAGCCTCCAAATTTGTACTTGGTCGGCCAGTCGTTTATTTCTTTGACATTTCTCCTTATCTGTTGTCAGGTTGTTCGCTTTTCAACGGTAGTTCATCTCTGCGGGGTTTGATAAAATGTCGTCCCGACATTTTCTATTTAATTCCAAGATTTTTATTTCGGTTTCTTTTGGTCCTTTGCCAACAAAATCATTCAATCCCGGCTGAGCCCCCAAATTTGTATGGTGGGTTACAGGGTTTCGCATCTTGCTTAACTTTATGGCTACCCTAGTAACGCCATACAAAATATGCTGATCGCCACTTTGGCACCCGTTGCTAGGCAAACGTTGTAATGGTGTCCAAGTGTGGGTTGCCCGCAAAAATTGAGTACCTATGTGCTAGTACGTATGAGTCTGCTCGGACAATCCTCCGGGTCACGAGCTTGTCGATTAGAAGAACCTTGCTCGCTTTGCTCGGTCCCTTGCGTGGAATGCGAATTAAAATTTAGGACTAATTAGTGTAGATGATTTCGAGTCTTACCCCACTATGACTGAATAGCATGAGAGCTGGATTTATTTAACGAACAAAGGACATGCATATCAATGATAAGTTAAGTTGATCCGACTTGACACTGTGCGGCTCGGCCGTCGGGCCCGTTCCTTGGCTGTCCCGGCCGGCGGTTGGTCGGTTGAATGCTGTCGCCTTTGAGCTTGGTGCGGCATAATCCAACGACGCGTTGACTCGGTAGTTTGGGAAGGGTGCCGAAGATGAGCGGGTACGTTACCGCTTCCCCTTCCCGACAGGCTGCTAGGGCAACCCTAAACCCCTGACTTGTGTGCGCAGACTCCCGATTGAGCTGGCGTTCTTCGGCCCAGCCTTTTTGAGCTGCGGTGAGTCGTTGATAGAGTATCTTCGTCCGTTTAGGGTCTAAACAGGTCGCCTTGACCTGCTGCACCTCGCGAGTTAATTGCAGGACCTGACTGAGTAATTCTGCGTTCGTCTGCCTTGCGCGGTCTAGTTCGGCCTGGAGGATCCTTAGCGAGGACATTACTGTAATCTATATCAATATCAATGCCAAAAAAATTTTATTCAAAATTGACATTCAATAGCACCGGGCCGAAATCTGAAGCTGATGACATGGAACCAAAGAACTGCAATTCCAACCTGATCTCAGAGATGAATAGATTATTTCAAACATTCATTAATCGGATTATGGAAAAAAATAAAGTTCAAAAAAAGAACAGGACATCCAGATCAAAATCAATTTCTAAACCTAACAGCAACAATGATCGAGAATTAAAAATAACTCCAAAGTTTAAAAATTAAAAGGATTTAAAATTGCAAATCAATCTCCGAGATGATAAAAATTTCAATGATTTAAATAAATGTTTTTTTAACAGTCATGACAAAATTTTATAAAAAATCTCGAAAAACTGCGATTTAAATGAAAACTGGATATTTAAAATATTTTTACTAAAAGTAAAAATTTAATAAATGTGATCGCGCAAAATCAACAGAATTTAAAAATAATTTTAAAACCGAGAAAAAAGATAAAAAAAATAATAAATAATGAAGATATAAACTACTGAAAACTAAAATTTTAAAAAGTTTCAAAGAAGTTTAACTAATGGGATTAATAAAGAATACAATCAAATAAAAAAGAATTTTTAAATAATGAGGAAAAAAGCTGAAATTAAAAACGTATGAATATTACAAACCAAAAAGTCAAAAAAAAATATCAAAAATAATTCAACCTCGATAAAATCACAAAACTCACTGGATGATTTCTTAAAAAAACCTGATATGGACCTTTTCATAAATATGATGAGAAGATTCAATTCAATATAACACAGAAAATTTCCTCAAGATACGTCCAAATAACCAATTTATTCTTATGACAAAAATATCAGAATGCCATCCTATGCCTATCAAAAAAAATTTGAGAATATTAATATCAAACGATAATCTTTAAAATTGACTATTGATAATTATTTCAACCTTTTTAAATAAGTGAGATAAATTGTGAATTTTAATAATCGATTTAAAAATTTTAAAATATGGAATCTTTTTTAAAAGATTTTTTATTTATAATCGGTTTAAAAATTTAAAAATCATTTTTAAATGTCGTTTGAATATCTCAAAATATCAAACCATATCAATATCAATGCCAAAAAAATTTTTCGCGCGCATCAGGCGCGCGAAACTAATGGACGCAGCTCGTCGACCTCCGGTCGACTCGCAGGAAATAATGTCAAAAACTCTGAAACAGAAAATATTGTACGCAGCTCATCGACCTCCGCGTCGACCTCGCAGGAAATAATGTCAAAACTCTGAAGCAGAAAATATTGTACGTCAGCTTCGTCGACCTCCGGTCGACTCGCAGAAAATAATGTCAAAAACTCTGAAACAGAAAACATTGTACGCAGCTCGTCGACCTCCGGTCGACTCGCGGAAAATATTATTCATAATCGATACAACTTGCTCGTGGACTTAGATGATGATGAGATGGGCAGGACAAATAATCCTTTTCAATACAAGAAAAACCCTAAATTGACAAGATGTAAAAGGGGATCCATATCCATACCTGGAGAAATAGATAGCACAATATCATATTCGCCTATCCCCTCAAATATCCAATTATCTAAGATAAATATATCAACATCAATTCCAGTAACACGTTGGCATCCACAGATTGCAACAAATCTCCAATTCCATATACCTCTTATAAAGAAGAACCGTAGATGAATATCCTAAATAAATTAAAAGAAGATAAAACGAAAGATTCGAAGATAATTGACCTCGACACAATCCCGTATCTTCTCTGAAACAGATGGAGAATGAAGAGGTCGGACAGGGGCATCAAATATATACCTTGAAAGAGACTCCGAACATGAGTCTTTTCTCACCAAACGCCTTCGCAACCTGAGAGCAATAATGCCTTGAATTATCGTATCTGATAAATCTATCATTCAAAGAGTCCTAAAAGTTAAAACAAAAAAAGTCTAACTGCTGGAATACCGTTCCTTTCTTCTCGTAAGAAGAAGAATTTCTTCAGAAATATCAAATCCTGAGACGTAAACAGTTCAGTTATATATAGATTAGATAGTAAGGGAAAAGTGGGAATGTAAATTCAAACTGAAGAAACCAGGATTGCGGTGAATTTCCTGTATATGATATGAAGGTTTAGTTGAGCCCACGCCATGATGATCATGCTCAACATTTAACGCAGGAAAAAAACCCTCATTGGACTGTCTGGTGTTGTCACCCAAAAAGGGAAAAATATGCACATGATGACCTTTAATCCAGTTCGCTGATATCTTTAAACCACATTCATGATCCAATGAGCATCAGGTCGATATTGCACCAGACATGACCAAAAGAAGATATTATCTACACCTTACAAAGGAAAACTGCCCTGCACGTAACCATATCGCACAGAAATATAAACATAGAAAATATTGTGCAAAAAAGTTTTAAATTAACTCAACATGAATGATGTGCCTTGAACACATGGCGTACACACTGGATATTGCTTCGAGCAACAGAAAAAATAATGTGTTACTGCGGATGTGGAAAAACTTTTGATGAATTGATCAAACATATCAAGATCATTCCACAATGAATGAGTTTTATAAAACTCCAGTTGAAAACCAATGAGCATGAGGTCTCAAACTGTATCAACAACATCTCTCTGAATTTTGATGGAGTGTTGGCCTCTTCGAGACCCAAAATATATTCCTGATGTAGATTTATCTCTAAACAAGGATCCTGCCTGAAAAAATTTGGCATTTGCGAAAAAACTTGGGATATTGAACTTAGTGATGGTCCCAGCACTTAATCAGAAGCATTTGTATATACTTTTGCGAATAAGACAGTCCACTTATTTTATAATAGACCCTATTACTTGCCAGTGCTTTGATTCAGTGCAATTATAAGACTTTCTTCGAAACTTTTCCTCTTTAGAGATTCTTGCTGATTGAATGAGATTTTTATGCCAATATTACGGTAAAATTCTTCCTGGTCTTTTTCTTTTTTGGACAAGAGAAGGCGCATTGGCCATGATTATTTGATCCGACTGCGGATGAATAGTCATTGCTTATGCATTTTGATTTGGCAAAAAATGACATTACTTAGAACGATATTAAACATGAAAATATATTTGGCAGGTTGAAAATTTGGACTCACTGAAGGAATCGGAATACCCGATATGTCATGAGTTTGGCCTGTCTTCTTTATATTGTATGCCATTTCATACAATTGGCCTTATGTTATGGTTTCTGCAGTAACAATTCCTGGATGTATTCAGCCATGAGGATATTGATTGTGAGACCGAATAAATAAATAAATATAATTGTACAAAGTTCCAAGACAAGATGCATAGGGAAGTATCGGATACTAATTTTGATTGATCCGTGTAATCAGTTGGATCATTGATGCTATTACTTGCGATGAAACCTTATGCGAAATTGAACGTATTAATGGTAGATTGAACCCTGGAGGTATTTCAAAAAGAAAAAACCTAATCTGACATCATACACCTACGTTGTCAAGAAATCTGCCGAACTACTATGTGTTAGGGAGATGAGGTTTCCAAGCTAATCAAGGGCATGAAATAGGCCGAAAATTTGGAAGATGATGGCATAAGAACACACACCACCTGATAAATGCATTTTTAAAAAAACTTTCGCAAGCTCTGAATGTCCAATCCTCAGACACCAAATCAATTTCCTTACCTTTTTATTCTGACAATGAGTCTAATCTTACACAGACAACGAAAACATGTCCCATGTAATGGAAACAAACTCGAACAACACTGCACGGGGATTGATTTAAATTACAGTGCAGACTGGGAAGTTATAGTCTCCAAAAGCATATCCTGATTAAACTGCAATCTGCAACAACGTGCTTTTGAAAAAAAGAAGTGGTGTGTGCCCTAAAAAATGGAAACATATTCAGGAACGGTGCTAATCTTAAAAACCAGGGAAAGAAGGATGAAAGTTTTAAATACAAGCTCTTTGGAGACCTCTAGCGATCCATGGACATCAGCCTACAGAATCTTCGCGTACGCTATTGAATAAACCGTACTCCTAGCTGGATAAAGAAGGGTAATCTAATAAGCCAAAAAACCAGAAGGCGATTGGCAATTCCTGATGGTTGTGCTGAGCACAGTGCTTACGTTGCATCTTGGCAATCGATTCATGTCTATGGAGAAGCGGAAAAAAGAACTCCATTATAGTATGGTTGGATATCACTTGATGCTTTTGGCTCTTTGCCCCCATGACCTTATCTTGGTACACGCTTGAAGGGCCATGTGAATGAAAAAAGAAACCTATTTGGCTGATAAAAGAGCTATATAGAGACGTCAGTACCTTCTTTGATTGTCAAGGGATGATTATCGGAATCTGTGAACATAACAAAAGGGATCTCTCTCTTTTTT